>JAKTRM010000004.1:0-364479 GCA_030579635.1 Wickerhamiella australiensis | reverse complement strand
TATTTAGTTGAGATTACTATAAAATACATGGATTGATTTTTACCTGGGGGGTCTTAGATAAGACCCTTTGGGTTGATTTTTACCTCCCGGGGGTTGACTTTTACCTCTCGGGATGCATTGCATGCACGCCACGCCGCCACCCCCTTAATTAGTTGCGTGCACCAAAGCGTCGAAGGCGGTGGGAATCTGCTCCGCAAGCTTGGTCGAGTCTTTTGACAAAACTGCTCTCAGCCACTTGGTGGTAGTAGTCACCTGTTTGTGGCTTTTGTCGTTCCTGTGACGCCCTGTGAGCGTAACTGTCACCACGCAGACAGGTGATCGCGCGCCGACTATGGCTTTTTTTCTCGGTTTCTGGGTGAGTGTCGCTTACTATTTGATATGCACTAAATCACACCAGATTAACAATTTTGCCAGCGGTTAAGAAATAAGTGAAAACCTCGGACCTTTACCGAAACAAAGCATGTTTCAGGAACCTTTTGCAATTGTCTCACATTTATGATAATCAACCTTGAGTCTTTCTAATTGTGAAGGTGAACGCAATATATCCAAGTTGAAATATATTGTATAAACTGAATTCACATTTCAATTTAGCAAAACTGAATTCAATAGACCTGTAATATACTATTTCGCAGTGTTAATTAATAGTCACAGGAGGTGTGAGCCCCTTTGGGGTACGGGTTAGGGTAGACGCGCAACGCGCGCACCGGGACGCGTCAGTTAAAAAACCGATGGACACCCATCTGATCTTTCACTGACAAACCCAGTGGCCCATATTGAATGTCGAACCTTTGGACTGCAGTCAAGCAAATTCGCAGTGAAAAGCGTTTTAAGAACGCACCTGCTCCTCTAGACGCGCTGGCCGCGCGCGTGCGCCAGCTGTCGTCGGATCTCATGGTCCTCCGCCGCGCCGTCAAAGACGACAAGCAGCTCTGTGTTTGCATTAACAGCATTATTTCTCACAATTCAAAGCTCACTCCTGATTTGGATAAGGTGCACAAATGGTCCGAGCGCCTTGTTGGTCCGTTTATTGTCTACATTGAGTGCTACACACAATCACAACGCCCCGAGTCACTGAGTTCGCTCCTCAAGGCCCCCTTTACTTTTTTGCCAGAGGTCAAGGAACTGCTGGTCGAGCTTGAACGCTTCACTTCCAAGGACTGTGGTGTGGGTGCTATCTCCGCCCTTCTGACCGTGTGCCGTCGCATGCTCACCCTCCACACCAGCTCTGAAGCATCCAATGATTTTGAGTTTAACGCCGTACGCAGCTTCACCTCCGGCTGGGGCGTTTCGGCTGCTTTCAACCCTTTGGATATCGTGGAGCGGGCACTTTTTGATATGAGCGTGGACGGCGATTCGGAAATTATTGCTGAGCTTCTTCTGCTCCAATCTCACGGCGTCAAATTGCTGGCTATCTGTGGCGTTCGCCAATCTGGAGCACGTTTCCTAATGTACCCTCCCTTCAAGGGTCACGAGTTCACCGTCAAAAGCCTTCCTCAAAGTCTTGGTCTCGAGAAAAATAACAGGTCCATCACTTTGAGTGCCGCACCCTATATCCTCGATCACTGGCGGCCTATAATCGCTGAACTTTTTACTGCGGCCCCTGCTCCTCAATTCCAACAGCAGCAGCAGCATCAACGTGACGAGTCAAAAGAGTCAAAAAGTTTCGAGTTGAATGGCCTTGGTATCGCTTTCAATGGCAACGATTACGACGAGCGCAACGCCGAAGAAAAGTTTGGCGATGATTTCCAGGATTTTGATGAGTCTTTCGAAAAAACTACTGTTACTCCCTCTCAGAGTCTTAACGCCCTGAAGCGTATCTCAGTTGGAATGCCAATGGATTTCAGTGAAGATTTGGCCAAGATTTTGCGCAATATCGAGGAGGAAGATGGCGATGGAACTCCCCATCTTACAAACAGCTCAGCAGAAAGCGAGCAGCGCCGTGAGGTGCCTGCTCGCTCTAAAGCTATTCCCGCTTCTATCACTAAAGAGGATTCGCCCACATCAGGACCCCTTCCTTCTACATCAGCTGCTTCTTCTGCTTCCGCTTTACCTGCACCTAGCGCTCCATTTGCACGTAAAGTGTCTCGCCCTGCGAGCGGTGCGACTGGAGCTACCGGCTCGCCTGCCTCGTTTTTCACGGTGGGTTCAGAATTTGCTGCCGCAAACTCGAGCTCTAATTCTCAAAAGAGCACTCCAGCCACCTCCCTCGACTCTCCCCGCACACTTGATGAGGCCGAGGCCTTGCGTCGTCGTATTTCCATGAGAATTTCGCAGCGTGAGAATGACGATATTAAGGAGCGCTTCCGTGGAACACCTCTTACTACTCACACTCAGGATTCAGTCACTTCATTATCCTCAATTGTGCTTTCTGATGCCAGCAGCGTTGATCGTAGTGTTAGTTGCCTTGCTAAGACTGATAGTTTGCGCGATACTGTCGAGTTTGCAGACAAAACAACTCCCAATTCAGTAGGCTCTCTGCATGGCCGCCAGCCCCCCGCTATTCCGGCCCCTGTTTTCACCCCTGAGACCCAGCACACTACTACTGAGCGTGCTACTGTCGTTCGTGTTAGCATGCCCAAGCGTATCAATTTCACTGCTGATGTCAAGAGTGGGTTCACTGCCAACGATTTGGGCGAGGTTCCCGCATCACCTCTTATGCCTCCTGCGGCCCCTGGCAAAGTGAACATTGGCAACCCCGAGTTTGCTAGTTCGCAGCCTGATCTTGCTGCTCCTCGAGCATCTCCCGCTGCTCAAGCTCCTCGTTTGGTGATGTCAATGTACTCTCCCAGGGTCAACAATCAAGAAATCACTCGGTCCCACAGTGATGAAAATAACCTGGCACAGAAATCTCAGGCCTCGCTAGAAACAGTTCCTTCAGCTCAGCCTAATATCTGGTTCACTGAGGATCCACCCAAGTCGTCTAAGGTGAAGGCCATTGCCAAATTTTTCAAGAAGAAGCCCAAAACCCCTAAGTCTGATGCATCTCCTTTTGCTCAACTGTCTAATAATTCTTCTTCCACAATTGCGACTGATGCGGAAACTCTGAAAGAGCGCAAAGAGCTCATTGGTGCTGCGCCCGCTGCAACTTCTGCTGTAACTGCCGTCCCTGCAACAACTAGTACCCCTGAGCCAATCGATAATGAGCCTGCTGAGCCTGCCGTGGCGGAGCTTATTCCAGAGCCAAGTATGCCTGCCCCTATTGCCCCTGTCGTAGCCCCTTCTGTCGCACCACCGCCCGCCCCTGTTGCTACATCTGCTGCTGCCACGCCTGTTACTGTTTCTACTGCCAAAATTCCTGCTTCTACTTCGATAACTTCCTTCAAGAGCTTTTCTTCATCTGATTCCGATCTTAGTAGCAAGCTCAATAATCGTGCCAGCACCATATTTTTCCGCAATGATCCAAAACACACTTCTCGCGACTTGTTTAAACTTCCACCTGTAAAGGATGCCGACCCTACTGCTGTCTGTGTGGAGTCTCACAATACCACTATTGCCAGCAATAATTTCAAGCCAAGCAGTGTCACCAGCTCACTCGCTACTTCGCAGTCATATGCAAGCAGCTTGCAGTCCCACGGTACAATTTCCACTGCGAACACTTCTGTTGGCTCTACAAAGGCTTGGGCTGAGTTCATGAATGGTGTCAACAGTAATGTAGCTCGGCAGCATGAGCAGCGTGAGCAATTTGAGGAGGATCGTGAGCGTGAGGCCAAACTGCAGCGCAAGGCTGAGCAGTTGCAGAAACTAGAGGAGGAGGTTCAAAAAAAGAAGCAGGCTATTCTGGAGGCTTCTCAGCGTGTTTCAGAGCTCAATGTGAGTACTCTCGACCCGGGTAACAACCACGTTAATCGCGGTGTCCCTCTTTTGCGCCAACTCTACGACGAGAAAGACGAAGTTCTTGAGGAAGCCCCTAAAAACGATGTGTCGCATCTTCAGATCTATCGTCACCCAACACAAGTGGCTAGCGCTCCCATTCTGAAAAATACAAGCATTTCTCCCTTGGTGATCAAGAAGCCCGGTGCTTCAGTCACTTTTTCTGAGCCTTCCACTCCTACCTCGCCTGCCAGTGTAACCTTTTCCGGGCAGATGTGGGTTTCAAAGTGGACAGTGAATCGTTGGGTCCCTCTTTCTCAGGCTGAGCTTTTGGTCGAAATCAGAGTCACTGCTGAGCGGGACCTGATTGTTGTCACTATGCCTGGCTCATCGCGGCCCATCAAGCTCAACTACACTGAGAGCAGCGATGTGCGGTCCTCAAATGCCCATGATGTGGAGGTTCGCGTCAAAGAAGACGTTTATATGTTCCGCTGCCGCAGTACACACCGCTGTAAGAAGTTCCACAATGCTATTAAGGCGCTCTCCATTGATCCTGAGAACCCGCAGACATTTATTCGCAAACCACAGGACGCAGACAGCACTAGTGGTTCTAGTGGCTCCAGCGGTGGCAGCATCGCTAGCGCCCGTCGTTGCGGTGCTCCCCCCAAACTCGCACAATCAGTGAACACTAGATTACGCTCCAGCGTACATCCTATTATTGAAGAATAATCCAAACTCCTAATTTATATTAATTGACATTCCTGTACTTAATTTTAGAACCCAAATTGAAGCAAGCTCTCTAGTCTGGTCGGACTACAGTGCTACCGGTCGGGTGGAACCAAAATATCTTAGACCCGCGACAGAGCTCGCTTGGATACTCAAAAGTATAAACCCAAGTTCATTTCCCAAAATCTACAATAAAATCCCCGATGTTTGAGTTGATATGCGAATGGGAAAATGTGACCTAGTTATTTGTTTAATATCATTCGATTAGTAAATGAGTGGTTCCACACTTCATACCTTGCACAATCTGCACGTAGCATGCACACCTTCTGGACTGAGGAACCTTGTCTAGTTATAGAGACTAGGGGCAGCATAATCTGTACTACTCCGAACTCCTTATATCAAGACATTCCTTTCTATGCAACTCTACCCAGCCTGCATGCTCATATACCCTGTGAGTTTAGCCGAGTGTACCGTCGCTAGTCCTTAGATTAATGCATATCAGAACCGATTGAAATAAGCATAGCCTTGGCAGATTCTACGTTGCTCTTATGGCACCTCAAGTCGATGCAACTATTCATATCGGTACCAAGCGACTTGTAAATACAAGCAATATTCCCCATGGTGTGGGAGCACGTAGCGCTACTTCTGCTCACCTCGACTACACATGCTAATAAACACGCGGGTGGGGTAGCAGCAAACACCATTCCAAGCGCTAGAGAAAGTGGATACTTCATGGGCTGGGTGAGTAGATGGAGTGTGCAGGAGCTGATGATTTAGTGGAGCATTATTATTTGGTATTTTGGGGGATTAGGGTTCAGCTCCGTAGTCTAGTTTATGACAGTCTTCCCATCTAAGCTCAGCAGGTTGATTTTCCAGCCAATCAGGTGAACTTTGTTCCAAATATCAAATTATGCCCATGTTTAAGCCCATGCTCAAGCCTGCCCATGATCCGCATTCTGTTCGGTTCTCAAATTCTCACCCGTTAAAGCATGATGTGTCTTGTCAATGTCTAGCACATTAAGCTGCAGCCACGCACATGCATTTGAGAGCAACCCCATGAAGTGATTAAATTCCTCATGAGACTTGTCTTAAGCTGAGCGCATGTTCTGTATGCAGTAATTTCATCTATTTACGAAATTATTTGTGTATTTACAAAGCGTTGATATATGCGGCGCCCAATAAGCGACGGATATCAGCCTTATCGACATCGTGAGTATCCTCCACCTCTCCCCAGATATCGGTCTGGTGAGTAACGTCCAAGCTAGCCAATGCGGCAAGCTCCTCTACTGGTCTGCGTGCTAGAGCAGCGTTCATCCCGATAATAAATGAGCGGGAAGCAGTAGTTGCACGCTCAAAAGAAGCAAACTGCCAATTATCGAGAGTTTTGACCCAGGCAAGCACCTTTGCTTTAGCTTCTGGAGTTTGGTAATTGCCAAACAGCTGTTTCTCCTGATCCAAAACCTGGAGGCCGTCAATACCCCAGACCTCGCAGGCATCTGCAACCACCGGTGGGAACTTTTCAAGCTGAGACGCGCGAAGTTTTCCCTCACAATCGCTCCGAGGAGCAATTACGAGCAAAGTGTCTGTATCTAAGAATGGTAGCAGTCGCTCAGCGATTTTTTCACGCTCCTCGGGTGTGACATCGAGAGCCCTAGCCGCAAGCGAGGTGAGCGGAATGTGGTAGTTCTTAAGCTTAAGGCTGGCCAAGTTGCTCCACTCGTTTGCAATCATATGTGCGAGCGCTTTCTTATTTGCTGGCACTCTGATATTATTTCCATTAGGTGATTTCAATGCTTTTCCACCCATCTCGATTTGAAGCCAATCATTTTCGAGTTTGACATCGAGTTTTTCCCAGAAATTCTCTGCTATATTCAGAGATGTTTTTGAATTGTACCTGATGCCCGAAAAACGGGAAAATACCATCAAATCAGGGCGGCATAGGCCTACACTAGTACTACGAAAAGTACGAGGAATCATGGAGAAAAGCGTGGTGTGGCGCCAGTGGCTGAAATGTAGCCCCCTACCCCCCTTCTCTCTGACCCTCCCAACGAAACCAACCCAAGCGTCCACTTCCGTTAACATCACAGACAGATGTCCGATTTACAGCAACGAGTGGCCCAAACTCAGTCTGAACTGCAATCAATTAGCGCGCAAATCGGTGCTTTGGAGCGCAGCGTTCAGCTGGCTAGGCTGACCCAGAATCAAATCAAAGCAACCACAAAGGATTCCGATGCTGTCTGGCAAGCGGTCGGCCGCATGTTTGTGTTGAGCAATGTAGAAAACTATAACAAGATAGTTAACGAGCGGGAGGTTCAAGTCAAAGATCAGCTGAGTGGTCTTGATAAAAAACAAAAGTACTTTGAGAAGAATTTGGAGAACTTGTCCAAAGCAATGAAGGAAGCTAGTGTTTAGATTTTTGTGTAGATCAACTGTCCGCTGGATCTGGAAGTTCGATAGGTACATGTGGGGCCGCTAGATAAGGGTAGGCAGGCCCATCGAAATAGGGAAATCCTGATCCAGCCGGTACCCCGGGTCACCACAAAGCCCTAGCATGATGTTAATTCTAGCTCCCAATCGGCCCAAGCTTAACTTGGGTCAAGAGGCTATGTCTGGTCTCGATACTAGCTTTTTTTTAAACTCTAGTACTTATCCTTGAGCTCCATAAAACCGAAGGAGGTGAACGGCACTTCAATGCTTCACATATTCATTCCGCAACGACCTACACAGACGCAGACTTACTGTCCAAACATAGTCCAAACATATGACAACCCACCATCAGACCATCCTCAGGTTTGCACTACCATCAAGACACTACATTCCACCGGAGAAACTACCTGCTACATAAAAAAGCATACGTCTTCCGATCTTTTCAGCTGCAGATCTTGTCTTTCAAAGGTTTCTCTCAGAGTCACAGGCCCCAAGTGCCCTTGAACATCCCTTGACCAGGATCAGCCCCATCCATGCTAGAGTGGGGTGAGCGACCATTGTATCCAATTTGCTTAACATGCATTTCGCTGATCGAGTAAAATAAGTGCCCCGAATTGAGTAGTATTCAGCCCACCACCACAATTGGGGCATTCAAGTCCAGCCAATCTAAGAATGTTCTCTAAATTTAAGCGAGCCAGTAGTCTAATTGCATGATGCGCTAACCTGAAGCTGCCCACCCTTAACAGCTCCGAAACGAGCTCGAGCGCTCTTGAAACGGAAGCGGGTTTCTCCCTTCTCCCCATCAAGTGACCCGCCGCTGTAACTAGACCGGCATGCAGCCCCTGTCATTGCATACATACGCGATTGAGCACTGTTTGTTTGAACATTATGTCTCTAGGCTAACTAATGTCTTGAAGACCTTCTGGCTTGAGATTACCTAGGGTAATACACGATGTACTCAGCCCTACCAAGGGGTCAATTGATACAGGGCTGGATCTGTCACGTGATGCGAAGAGGGAAGGCTCACTCTCAGAATCAGCAAGGATGGCCACATGTGATTATACTTATAGCAGATGGACTGAAATCAAACAGATTGAGATTGATCTGCAGCTACTTTTCGGTCGCTCACCCCCTGAAGTTTACTACAACTGAGGCTAGAATATGTTTCGCGTTTCGCGCGAGCCCCCTTTACTAACCTTCAACGCAGGGGTGTATGAAAGGGTGAAAGGGCCATTGTCCAGTCTTCAACGTCGTCCTTTGTAAACCAGAGTCGTGGACAAGCACAAAGAATGGCCGACCAAGGGAAATCACAACCGATGGGCGCGAAGCAAATGGCTCTTTTGACTCTAGTGGTCCAAAATAGTATGCTTATTCTAACTATGCGGTACTCGCGAGTGATGGAGGTCCCAGATCGCTACTTTACATCTACAGCTGTTTTGCTAAACGAAGTAATCAAGCTGGCTATCAGCTTGGCGGTTTCTATCTACGAAACGGGTCTCAAAAACACAATCAGCGAAACGTTTGGCGAAGACTACTGGAAAATGGGCGTTCCTGCTGCCCTTTACACCATGCAAAATACCATGCAGTACGTGGCTGCGAGTAACTTGGAGGCCGCCACCTTTCAGGTAACTTATCAGCTTAAAATTCTTACGACCGCCTTTTTTGCGGTGGTCATTCTTCACAAGCGTCTAAAGGCTATACAGTGGGGTGCTCTTTTCTTGTTGACAGCAGGTGTCGCACTTGTCCAGCTTCCTAGCGATATCTGGAGCGCGGGCACAATCGGTAAAGTCGCTTCAACTGTTGATGAGTCCAAGAAATCATTTACTGGACTCGTAGCAGTCACTATTGCTTGTTTGCTTTCTGGTCTTGCAGGTATTTATTTTGAGAAAGTCCTGAAGGGCTCGCGTAAGGTTTCGCTCTGGGTACGCAATGTACAACTTTCTTTCTTTTCG
The DNA here is from genome assembly GCA_030579635.1 of Wickerhamiella australiensis. NCBI lineage: Eukaryota > Fungi > Ascomycota > Dipodascomycetes > Dipodascales > Trichomonascaceae > Wickerhamiella > Wickerhamiella australiensis. Next base: position 355,564 of record JAKTRM010000004.1, on the reverse strand, counting down.
CTTTTCCCCGCGCTTATCTTTGGTGTGCTGATCAAAGATGGCGCCGAGATCAGGCAGAAGGGCTTCTTCATCGGGTACAACTGGGTGGTCTGGCTGGTGATTCTCCTCCAAGCATTCGGCGGTATTGTTGTGGCACTTGTAGTCAAGTACGCTGATAATATCGCCAAAAATTTCGCTACCTCAGTCTCTATCATTGTTTCAGCTGTTGCATCTGTCTACTTGTTCAACACTGAAATTCATCTTAACTTTGTTCTCGGCGCTGCAGTTGTTATTGCTGCTACATTTATTTACAGTTCCGCTGAAAACTAGCCAGTAGTGATGAAACAAACAAGAGACAGCTCGAGGGTCCGTGTGTATCTGTTCCTGCTCTGTAGGTTCTACATCCCGGGGCTCTATTGCCATGTATGTTGCGGACTTTGATGCACGGCTTGCCTCAGGATTCTGACGCAGCTTCTGCGCCATCCGATCTAGATTTGTTTCATTTCATACGCTGCTTAGGCATACCAGCAGGTTTATAACTCTAATTTAATAGCTGTCGAAGTCGATGTCATGTAGGTTTGAGACATCTTGCACCTTATTGTGGAGCACACAGACTGTGCATTATACCTAGCCCGTGAAAATATCCAAAATATTAGAGATTATGTGAACGTGACAGTGTCAAAACTGAACTGGAAATCCAGAAAGACTGGAATAAGCGGGCCCATTCACTCTCCTGAGATATCAATCTTGTTTTCTGGTTCTCGGCATATATATGTTCTTTCAAGCTAAGCTGGGGTACAGTACCAGATCGGCAACGCACTGACAAAGGCAGATGCCTGAGGAGTAAAGGCTTATTATCGCTAGCGTGACTAAAATACAATCACCCCAATTATAGCGTATTGGACATAACCCTATATGCGGAACAATGCTGTTGGCCTGTATGAACTTATGATGCATAGTGGAGGAACATAAAAATACAATTCAGATCTTGCTGTTTCAATCGTTTTTGTAGAATGCACTCTGAGATATCTACAGAACTACAATTCTAATAAGTACCACTAGAGTATAGAATGCTACCGTCTATCCGCAGCTCTTTATTAGAGTGAACGCGTCGCGAAGCATCCCATCTGGTGGCGCGCACAAGCTCATACGCCACACTTCTCTCAGGTTGGTTTGCACAACGTCATGGGGTTGGCAAACTTTAAATGAGACATGCAGCTGCTTAAGCAGTGTTTCTGCTGCAAACGGTCTTAGACTCTAGTGATTAGCAGAGTACTGATTTTGTGTTTCGATTGTGAATCTGCTTGTGTATCGCTAAAGTCTCTAGCATTAGCTTGCCGTCTGTATGAGGCTGCATATAATCCCATTTGTGCGCATACAGGTGCATCAAGTGCAGCCAAGCAGACATCTGGTATCGTACATCACAGATAGGAAATTATTTTAGCGTTAAGTTCATGATAGGCGGAGATGTTGCTAACAGGCAGAGTTCCGATAAAGTTTCCGATAATATTCATTGCTAGCCTCTCTTACCTTCTAAGAGGCTAGCTCAGCAACCTCCTTTGGGAAACCACCCTTTGGTCAGCTAGGTAACGTGCGTTAATTAATTTGAAACTAGCCTAGCACGCGAGGGTTACAGTTTTCAAGGTGCTGGCGTGCTACATCTATAGAGTCATACATAAATTTGAAAACATTATACTAGAGTATGTCTACTGCATTGTATCTTGCTGGGCTAGTTGTTTCAGCTCCCGCTTATCCCAACCCACCTCCTTTGAGCTTTTCACGGAGTGCATATGCAAAGATCTGCGACGAGATACATGATGCAGAATTATGCTCCTCGACATGGACTGACAATCATGCTTCTCAAGCTACAATCAAGTAATTCTGAAGGCGGCGAGTGCATTAAGAATGAGAATTGGGTATACGTCTGGTCTATCTATGCTGTCATTTAGCTGGTTGACCAGCCAACTGCCCGGGCGGCTGGCCCTCGCCCTTACCCTGTACCTCCTTACAACGGAAAAGTGACGCACAAGCTGCATATCAGGTCGACCCCCTTAATTAATACAGCCTTGGACCCGCCGCATCAAAGGGTCATATATATATCGGTGATCCGCCCACCACTTCGAGTCATCAGTCACTGGTCATCAACTCCTTTCAACAAACACATACACACACCAAAGGATGCACAAGACAATCTCGAGTATCGACAGCCAGGCTCTCCAGGTATTCATCCACAGCCCCGTAAATGAGGCAATGATTCAATATTTAGCGTCCACCACGCTCACAGTAATTGCTTGCGAGGACTCTGGGGCTGCTGCCTACTCTAGTCCTCCTAGCTCTCCCGGTAGCATGTTAAATGCAGAGCCAAATGCCTCTTCTTTGGCCCAGTTTATCGCCATGCTTGTGAATGGTTCCAATGTCCAGACTCCCACTTTGATGACTACGTTGGTCTACCTCGCGCGCCTTCGCAACCGGTTACCAGCCACAGCAAAGGGTATGTCCTGCACCTGCCACCGTATTTTCCTGGCCACTCTTATTCTTGCGGCTAAAAATTTGAACGATTCCTCGCCCAAAAATAAGTACTGGGCCAAGTACACTCAAGGACTCTTTACCGTTGCCGAGGTGAACTTAATGGAAAAGCAGCTTCTGCACCTCCTTGATTGGGATCTGCGCGTTACCAACTCCGATTTGCACCGCTACTTGGCTCCGTTCCTCGAACCAATCAAAGATAAGATGCGTGCAGGTACCAAATTTCACCTGAGTTCACGGTCTAACGTTCAAAATAGCCCTCAGCGCAGTCGCAAGAGAGTCGCGATTGCCTCTTACACTGCTCAGCAGCAGGCTCTGCAGCAGCATGGCACACAAAATCCACAATCCACTACCCCTCCCGAGACTCCCGCGCCCAGCTTAAGTGCCTCATCGTCTCTTGCATCAATCGGCTATGAAGTCAAAACCCCAATCTCCACAATCGCTTCTTCACCTGAAGCACGCAGAAGTAAAAACCATCTTTCAAGGATCTGGCGCTCTGAAAAAGCCCGTATTTCTCATTCATTTCAGACCCTCACTAGCTCTGTGAGCTAAACACACCCCTCTTATTTAATTAGACAACTTCGTAGTGTCATCACTTATCTATTTTGCCTTCAACTGAATTACACTGAAAGCTCAGCGCGAACGACGACACTCCTAGAATTGATTTCCTTGGGGTAAAGACAAAGACTAGGGCAGGCTCGTCTTAAATTAGCTATATACAAATCTACCGGCAGGCATGAAGTGCTAGTTAGACGCGCTTTGATAGAATGCAGCCTCTTTGCCGAACCCCTTGTTGGCTGGGCCATTTGAAAAAAACCGGGAAGACGCCTTGCACGCATGTGCATGCATATGCATCTTAATAGGGGTTCATGGAGACGCGACTTGCATATGACAATGTTCGCGATATCAAAGAAGGGGTACTTTCATTGACGCGTCTGTTGAGCAGCTTTTGCCATCTCGCTGATCACTGCATCGATATTCCCGTTTTCAATCGCACTGCATGGAATAATCTTCCAATCACTTCCGAGACTCTGCACATGGTCCCTTAGCCGCTCATAGCGCACCTGCGTAGCCTCAACATCGGCTTTGGTAGCCACAACTAGCAGGTTTTTATTTTTCATGCGCTCGTGCCCGAGCTCATGGCACAAGGTTTCAAGGTCTTGGCTGGGATTTGAGCGATCGAGGGCTACAACAAATACGAGGCCACCAGTGCGCTCGATGTGTCGCAAAAAGCCTAGTCCTAGCCCTTTGTTATCACTTGACCCCTTGATAATACCCGGAATATCAGCAACAGTAAAGGGAGGGGTACTCATACCCGTTGAAATCGTACCAATACTAGGGCTTAATGTGGTGAACTCCCAGTGTCCGACCCGCGGGCTAGCTCTACTTATCGCTCTAAGCAAACTAGACTTTCCGGCATTGGGTAGACCCACCAACCCTAGATCAGCAATTAGTTTAAGCTCAAGAATAAATGTGGATTCGCAGCCTTGGCGTCCGATTTTAGCAAACCGAGGGTTGCGAATATCGCCAGTGAGAAAATGCATGTTTCCCAAACCCCCCATACCCCCTTGAACAAGCTTGATAGGCTCGCCAGGGGAGCTGAGATCTAGACCATTTACTGGAAATATGTCGTTCTCAGACTCGCGGCGGCGAGTAATTAAGTCAAAGTATCGTACTTTTGCGGCGAGCTTCTTAAACCACGGCTGCTGGCGGAAATATTCCTCCTCTTTTTCCTTGAATATCCACCCATCGCCATCTCTGTGACTTTCCCTGTGCAATTGAAGGGGTGCATCACCATCGAATCGACTTAAGTTTTGAATCATCGTTACTTCTGTTTTCATGCTTTCATTATCGGCGTCAGTGGCGTACATTTTCTTGAGCGTGTCCAAATCTGGAGACCATCTAACCCGGGTACCAACTGGTACTTGAAGAATTACGTTCTCTCCGTTTTTACCATTGAGCTGTGTAGATCCACCTCCCCTACCAGATTGAGCCTTGTACAAGTGTCTGATGTGATGTAAACTATTGAGGCCCTCCACCGCTTGGATGTAAATACTTCCACCGGCACCACCGTCACCACCGTCGGGTGGGCCCATCGCTCGGCCAGCCTCTCGCAAGAACGATACTTTTCCAGGCCCACCATCACCGGAGCGTACTTTAACGATTGCTACATCTCTGAACCTCACTGAAGGATCCCGCTTTTGCTGCCGGTACGAGCTGAAAAGGGCTGTAGGTAGGGTGTACTGGGCAGTCTTGACTACATTAGCAGAAGGCGAACTGTGAGACTCCATATAATTGGATATGTTTTCCAGTTCCTCATATGAGAGTCTTCTTAGAGATTGGCTAAATTTTCGTATCATTAGAGTTTACAAAGCGGGTGAGGGGGACAGGTAGATAACGGTGGGAACTGAAGTTTAACATAAAAATCTGTGTTTTGGGAAACATTTGGAGCCATTGCAGCTTTGTTATTTACACAATATGAAGCACTAGTTTATATACAATAATTTCAGCACAGATGACTTCACTCATCATACCAAATATGAGTAGTTGTAGTAGAGCCTGGTGGTTAAGCTATCAGCACTTGAAATCTAGCATATCACATAGTAATGAGAATTATTCTTAGCTCGTGACGGTAGCTAGTCTTATGATTTTCTCATTCTTCTCCAATATGTGGGGTATTACATCCTCACGCTTTCGTCAACACTCAATACGGTCTATGACAGCAGATGCTTCTCTTATTCCACTTAAATATGCACCATGAACACATCCTGAACCGTCGTATACCGTGTGCTCACCGGCAAAGCGCAAACGATCAAACCCGTCTACAAATGGTTGGATACCCTTCTCGAAGCTCTGACCAAAATAACACGCAGAGTAAGTGCCTTGAAAATATTTGTTCGTAGTCCAATCAGTCGCGTAGATTTTTCGGGGCTTGATGACTTCCTTACCCGCCAGCTTGATTGCCTCCAGGAAAGGCCTCATGTATTCGAACACCTTGTCTGGATTGGCTTCCAAAAACTGAGTTAATGGGGGTGCAGATAGGAAAAATAGAGTAGGGGGGCCACCCTCGTATTGATTATATGTATTCGCCGCCATTAATGGATGGTTGCCTGGTTCCATGGGCAAATCGGCCAGCGGAGGTTCATCGACAATAAAATTAAATCGATCAACGTCCTTTGGCCAGAAAAACTCGTCAAATTCGAGGAAGAATTTGCCTAGCGCTCCCATTTTGCCTTGATCCATAGCGGCCTTGAGGTCTGCGGGCAGCTCGAACTCAAACAGGTCACTTCGAAGTGGGCCCAATGGAATGGTACAGATAACATCGCCTGCTCTGTATTCTTGGTTTGGTGTCTCGACAATAAAAGTATCTCCATCCTTTTTTAATCTTGTCACGGGCTCATTGGTGTGAAGCTCAAAGTGCTCCTGCTTGATTTTATCAAAAACCCAGTCATATACGTCCTTGTAACCATTCACGACAAATGCATTTCTTCCCTCGAAATCCATCGCAGCCTGGGAAGCCGGTAAATCTTTCCACGATACAGCGGCCCATAACTCCATCAATTGGACGTACCGGGGCGCCAGATGCTTTTGAGTCGGGGTGATTAGCGGCCAATTCTCGGTAAACTCGGCTGCGAACTTATCGATGGTTGTATCCTCTCTTCTGTACTTCCCCTGCATATAATCGATTTGTGCCTGTGTGAATATATCACCTGCACATGCGGGAACTCGCTCTCTGGGGCCAACGAGTCCGTTCCTGGTATATGTATTGATCTTTCCATCGTCGTACGTCATTTCTACCCCTATCTTAGCACCTATCTGGAATAACGGGTTCACTAGTGTATCGTGCATCCACGACGCTCCAAGATCATATTTTCGATGCTCGCCTTGTATAGTGTTGATTCTACCACCGATTCGGTCTTGAGCTTCGAGTAGAATTACTTTGATTCCCTTTTTAGTTAATTCACTTGCCGCAGATATACCTGCTATCCCGCTACCAATAACTACAACCGTCATTTGATTAGTGGAGAGCTTGAGCGGTGGGGGCGTGGAGTAGGGGCGGGTGGTAAAACTAGAGACTAGACACGCATACCAGCAAAGTCAAAGGCTATATGCATCAAGACAATTTCCCATGTGACTCTTGATTTTGATTCAAGACAGCTAAGTTTCAACTTCCTGGAGCGACCTGTAAATCTTGTTGTATACAAGTTGTAGACTGATGGTATGACACCAGTTGGGACCACATTTTGTAGCTAGAAAAGCACCCTAATGTCTATCCCAAACGCAGTCGTCGCAGCAGCAGCCGCTTCTTTATCTAGCGGTCTTATCAAATGCAGTCCTGCGGATTTGGTATGTCAATGCTCTGAAATAATTTCAGCCCATAAGGGTGAGTACCTCGATATTCAACTATGGCGATTTGTATCAAAAACCTGTAGCCCGCTTTTAGGACTCGTTTCATCTTCAAAGAGGAGCGATCAGGCAACCACATCAATTATTCGACAGCGTCACGAAACGGGAATTGGCGGTACAGATCGGCATGTTAAGGTCACTGTACAGCTGGAATCTATTTCTGGGCTGCTTCTGTGAAAAAGCTGGCGCACAGTGACAACCAGTTGCATATCTAGGAATGTTAAACCTGCATCGCAGATACCTACATAAGGTTTAGGATAGCTTTGATCGGCATATCTCAAAATAGCTTAACATATAATATCTGTGATTAGTTGCCGCAACTCTGCAAGTAATTGTGCTTGCGCGTATGTGTGCAAGGTCATGCAAGCGCTGCTTTAACTCGCTCCAAAATCTGTGAAGATCGGCAAGGTTCGTCATGAGCGGGAATGATATCCTCGGAATCATTGCCAACGCTATTCGCCTTGAATTGGCTAGCGGTAACAAACAACACCGACTCAACGGACTAGCCCTCCACTAGGTCTTTATAGACTTTATAGCGATCCACCACCGCTTACATTACCTACGAGCCGTCTGTATACAAACATATAAATGTTCAAAATTCATGATGTGTTTCAACCGCCGGAGATAACAGATTTGACCGAAGATCCCGCGGTTTTAGAATCGTTTGCGCTCTTAAAATCACATATTACGGGCGAGGTGGTCCCCGTCGATGCACTCGCACGCGCTCAAGAGCACTTGCAACTGGTAGAACTGCTTCTAGTGGAGTTTTATCTTGACAAAGTCCGCACAGAATTCTATCAGAGCTTTTCCCTGGATAAATTCACTCAGTCGCTTGGCTTACTCGAGTTTGCCCAAGAGATGCAGCAGGCCTGGCTCGGAGTCCCCAAAGACCTGTTTACGGCGCAGGCGCAGGCCCAAATTAAAGGCGCGTGGTCTGCATTGGTGCGGTCAGTAATTGATTTTGACCTTTTTGACGTCAAACTGGCGGAATATATGGCCGCTCACTCCATCTGCTCACCTGAGGGTACTCACCTAATCTCTCTCCTTTGTGGCTTGGGACTCGCCCCAGAAACATGGAATGTAATTGCTAGAATCGTCCCTGATGACCTCGACAAGCACATTCAAGCCACGTGCAAGAATCAATGGAGGACTTCAGTGTCGCAGCCTACTGAATATTGGCTTTTTAATACCTATATTCCACAATTAGCAAAGGCTACCTCCATCTCTACAAATCTTGTGGATCTGCTACTAAACATATGTCGCACATCACTAGCTAACGTCCGCATTCAGGAGTTATTTGATATGGTTCTGGCGTTCCCAGATTCAAAGCCTGGGCTCGAGGATCTCAAATTGTGTATCAAGACGGCAGAGCTTAGGTCTTCCCTGGTAGGTAAATTTGAAACAGAGTGTCCTCGCAAGCTCCTCAATAACGGTGTCACCACTGTGGATATCTTTCTGGGGTACCTTAATTGCATCAAAGCGTTCTCAGTTATTGACCCACGGGGTATTCTTCTCGACAGAGTCAGTAACCCCATAAGAGAATATTTGAAAAATCGCACTGATTCAGTTGCTCTTCTCGTGGATGGGTTGATGGGTCAAGAAGGCTCTCCACTGGCGTTTTTGTCTGATGAGCTCAGGGCATCACCATGTTCTCATTTGCCTCACAATGATTTGAGTGACCCGAACTGGATTCCCGATCCTGTTGATACACCTGCAGATTTTGTAAAGCGTCAACTGAGCGACACGATTTCCACGCTGCTTTCTATCTTTGATAACAAGGATATCGTTACCCTGCAGCTCACCGAGGAGTTTGCTCGCAGGCTACTACTAACTCAGTCTGATTCTGATCTTGAATGTCTTTGTTCCAAAGCAGAAGATCTCAAGCGGCGCTTTGGTGGGCGTCAACTCTCAAATGTTGATGTCATGATCCGTGACATCCAGTCAAGCAAGCAGCTCAACAAGACGATCCATGACGACGCACCACACCTCACATCTGTCCAGGGTCTCATTATAAGTCGCCTCTATTGGCCTAGTCTGGCCACAGAATCTACTCTCAAGCTCCCGCAGCGAATTCAGGGACTGCTTGACGAGTACAAGACAGCCTACTCGTATGCTGAGAAGAGTAAACGTATTGCGTGGATCCCACGTTTGGGCCGTGTTTCAGTCTCTGTGGCCCTTGAGGACCGCACAATTGACCTTGTTGTGACGCCCGATCAAGCGGTTGTCTTAGGTGCGTTTGAGACAGAGCCTAAGCTGGACCTAGCGCGGCTCAGTGCGATTTCCGATCTTCCAGAGCATTCCGTGCTAACTGCACTCAAGTTTTGGGTTGATCAAGGTGTCATTGGCTCTGTTGGCGAAAGTTACCACGTGCTTGAAAATCAGCCTCACGATACTGCTCGGGAGGGTACAGTCCAGGTGAGCATGGAGCTCGATGGCGATGCAGACAACAACTACAAGGATATGCAGGTGTACTGGTCATATATTCAGCATATGCTCACAAATGTGGGTAATCTACCTGCAGATCGGATTCATCAGTTCCTGGTGATGTTGGTTCCCAAAGAGACGCCATACGTCAAGACTCTTCAGCAACTTGAGGAATTCTTGCACGCTATGGTCAGTGAAGACAAGCTAAAGCTTATTGATGACGACTTTAGTATCAGCTAGAAAGCAAAACAAGGAAAAGTCGCGACCACGGTATCCTTTATTATAATATTTATTTAGCTATTTCAATGTTTGGTTTGCAAACGCTCACTTGAAACAACCAAGCAAAGACTGTTGTGCTGAACCTCTTATCTTTTCTTTACTCTTGGCGTAGTTTTGAATCGTAAAAGTTGTATGTTCAACTAGCAGATCTTCGATACGCCGTTTCCTATGATTACAGTAAAGCTTTTCCTGCCTTTTATACTTGAAGATGAGGCTGATGTGGCGTGAGGCGATCTCAGGGGCTTGAGTTTTAACTCCCTCCGCGATCTCACGTCAATTTCTAAATTGAGGCCCGTATCTCGCTATGCGTTACATATGAAAACACATCAATTTGGTGTGCAGCTGTATTGAGACAATTTGTTGGTTTTGAGGTCCTGATTCTCGACATTATATACATTACGTGGCGGAACTAAAATTGTCCAAATCGAAAAGTAGTTTGATATCCTCAAGGGTATTCGATTTCTTTTCATCAGCACTGACTACGGCAGAGAGCGCATCTTTGCGCTCCTGTATTTTAAGCATCCGCTCCTCAATGCTTCCCTCCACGATGAATCTTACCACACGGGTCGCAGAGGTCTGGCCCATGCGATGGATACGGTCAATTGCCTGGGACTCAATGGCAAAGTTCCACCAGGGGTCCATCATAAAGACTTGATTGGCGCAAGTCAAATTGAGCCCCACACCGCCTACCTTGAGGCTCAGTAATAAAATAACATCTTCTTTGCACTCTTTAAACTCCTCCAATCGTTTACCTCGCTCCTGCATACTGAGACGGCCATCTACAATCAAGACCTTGAACCCAAAGTACTCTAGTTCAGGAGAGATCACGTCCAGAAAAGAGGTGAACTGGGAAAAGACCACATTTTTACCATTGCCACCATTGGTCCTCAGTTCTGCAATGAGCGCTCGCACTTTGGTCGATTGGTGATCTTCGACATACTCACGAAGCACTGTCTTACCCCGTATTTTATCCACGATAAGCAGGTCTTTTGTTGACATTGACTTGCGGCATATAGGACATGCGAGAGCAGTTTTCTTCTTCTCGCTGTGCTTGGCAAAGTCATTCAAACAGTCGATACAAGCAATGTGGTAGCAGGGTGTGACTGCTTGTTTTGAGGGGGCGATAGGCTCAAAGCAGATAGGGCATTCGTTTTCATCTGAGGCCTCAGCGATTTGCTTGACCACATCGCTTCCAAACGCACTCAATTCCTTGTACTGGCGGTTTGCGACACGGTAAAAGTGGCTAAGCATTTCCTCTAGCTCTTTACCATACTCAAGCTCTTCCTCCTTGGCCGAATCGTCATCATCTACTTCCTGTGGCTTTTTTAAAAGCTGAGGGTGGCAGCATATCTGCCTGAGGCGTAAAATTTGATAGAGCAAACTCGCCATTCTCTTTGAGGCCGTACCCGAGGCCATAGAGTCTTGTACTGAAGTCCTAATACGACTAAACATAAACGAATAGAGATCCTGCTCTGTATCAGTAAACTTGAGTCGTTTCACCTCGATTAGTTTTTCTGGAAGCTCTACCAAGGGTTTGCCGTTGTGCTTCATATCTTTGGTGCGTCGAAGACAAATGGGGTCCACAATACTTTGCACTGTCTTGAGAGCCATTTCGGGGTCGGCCCCTTCAAAGGGCTTAGTGATGAATGCATTCCAGAACGAGAAGTGATTCCAAGGTTGCACGCCCAAAAACTTGATGAGGCTGTAAAGGTCCTCCAATCGGTTGATCACAGGCGTTCCAGTCACTGCCCATCTTTTCTCTGCAATAATGCTCGAAGCTGCTTTTGCAGCGATTGTGTTTTTGTTTTTAATAATATGCGCTTCGTCCAGAACTACGCGATCAAAATGAGTCTGGAATAAAAGTGAGGAGCTAGGCTTTTGAACGAATGTTTTATACTCTGAGGCAAGAACACCGTAGCTGGTAACTACAATCGATAACCTGCGTTTAGCGAAGTGCACGCATTTTCGTAATTTTTCCTCCATACCGGGGCCATAGTAGACCTCACATAGCATATTCGCATCACCAGACGACGAGCAAGAGCTCCCAGTACTCTTGTAGGCTTCTTGTTGCCACTGCGTTAATAAAGACATTGGGGCTACAATCAAAGTTGGGCCATTGCGAGGTCGAGACGTGTGTATTAACGCCAGGGTCTGGATAGTCTTGCCGAGACCCATCTCATCGGCAAGAATCCCTCCCATACCAGCAGTAATCATGGTAGGCTTTTTGATGCTCAGCTCACCAGAGTTGAGGTTAGCATAAAAGTACTCCATATTATCGTTGCTATCGCTTGGCCATCTGAGCTCAGTCCACAATGGATGCAACGTATCGTCTGGGCAGTCTAAATCAGATTCCCGCTGAGACATCCAATATAAGGCTTTCTTCTGATAGGGGTATAAATTCAGCGTGAAGGTATCAGCAGGCTCGCTCTGCTGAAGCTCTGCTTTGACACTATTCTCGTATACCATGTCGAGCTGATTTTTCGTCACTTCACGAAGCTCACTGTTTGACTGTTCAGAAAAGTCTTTAGCTATAAGACCAACTCGGCTAAACAGCCTATTGAGTGCTTGTTGTCTTTGGCTCATCAAGTGCTCAGAAATACTTTCTTTTGCTTCGTCCAGGTCTTTGGCTTTCGGATCTAGTTGTGCATTGAGAAGCGGCTCAGTAAACGCCTCTTTAGTAATTTCTGCTTCTACTTGAGCATATATTGTATCGCCTGTACGGAGTGGTAGCTCGCAAAATACTACAGAGCCACTGAATTGTGCGACGTTGGTATCCATAAGGGGTGCAACAAACTTGGCATCTGACTCGGCTACACGCGCCAGCTCTGGGCCAAATTCGTCACCAAGTAGCACCCTTACAACATTGTCCTTTTTTTTCAGACTCGAAACGCGCTTAAAAACCAATTTATCACCATATTGGGGCGATCTCCCGGATCTGGTGGCCCACAACGCGGTTTGGAATGTTCCAATGCTTCGTGGCCATATATTCACTGGCTCTGTATTCGTTTTAGTAGCATCGACTTCTTCTCGCTCACTTGGAGGTCCGCGTCCAGGTATTTCAGATTGTAGGGGTACTGGTGATTCCTTAGTTTCTGGACTCTTGCTGGGTACTGGTGAAACAAATAACGACTCGCTTCTAACATTTTCGGTATGTCGTTCCTCTTTTGCGCTGATTCTCGTAGAAATACCGTCAAAGTATGCATTCACTGCCAAATCCATCGATTTTTCAGCCAGTGGCAGCAACCTTTCGAGATCATCACTAGAGACTTCTCCTACTAGTGCTTCAAGCTGCCTTATTATGTCTTTATCACTTTTTTTGAAGAACCGCGGTCTTTTTCCGGCGGGCTCGAACCGCTCCAAGCCGTCCATTTAATTAAGGGTTTGGGGAAGGGATGTGTAAACACTAAAAACGCGTTCAGCTTCTTGGGCTGTGATGAAAGAATTAAGAGGACGCCGTCGGGACTTGGGTTTAGTTTGGTATAGCTAGCCTTAGAAAAAGTCAGTCGAGATAATTAAATGGAAGCTCAAGGGCTAGTCTTCACTGAAATGTTGGGCCAAGCAGACCGCTATAAATTACAAATACTACATAGGCTTGGTGCCGAGAGGTCGCGAGACAAGACCATATTCAAAGTCTTAGAGGGCGAGTCTATACCAGCTATTTGCAGCTCACGATTATTCAAGCCCTCTATACTACATCAACAACATGCATTGCCATCGCTATATATTCACAACAGTCTCCTTCAGTCTGTCAGCTTTTTGTTTGTTTATGACATCTGCAGGAGCCGCATCTGTGAATCTTGGAGCCCCCAAAATGGATGGTCGTTCAGTTACAAAACGTCTACAAAGTGAGCTGATGCAGTTAATGATGTCTGGAGCACCCGGAATCAGTGCTTTCCCTGAATCGGACTCCAACTTATTTATCTGGTCAGGTACCATTGATGGCCCCGAAGGAACCTATTTCGAGGGCTACAAATTCAAACTTAGCCTAACCTTCCCTCCAGAGTACCCCTACCAAGCGCCTCTTATAAAATTTGTGACCCCAATGTTTCACCCTAATGTAGATTTGGCAGGCAACATCTGTCTTGATATCTTAAAAGGGAAATGGAGCGCAGTCTACAATGTTCAGACAATCATGCTGTCGCTACAGTCGTTACTTGGTGAGCCCAATAATAGCAGCCCTCTCAACTCCCAAGCAGCTTCTCTTTGGGAAATACCTGAAGAATACATGAAGTGTCTCCGCGAGCGTTCAGGTCAACCCAACTAAAAGGGGGCCTCCAAAAAATACTTGTAATCATTTAATCATAACAAAAAAATGCATAGCTAATAAATATCTTCGGACTTTGGCTCCTTGGGCTCTTTGAAATCCTTTTTATCGTGGTATACGGTCGCTGATTCGGTTCCCCCAATCCACGAGGGGAGCTCAAGTGTGTATCCAGTAAATGATTTGATGGGAATTTTCTCCCGTTTCCATTTGCGACACTGGTTGCCACTGGTATCCAGAGCCCTTAAGCTCGCAATCACCGCCCCCAGTGATGCCTTTGGAACTGGTCGTGACGAAGGCGCCTCATCATCTACCCGCTCTTTGTGTTTAGCTACGCGTTTTGCTTTTGGGCGAGATTTGGGTTTCTTTTCGGTGGGCACGATACTTGCTAGCTTGTCCCCTGGTACTTTGAGCACAACTATTCTGCTCATGCTGAGGTGAGGTGAGCCTGACTGGATCATCTATTGCCCATCCCTCGGAGGTGTCTCTCACCACATGGCTGTGCACGGAGACGATGTCCTCGTCAAAATTGGAGCCGCTCTCAACTCGAGAGCTGTGGTAACAAACTTCTGGGCTGCTCCCACCACAAAGCTATGCTATGCTAGACCACCAACCTGCTCAAAGAGGATGAGGCAGATGGAGTATGAGCATAGAAAGCAACTCGAGAGCTCGTTCTTAGGGCTCTTCGATAAAAATACGCATAAAATAGAGTTCACGGGCTCCTCTTGGCGTACTCTCGACTTTCCTAAAGCTAATGGTAACTTTTGAAGAATGGTTCCTTCACTCATAAATAATACACAAATTATCAGAACTGGAGACTAAACATTCCGCCTATGGGGTTTTTTGGAACCTTTCTCCTTGATTCCCATTCGCAGCTTGCAGGCTGCATCTGCTATTCTCGCGCAAGTGAAACAGCGTCTTGTTCCCCAAAGGGAGTGGAGGGTTAGGCTGCGATCGAGATTACAGGGCAACGAATTAAATTTGCGTTCCTAGCTGTTTATCTATTCGGATTTCACTGTCAGTTTCCTTATGGAACTCTTCACTTTTCCAAATTCCAGTCTTTGCGGCCGACAGCCCACACCACTCTCATCGGGCTGCTGGAGGACCCATCATGTGTCTAAAAATAGATCAACAGGATTTGCAAGCAGACCCGCTTTGTATCAGCTCAGAGCAGGACTACCAAGAGTTCCTGGTGCTTGATTAATTTTTTCATCGGCTAATTTTTGGATTTCTGTCGTGCTGAACCACCTTTATCCTGGCTAAAGTAGCAGATTCTTGGAGGCTTGATATAAGAGAAATATACGGAGTATGGGGACGGGACAAAGAGGTGTTGAGTTTGGTATTTTCTCCCTCCATTATACCTTTGGTTCTAAAGCTATGTGCCTATTTTGTCGGAATAGCAGACACAATTCATTTGAGATCTCCCAAAAACCAGCCCTCAAACAAGCGTCACGTGTGTTGCAGGCGGAGAGAGTCGCGTGGACAAATTAGGTTGCGGTGCAGTTCTAGTCTGCTAGTGCGAATAAGTGCAGTTTACACAAGTTTTTATGGCAAATTTGATATTATTGACTTTGCAATGGGCCGCACCAGCTCTACGCCAGGCTCAGCACACAGCAAGCCCGTCTTGGGCGGTATGGTAGGCATCACGGTAATTGAAGACGCCCCAAGTAGGGCGCCCCGTATTTCCCGCTAAACTTGATTGTACAGCATTCTCAGAACCAATTGAGTATTTTTCACAAATTTATTTCTTTTTCTAACGTCAGCCGTGGGACCTCCTGTCAATATGTGCGGGTTTGTCTGTCATGATCATTTCGCAAGGTGAGACGATAGTTATCGGGTTGCGGCTTTGACGGCATTTCTTTTTCTGGTGTGCGAGGTCCTAGTATATACAAAAATAATAAAGAAAATACAATTCCAAGCAAGCCTCAATATCTATTATACAGCACGTATGTTTTCGAGTAGCTCTTTAGATTTTATGCGTTGTGTTACCCTTTTGAAAGGTAGCCCGAAATGGATCGGGTGAGACCTGTGAGCATCTTCGTATAAGAGCTGCTTGGCACAGCAACAACTGCAAGTGCATATCTGTAACTACAGATGGATGTACTCTTATGCTCCAAACATGTAAATGGTGATGGCGACTTTAACTGAAATCAGGGAAATGTTCAAAACTATGTAGATCTGCACTGCAGAAAATCACGGTATAAATAATGCATTAGTTTGATTGATTGAGGTGCTTGGTGAAAAGTTCATCGTCGAGCCAGCCGACTCGCTCGAAAGCACCAAATAGGCGAGAGGCCTTGTTAACGTCGATGCGACAAGCCTTTTGAGAATCAGTGCGGCGAAATGCGAGTCCCTGACGCATGCGGTGTACCTTCTCAGCAAACAAGCGGCGCTTACTATCAAGGTAAACCTCTGCGGGTAATCTTAATACGCTAGCAAGATGTAATTCTGCGGGATGAAGCAAATGAGCGTCAGGATCATTGCTGAGGTCCATAGGTGCGCCCTTCCACTCAGCACGCAGAGAGCGGCCAGGGGGTAGCAAAGAGCTGCAAGGGCTAAAGTCCTCGATTTGGGAAATATTCAAGTCATGCACGCGAGTGACGCTTACAGCTGGGGACCGCTTCTTGGGCGTGGTGCGCTTTGGGCTGTCGCTGTCAGAAGCACCGGCGTCAGAAACCTCGATGTTGCGACGCGGCGCCAGCACAGCATCGGAATCAGTCTCAGCAGTAGAGTAAGTAGCAGCACGGCGAGCTCGTGAAACTCTCTTGGTGCGGCTGCGTTTGAACTCGCTTGGGTTCTCCACGTAAACGTGATTAGACCAAGTCTGTTTGTGCGTAGGGTAGAGCGAGAGCAAAGTACGCTCACGCTCGTAATATTGATTGGGGTCAGCAAGAAGAGAATTCCAGCAAGTGACCATCTTGGCTCCCTTGGGATTGGCATCCTGCGAGTCCGATTCAGGCGTCGAAGCTGAAGAGGAGATCGGGGTAGGGCGGCCGACTGCTTGAGCAACCCCATCAGTCTCGCCCTTATAGTGTAGCTTCATGTACTGCTGCAGACTACTGAGATCTGGATAGGGGCTTGCAGGCGGCGATAGAATGCTCACGGAATTGGGATCAATAGCAGTGGTCATATACTTCAGAGTTGTAAAAGTTTCTCAAAGGCTGGGGAGGTCAATTGATGCGCGACGGGCGAGCTCACCCTTCAGTGGGTCACGGTACTTGCTTTATATTATGTTCATGCACCCTGCGCGCTACTGTGCAGACTTTTAGCTGCGGTGATGTAAGCACATCAGTGCGTCATAGCCTGCAGCAGGCCACAGCCATCCCACAACCCTGAAACCTAAGCAAAGCGTTTAAGCCCAGATAATGATGATTAGATCGATGAATTCTTTATCTAAATAGTTTATGTATTACACAATTATGTATCGTTTAACTCAATTTGTACGCAAACCGCGGTATAACGAGCAATCGCCGATTCTCTACAATATGTATGGCGACGCCCCTGCATGCCCAATGTATGCTGCTTCAATCCTGGTGAAAGTCCAGCGTTCATCGCTCATTTTTTGACTTATGGCAATCGCATTCGGAAGGAAAATTGTGAGGGTACTTTCAACCGCTATTTTGATACCAGCTAGCCCGTTTTCAAGGCACAATGTCCTTTTCCAACCATGCTTTAAAAAATTTTTCTCAGTTGCATCGCGCATGAAGATGCATTGCCGCATCTAGAGCATCTATCAACCTCAATCTTGCGATTGAGGAGCCATAAAGAGCTCAATGGAGTCAGAATTAGTATAATTTCTTCAGATAGCTAATCCGAAATTCCTAGATTTCGCGTTCTCTACCGTGACTAGCTTGAAACAGCGTCTTCTCGCAAGGAGTAAAAGCATACATGTAAAAAAAAAACACGTCGGAAAAACCCATCCTAAGACGATTTGAAGGTATTAAGGGTAACTGATGTGGCATACTCCAGCTTAAAAATTATAGAATAAGTTCTTGTGTGCCAATTGGTGTTTTTATGTGCAAAAATGTGGTGCGATTTTCGAGAACACAGATTAGCTGCGGTCCCTGCAGCTCAAGACTACATATTCCAGTCCTCGGATATAGGCGGGGCTGATGCCACCACGCGTGTACGTATACGTACTGCTGCATCGATTATAGGGATTTATCCTCATAATATAACTTGAGCGGGCGATACTTTGCTGCATCAGGCCCTGTCACAAGGCAACCGTCCCAGGGCTCGGCAAATTCCATCTGCACCTCGCTTGGAACTCTTCAACGGTCATGCATATCTGTACATCCGCTATTTTTAGGGTGGTAAACGAGGCTGATGGCCGCGCTGTGTCAATGATGAATGATCGCTTCCGCTAATAAAACACCTGGATGCCTCCGAAATATGGCATTGCTCCTCTAAAGGGGCTAGTTGCGGTCTCAAAGATGCTCAAAAGAATTTTCACCCCTCGAAAGCAAATTTTTTTATCGGTGCTGTTTCACCGGCATATCATCGTTAAAACCAAGCTAGGGTTAAATTTCAGCTTCTGGTTTATTTTTTTACGATTCCCCTGTCTAATTCTCTCCCTGATAGGCCCCATTGCATTGTCAGAAATCAGACACCAAACATGCATGCATATTTTTAACGGTCATGCAGTACCGAGCCAAGAAAGCGAGCACACAAAGCACTGTGTCTGGTGAAAATTGGTAGTCTTGAGTTCATTCAATAAGCTAGAAATCATGGCTAACAGTGTCAGGACTCAATACATCCCAGTTTCATAGCGATCCCTACTTGCAATAATTTTTTACTTGCAGCAATTCGGTAAATAAAAGGATATTACAGAAAGAAAAATTTTTCTCTATATACTTGTTTGTTGTAATTGCCACATACATGGCCTTTGAAGTTTATTAGGGGGTAGTCTAAACAAGGTCATTGTTTGCTATATAGTGGTTAGGGTAGGCAGGCTCAAACCCTAAGCATTTCTTTTTCCCTTAAGGGGCGCGAGATTTTTTTTCTTTTTGTCAGGGAAATGTCACCTGAAATAAGCCGCTTAACGTCCATTCGAGCGTGGTTCATTGCTTTGCGAAGAGATGAGCTACTCAATTATATTTTGTAAAAACACTAATCGACACCACAGGCTTTTCCCTCGGCCAATGGCTTTGACCTTTCACGTTTCAGCATGTTTAGGCGAGTGGTTCGGCCGTTAGATCTGCTTAGTGTACGATATGCATCTGGCAGGGAAGGAGCTTGATATGCACTCTATACTCTCTCTCTGCACTGAAGTGCTCAATTGGGATAAATATGTTTTGTGGAGAGCATGTATGCGCAATGGCGTAATTTGTGGGGACTGAGGTTCTCGACTTGCTTTCTTGAATTACCTCTGTGCACCAAGGTAACCGCAAAATTTATAGTGCTCCATGAAACAAGCTTTCGTATAAACACAGTCGGTGGGAATAAAATAGCGTTGATTAATACCTACTAAATTCTCAGCAAATTTTTTGCGTATTTTTATCAGAGTCCTAGGGACTCATGGTTTTCGCTATCGTGCAAAGCTTCAATTCCCTCAACGGTTTTCTCACATTGAATCCATTTGTCCTCCTAGCCGCGTGAGCCTCGGCTTGTCCAGGGCCAAAGATCGCCACACCCGCGCCACGCTCTCTACCGGCGGGGACCACTGGGAATCACTGAAATTTAACCTGTTGAGAGTGACATAATCCTACCATTTCCCACTCATGAGTCGAGGTTTTCAGGCCGTCCGTTATGAGTTGGATAATCCACCACCAATTACAATAAATACTGACGGAGCATACATTGAGCCAACTGAAAATGGGAAAGAATTGAATATCTCACTGCCAAACCATGATCCTCCAGTACTGCAGGTCTCTTTGGATATTGGTGGGACCCTTTGCAAAGTTGCATATTTCCGGAGGAATAAAAAAGGCAAAGGAGGACGCCTTCAGTTTGAAAAGTTTCAAACTACTCAACTAGAGGAGTGTCTGAGTTTTTTGGAAAGAATCGTCTCGAAAACCAATGCCGTGAGAGTAGTCGCGACTGGTGGGGGAGCCTATAAGTTTTACAATCAAATAAAAGAGCGACTGGGAATTGATGTGCAACAGCTCGAAGAAATGGAGTGCCTCATTACTGGGGCTTCATTTTTTGCCCGTAATATACCTGAGGAGATTTTCATCTACGACATCGAGAAAGAAAACCCAATTCAGTATACCACTGCACCACGCGAATACCCCTGGCTCCTGGTTAACATTGGAAGCGGTGTTTCTATCATTAAAATCACGTCGCCCACGCAATTCGAGCGTATTGGTGGCTCATCATTAGGAGGGGGGACTCTTTGGGGGCTGCTTAGCGCATTGACCCCGGCAAAAACCTTTGATGAGATGCTAGAGATGGCAAGCAGTGGGGATAACACCAATGTTGATATGATGGTAGGCGATATCTATGGCACTTCGTACGAGAAAATAGGCCTCAAGTCAACAGCCATAGCTTCTAGCTTTGGTCGTGTTTTCAAAAATCCTGAGGAGCAGTTTAATCCCTCAGATATCAGCCGCAGTTTGCTTTACGCTGTATCCAATAACATTGGGCAATTGGCGTACCTACATGCTCGAAATCATAATGCAACGCACATCTTTTTCGGGGGGAGCTATATTCGTGGTCATCCTCAAACCATGCACACACTTGCCTACGCCATTAATTTCTGGTCTCAGGGTGAGAAGCGTGCGTACTTTTTCCGGCATGAGGGATACCTAGGTGCGTTTGGGGCGTTTTTGGATGAGAGGGGAGAACTTGGCGGCGATTCTCCAGAGCCTAGTGACTCCTCTGTTTAGAGGTGTCACTTTGTAGTATTTATTTTATATTCAACGAGAATATGCAGTATATGTTCTTGAAGCGCTATAATCAGGAGCCATTAGCGGTGCATACCTTGGCTAGTATTACCCTATTTTAATTGACCTAAGTTATGCTCGATCTCATAATTCTCATAGCGCATCTTAACATATGGGCCGATTTGCGTGCTGTCTTAGGGAGAAGCCTCCTTGACGAAAGAAATCAGCTCTATTCGTACTCGGTTGGAGCTAGCCCTTCTAATTACATTAGAGCTGTATGCAGTAGCTCGAGATCCATAGCTATATTTTAAATAATATATTTCATAACCAAACAAAGGACTCTAAAGTCAAATAACAAATAACCAGGCTCCTCTTGTATACACCCTAATCAAGGATCACACCTTACAAACCGTGTATACTTACGCAACAACAAAACAACCATGAGATAAATAAGACTAGCTACAAATGAACTGATTCATGACTGAATTCGCTCAAATACAGATACCAGTTCAGCCGAAAAAGCTATACTCACTTGGGGTTGACCCGCCAAGGTTTGTTGAGAGAACCTCGAGAAAGTTATCAGGGCGCACTACACAATCAAATAAATAAAATTAAGCAAAGATGCGAGGAACCACGTATAAACTACTCGTACGACTTCCTTAACGCGTCTAAACGGTTACAAAGCTCCTTGTATGTGGGGTCACGCTTCTTGTGGTCGCTGAGCTCTGGAAACTCCTCTGTTTCATATTCTTTTTGAAGAATCTCAAGCTGATTATCGAGGCTTGCCTTCATCTCGCGCAAGAGCTCACGTTGCTGTATTTTAGTGAACACAGACTTGAGGTCAGCCTGAATTTCGTCTCTTTGGAGAGTGATAGACTTGAGGCGCTCAACTTCCATTTCCCTCTGCGTTTCAGTGGGCATTGACTTCTCCAGATTCTCTATATCGTCTCTAAGCGCTTTACACTGGCCTTGCACTACTTTGGTCTGGTCAGTCAAAAGGAACAGCCGCTCGTCAAGACCGGCAGTATTGTATACGCCCCTAGGGTCACGGTCTACCTCTTTGAGAAAATCCAGCCATTTAGAATGGTTTGTGATGTACACTTTTAACGCGTCATATAATTCCTCTGCGTGCTCCATTTGTTATTAAGACCCGAAGCGGCCTCCTCCTGCCTGCCTCGGCTTCAGTGTAAATTGAAAAATGTCGTCGTCAATCGATACTGCTGTTGCGATCATGCAACAAAGAGCTGGAAAGGATAAAACAATCAAAATCATTCAATATACTGGACGGCTACTGTTGCGCGCAAGCGAGTCAAAGCAGCTCAAGGGGAGCACCCTCTCTTTAGACGTCGCCCCACGTGTAGCACCGCTCGTGAAAGAGCTTTCTGGGTTTCGTAAAATCATCAAATTCGGTGATTGGGTCAAGACATTGCGTGAGCTTGCGAGGTCCCCTCACCCGCCCACATTTTTCGAGCTAGTGGAGCTCTACAACGAGTTTGTTGACGATGTGTACCTGCTGTGTAAAATCGGCACTCTGGATAAAAAGTATACCAGCACGTTCGAGCGACAGGCAGATTTAGCATGGATGGCTTCGATATTGCACAATCTGTGGGCCAAGCGTCATGGAAGCGGTAAATTATGGCAGTTGGATGTCTCCAAGCTTTTGTGCGACTTTGTCTTTTGTTATATTGACTGTGCCCGCGTCAAGGTCGACTCCAGTATCCAAACTATAGCTGGTCTTTTATCTGCAATAATTGCCTACTACAAAATATGGCTCAAGATGAGAGTCTGATGGCGCCAGTTGACTCGAGATCCTTTAGCTTTTCAGGCTTAAAGCCAAGCTCTTGAAGAACCTCCAAAGTATGCTCTCCTAGAAGTGGAGGGTGACGCTCGATTTTAGGTGGAGTCTTGCTCCATTTTACCGGCGGAGCTACTACTTTGATCGGCCCATGGGGGTGAGCGACCTCTTGGACCATTCCCCGTGCCTGTGAATGAGGATGGTCGAGCGAGTCTTTAACATCATTGATAGCAGCAAAAGGGAATGGCTTCTCGCGCCATTCTTGTACCCACTCACTTGTGGTCTTTTGACGGGTCTCGTTGTTGATCATCGAGACTAATTCCTGTCGATGTTCCACTCTCAACGCATTAGTGAGGAATTTGGCGTTTGTTTTCCACTCACTTTTGCCTAAACTATCGCAAACATGCCTAAAAAGGTTATCGTTTCCCCCTCCAATCATAATGCTCCCGTCTTTGGTCTCAAAAGCCTCATACGGAACAATGGACGGGTGAGCCGTTCCCTGGCGACCGCTGTCTCGCTTCCCGCTGATAAGTACGCTACTACCAATATTTGCAAGCATTGCAAGCTGACAATCACTGAGACTGGCATCAATATGCTGCCCATGGCCTGTTTGTTCGGCCACCCTCAGGGCGCCCATGGCAGAGATTGCTGCATAAAGCCCAGTAGTTAGATCTGTAACCGCAACACCAACCTTCGCAGGCTGTCCTTCAGGATCCCCAGTGATATGCATCAATCCAAATTCGGCCTCTACCATCACATCATAGCCAGGCCGTTTGGCCATAGGACCTGTCTGACCATAGCCCGTGATACTCACATAAACGAGCGCAGGATTAATCTTCGACATAGCCTCATAATCAAGACCATATTTGGAGAGTCCCCCAGGGATAAAATTTTCCACAAAAATGTCGCTTTCCTTAGCCAACTCCTGAATTATGGTCTGGCCAGCCTTGGACTTGAAATCAACAGCCACAGACCGTTTGTTACGGTTGGCCACGAGGTAGTAAGCACTCTCACCAGTGGCAGTAAATGGGGGCCCCCAGGCTCGGGTATCGTCACCTCTTTGTGGGTGCTCAATCTTGATCACATCGGCTCCCATATCTCCCAAAATTTGAGTAGCGTAGGGGCCAGCAAGTACACGAGTAAGATCCAGAACCCTCACTCCTTTAAGTGGCAATCTCAGCATGGTTCTTTTTTCAGTTGCTTGGTGTTTCTGCTTGGCTCTTCACGTCGGCTAAATACAAGTGGGGCGGGCCTTGACGTGAGTCTGGGGTAGGAGCCTTTTAGCGCCACTAGTAGAAAACGTCCACGCCACAATATGGCCGATTGAGGGTTCAAACGTTGTTTTTTTAAGGTTCAGTTTCAGGTCAATTCGACCCGTCCGCACTTAGCGCGCTTCTACATGTCTAATGTGAATACTAGGCGAGTCGCTGCTCGCGGTCAAATCTGTCGACTGAGTGTATGTATGGTGGAGCGGCGACAACATGGAGCGTAACATATTGAATGTGTAATCGATCAGAGACTATGGGTTTCAGATGTTGAACTTGGTTTGCTCCTCATATCTCTCCAATTTCCAACAGCAGGCTGCATGAGCCTGAATGAATGCATCGTAGACGCCACCATCAGTCGCCACACCCCGGTCGACAGCAGCAGCACCCTTAAAGTGTTGCTTACCTCCAATCAAGTTCTCCCAATGGCAGGCTCCCGAACCGACCAGGCCCTGGCTAACAAGTGGGATATTGCGATTTCAAACGGCCTCGTCAAGACCGGCCTCGGTTTCGGCGTTGGTGTTATTACCAGTGTGATCTTCTTCCGCCGTCGCGCATTCCCTGTCCTTCTCGGCACTGGATTTGGTGCTGGCAAGGCTTGGGCAGAGGGCGATGCTCTTTTTCGCCTGGATAACACTCCCAACCCTGAGTCTGGAATTCGCCAGATTAAGGCTTGAACATGTTACTTTCCAGTTAAGGCAGATATCATCAACACCACTTTGGTTGCGGTTTATATGCAGGAGCCATAAGTTTAAAAACGATAAAATTGCTTAGCACAAAGGTTGAAATTTTAATTCTATATACTGATGCTATGGAATAGCCCTTGGTAAGGATCTTATGCTAGAGTGAGTTGTGCTGTCGAAGCTCCTCAAAAGCACATGTCGAGGCAGCAGCATGCTGCGAGAGCAGCGCAAACACCACAGCAGAATCCACCGCCACCACGGCTCTGTTGTTGAGGGGGACCTTGTTGGTAGTACTGCTGCTGAGGAGGGCCTTGTTGATAACCACCGTGCATTTTTGGAGAATAGAGTTTCCTAGAATGTCGTGTGTTTATATACTTTACAAGGTGCATCATGGCGCAGGTGCCGTGCATGCTTGGGACATGAGATTCTGACGAGGGTATTTCATAGGGGGTTTGAGCAATAAAATAGTAAAAGGAACAAGTTAGTTAAAGTGCGAGACCATCAAAATTCAAAAATTTAAGCATAACTTGCTCTCTAATATAGTTCAACGCCATACAGGCTCAGTGCCAAGAAGGTGGCACAGCGGTGGCGTTCTTCCAAGCCACACTGTACGCAATCGGATAGCAGGTTTCGGCAAGCTCTGCCGGCCGAGGTGGCTTAAAATAGACACAGACCTAGAAGGAGACCACTTGTAATACCTAAACAGCATCCGTCGGCCGCGCCTGGGGTATATCCGTAGCTACGCTCAACATAAACCGGCTGCTGCTGCTGCTGTGGTTGCTGGTAATAATAATGCTGCTGTGGAGGACCATAGTATTGGCCCGGTTGTGGTGGGGGACCATAATACTGGTTGTAAGGACTCTGCTGTTGGTACCCCCCTGAATTGCTTGAGCTTTGCGCTTGTTGCTGGTACCCACTTTGATTGCGCTGGTTCTTGCCCGGCTGCTGCTGGTAGTTGTAGTTTGAAGATTGAGGCTGATAGTAGTTGTGAGATTCGTTTGGTTGATATGGTGGAGGGTGCACCTTAGAGTCTGTCATACTTTTTCGAGCGATTGGACTCAATCCCTGCTTCTATTTGGCTGGTAAACCTCAATTGGGAAGTTCCCAAGTTGTTATATATGGACCGGAAGGCGGGATTGGGTGCCTCAGTCAGCCCGCATGCGGCTTGTGGGTCCTTCTGGGGTCCGACGGGCCTCCCGACGGTCTCGAGTTGGAGTCCAAGGCGGAAGTAGAGGTCGTTCTAATCTATCTGTAACTAACCAATAGTATTCAAAACATTCTAAATATCTCCTCATTGACACACCCTGATTAACGTTTCCTTCGCCAGGTGCAGCAGTGAAACCGCCGCAACGCCCCCCCGCCCCACACACCACACCTCACTTGAAGGCAAGAATGAGTTTCCCGCATAGAGATTTCGACATTAAGACAGAAGATGGTCTTTTGTTGAAAGCTAGAACTTACAATATACCCCAGGGTGTTGACCTCAAGGCTAAAATTCTCTATGTCCATGGGTTCTCGGAACACATGGCTGCCTACGAGCATTGGTTCCCCAGAGTGGCACAGGCAGGATACGAAGTGACTTTCTTTGACCAGCGTGGGTTTGGATCAACTGCTGTTTCTGAAAAAGATTATGGTGTGACCACTGATGCCCTTGCGTTTTCGGATCTGGATACAGTCTACCAGACTTGCTTTGAAAACTATGACGGTCCTCTCTTGATGTGGGGCCACTCAATGGGCGGTGGAATTACCTTGACCTATATGGTGAGGGGTACATATCGTGCACGGTTTGATGGGTATATTGCCAACTCACCTCTTATCGAGAACCACCCTAAGGTCACGAGCTGGAAAGCAGTGTTGGTACCCTTCTTGAACCGCTGGATCCCAAGCTTCCGTAGCCCTGTACCAGTGAATCCTGAGTGGTGCACCAATAATCCTGAACTCATCAAGTCGTATCCTAATGATAAGCTTCGACACAATATGACCAGTGCGCCGCTTGCCTACGCAATGCTTACTCGCGGACCTCGTTTACTTGATCCCGAGTTCAACAAGAACATTATTGATCGCCCGTTGCTAATTTCACATGGAACCAGTGATTACCTTTGCCGCTACGAGGCCTCTGATAAGTTCATCAAGGAAGCGCCTCTTTCGGACAAGACTCTTCGGACTTACCCTGATGCTCTTCATGAATTAATGCACGCAAAGGAGGATGAGGCCGCTGCTCACCTTTCCGACATCCTATCGTGGCTTGATAGTCATGAGAAGAGATTTAACAGCCTTCACAGCGTCCCCCGGCTCTAGTGTTGCGCGTTTCTTTGAGATTGAAGCAATTACATCCCCCACATTCCATCCAGTTCTGTTGTGTATGCTTTCGATGTTTGGATAATCACTTTTTCACTACTTTATGTATCCAGTAAATTATCATGATATTTACTTATGCTCCCTTGTGATGCTACACTAGGTGGAGCACTACAACCACCTTAAAGGCTTCTGCTTGTTTCTAAGTATATCAAGACCCACAAGCAAAGGTGCCGCCGAACATTCGGAACATCGACTTCTGGTTGCGGGTGCATATAGCATCCAGGTAGTAGCCACGAGGCTAGGGTTATAGTCGCTCTGAACGGTCCCACAACCCATTGTTGCGGCATTACCTTACAGCAACTGCTCAGCACCGTTATCAGACTTCTAGCCGCCCGGCTTTGCTTGTGCAGGCAGCGAATCATGTCCGGACTACTTCACTGATCCGAATGAGCGTCGGAGATGGTTTCGATCTCGGATCAGCTGGGGCTTGATCCGGACACCTCGGGAGTTCAATTTTGAGATATTAGTTTGAAATGTATCCTTAGCTAGACAAACCGTGAAACGTGAGCTGCTCTGAGTGCTCTGCCACTTTGCTACAAAGTAGTTGTGTAATATGGCTCCTATGAATGATGCAAGGACCACCGTGGGGTGCTCCCCCTGTGGGGTCAAAAAAGCGCAAGAGAGACAAAAAAATAATCAATTTCCTGCATAGAAACAAAGTGGAAATACTAAAATTGCACTCAAATCCTCTGAATCCCTCGCTACTACCCAAATGTGTCTACACCACCAATCACTGCACAGCAATAACGCATACCGTTGATGTCGCGACTTATCTTGCCAGGGCTTGCAGGTGACGTAACTGTACAGCCTTCTGCGGGTCTGCTAACCAGTTCAAGATCCCATTGTAGTGATCATCCGTTTATCTTAGGGGGCCTGTATCCAGGCAAAGAGTCTGAATTATCCCGCAATTCCCCATGCACCTGTGATTTGAGTGGTACATTGGTTATGTGGTGGCATCTTGGGACGGCGATATGGCTTGATTTGGCTCGTCCTTTAGCATGTCATAAGCTATTAGCTATAAGAGCTTGTTAGGACTCAAGCGAACCTAAAATTGCGCCATGTACCCCGGCTCTGGGTCTGGACCGCGGACCTACCCCACGTATTTTGCTGCATGACTGTGCATAGCTAAGGTTAGGTTAGGTTCTAATCCGTGGCCCCAGTCGATATAAATGTATACCGCCGCATAGCATGATTTGGTCCGCTAAGTCAAAAGAGATGCTTCCAAGTTACACACCTGATGGTACTGAGCTTCCGGAATACGAGTCTAGCGTGTATCTCGAGGCTATGTTGAAATGTAAACAGGAGTACACCAGCCCATTACGAGCCAACCCATCACGAAGGTGGCTGTCGTGCCACGCTACGCTAAATAACACTGCATTATACCTTGAATTCAAGGGGATTACTTCTAATAAAGTATTATCGATGCAGTATGCACAAGTCGGGTTCGCCGGCGACTACACAAAAGGCCACTTTCCCATACGGCTACGCGCTAACGGGATGCAGTTTCTGTTCGATATGAAGAGCATGTTTGAGGGGGTACGCTGGATACATGCATTTTCGCTTGCAATTGGCATCTCCTTACCCCTCGAGATACGGGAAATGCCTGCAGAAAAGTACCAAACCACGCGCTCACAACGATCCGGCCGCAAGTTATCCGTAACTACCGGGAGCGGTAAGGAGCCCATCGATAGCGATAGCGAGTCTATTATATCTGCAGCCAGCACAAGCTCAAACAAGTCTGCGTTGATGTGCGAAGAGGATTTGCCGCAAAACGTCTACTTTAACATGAAGGACTTTGGAATTATTCTCAAGTCTGATACATGGGAAGGAAGTAGATGGCTAATCAAAGATCAGTGGTCTCTTGTCGATAGTAATTGCATATACAGCTATTAAATATTTATTTCCTTCTATTGTCAAATGTGAAAAAAATGTCTCGCTTACTGATTCCCGAGGCGTCACTGATCAGCCGAGGGTGCCCAGTCTGGATTTTCATTCTACTCTCGCCAAGAAGTGCACCATCACTAGATGTGACGGCGCAGGCAAAATTTTGACGGAGATCTGTCTGAAGAAAAGTATTCTTTTGTCATGGTTTTATAGTCACGCTAATGTGGCGTTCTCGTGGCTGAGAGGAAGGGGCGTACTTTTAGGGCTCTCTGGCTGCCGGTTGTCGGGCAAACGAGAACACGGCAGAGCACGCGGCGAGCACGCTGTGCAGTCTCTGCTATTGCCATCCCGCTGTCTTAAGTGCAAATCTAGATATATACTGAACCTTTCTTTTCTCGCTACTCATGCTGTATAATGCCTGCCTTCTATAATATTTGACACGACTCACAATAACGTAATGACCAGGCTGATCATCTTCGAGGGCCTTGATCGCGCTGGAAAAACGATCCAGAGCAAAATGTTAGCTGAAAAAATGGGTGCACAATTGCTGCGATTTCCGGACCGTACCACTACCATCGGACAGATGATTGACGCGTACCTGAAAAGCGCAAGCCAGCTCCCTGATGAGGCCATTCACCTTCTATTTAGCGCCAATAGATGGGAGCTAGCACAGAAGATCAGAGATATGCTCACGGAAAGTGACGTCGTAATTGACAGGTACGTGTATAGTGGAATTGCCTTCACTGCCGCCAAGGGTCTAGACGAAGAGTGGTGCGCGGCTCCAGATAGAGGGCTCCCCGAGCCCGATTTGGTGGTATACCTTGATGTAAGCACACAGATCGCTGAAGAACGCGGCGGGTACGGCTGTGAGCGTTATGAGAAAAAAGAATTTCAGCAACTTGTGCGCCAACAGTTCCTAAAGCTCAAAACTGAAAAGTGGGCATGGATCAATGCCGACAAAAGCATAGACGAGGTCCAACAAGAGATTCTCAAGCATATAAGTTAAATAGCATTCTTTTTTGTCAAGTAATCAAACCGACTAAAGGTGTAACCAATGAATGGCAGGTCTTCACGGACATTACGCTTGGGTCCGCCCATTTGTTGGGGCTGTACCATTGGAACATCGGGTACCTGCTGTAGATCTTCGGTGGGGAAGTACGAGGTGTCAGTGATCGATTTGAGCTTGGGCACGAATGGCGCATTGAACTGGCGAATGGCGTTCCAGTTGACCCCACGGAAAAACGGGTGCTGCTTCACTTCATCAGCTCCACTACGACCAAGACGGTTATCTCTAGAGGTCAACAAACGACAGATAAGATCCTCGGACTCAGAGCTTATATGGATATCCTCGGGGAATCGCAGATGCTCTTGCCAGTTGAGAATTTTACAGTAAGTTTCTTGTGGGGTTTCACTGCAGAAAGGAGGCCAGCCAACAAGACACTCAAACATAATTGCCCCCAGGGACCACCAATCGCACTCTTGGCCATAACCTTCATGAATAAAAATTTCGGGAGCGATGTAGTCGGGCGTACCTACTGTGGAGTAAGCCATAAGACGCCTTGATTTACGCCATGTGGAAATTTGCTGACGGTTTGAAATAGTGAGGTTGATTGCGTCCACAATGCTTTGACGATTCGGCTGGCGAGGGACTGATCTATCGCGCTCAAGGAGCTGCTTGTAATAACTCGAGTCGTGGGTTTTATGGAAACCCGTACTCAAACCAAAATCCGAGAGCTTGATGTGTCCCGTTTTATCGATAAGAATATTATCCGGCTTAATATCACGATGTATGAACCCTAGATTGTGGATAGCCTCAATTGCCAGAACACACTCTGCGATGTAAAACCGAGTGATATCCTCAGAGAAAACATCATACTTGATGAGCATTGTCATAAGGTCACCACCGGGCAAGAACTCCATAATCAGGTAAAGGTAATCATCGTCCTGGAATGAATAGTACAGCGAAACGACCCAGGGGCTGTCACTGCCTGCCAAAACATCGCGCTCTGCCTTGACATGGGCCAGCTGGTCTTTTTTGAACATCTCCGATTTAAAAAGTGTTTTCATGGCGTATACTTTACCCGTATCGCGCTTTTGTACCAGTCGGACCTCACCGAAGGCACCCTTTCCAATCACCTTGATGGTAACAAAGTCGTTTAACGCGAGCTTGGTGCGCCTCAAGCGCAAAAAATTGCTTTCTTTCTTACCCAAGCCCATTAGTTTGCGGTTACGGCGCTCCTCGGAGCCACGCTCCTGTTGTAACTGGCGTTCAGTATCGATACGTCTTTGGTTGCGCTCGATAGCATGAGTAACGTTTTGACGGAAAAAATGCTCGATTTTGAGTTTTACAGCTGCTGCACGCTCTTGCGCTTCGTTGCTGAACCATTCGGGATGCCGCTCAATTCCTTGTGGTTGCTGCTGCGGTGGCGCCTGCTGGATATTATTTTGTTGACCATAAAGGCGGGCCTGTCTTACTGGACTGTGAGGCCGACGCACAGGGCTCGTACCCGGACTACGCTGGGGACTAGCATTAGGACTATAAAGATCACCTTCATAGTTGACTCCCGGAGATGGCAGATGAACACCGCCAAAGGGAGCATGCATTGTAGGGTCGTCGTATTGATCCGAGTGAGTGGATCCTGACGGCGAGTATGCTAGCTGGGGCGGCGCCCTCAATCCCCCACGAGGAATCGATTGCGGCTCCTGATACCGCTGCTGTTGTTCTTCCCACTCGTACATGATTGTTTAGGTGAGCTTAGTACTGAGGACGACTGAGCGGGGGTGTTTTGAAGGGGGTGATGGTAAGACGTAGGCACCCTTTTATGCCGGTTGAAGACAACGGGGTCTGAGACACCATGAGCAAGGGTGCGTCATGCACTGTCTAAAAATTTAAAATGAATGACCCCCACATTCGTCTCATTCAGGACAATAGCAATTATGTGTCCATGTACCATATTCACGAGCAGGACTGTCAGAGCAAGGGCCAGAGCCGTGATGCTCCATTTGACTTGGTAACTCAGGCAATGCAGTCGGCATTTGACCCTAGACTGCCTAAACCCGATATTGCTACCGTTATAGAATAGTGAATAACTTAGATGGTGTTATATTTACAAGTGCCTGGCCACGCAAAGGCATGCTGTTGATTGAGGACAACTAGTCTCTTTGTTGTTGTGGGTTCCAAAGCACCTAGAGGACTTCAATTAATCGTAATAGCTTTAAATTGACCAACTCAAATTGTTGGTCACCGTCAAAACTACATGAGCTTACTCCTCTCCTTTCTCCGCGGCGCTCTGCTTGGTAGCATCCCTCAAAATAGTTAGCACCCCCAGTTCACCTCTCCACCTGAAATTTCAATTGATCCATTTTTAAAA
The DNA here is from genome assembly GCA_030579635.1 of Wickerhamiella australiensis. Taxonomy (NCBI): domain Eukaryota; kingdom Fungi; phylum Ascomycota; class Dipodascomycetes; order Dipodascales; family Trichomonascaceae; genus Wickerhamiella; species Wickerhamiella australiensis. The sequence goes on along the minus strand of JAKTRM010000004.1, from coordinate 323,508 downwards.
AAATCTCATGAAAGCCTCAGTGGAAGATCTACCTCCCCGGCATATTTCTGCGCTAACCTTTTCCGCTTTAGGTTCTCAAACAATTGAGAAATTGAGCGTCGTTGATATTAAAACCAGAGAGCTCTATGACTTGGAGAAAGGTCGTGCCCCCAAGGACCATGGCGCTCTGGATATGCATATGGGTGTCTCCGACAACTTTCATGAATGCAAAACTTGTTCGGGGCGCTTGGCTACCTGCCAAGGCCATTTTGGTCGCATCAAGCTAGCCCTTCCTGTTTTTCATATCGGATACTTCAAGCACGTGCTGGGAATCCTTCAATGTGTCTGTAAAGAGTGTGCTACCATTCTTCTTGACCAGGAAACAAAAGACAAGTTCTTGGCTGAGCTCCGCAATCCTTATATTGACAACTTGCGTAGGATGGGCGTCTTGAAGCGTATTAATGAACAATGCCGTAAACAGCGCACCTGCCTTCAATGTAATGCAATTAATGGTGTGGTAAAAAAAGCAGGTCCACTGAAGATTATACATGATAAGTATCGTTGGATCGGCAAAAAAATTCCCGACGAGAAGGCTGCGTTCGATGCCTCGTTCGACCAAGCTAAACTCACAAACCCAGACTTGGAAAAGTATTTGCGCCGTGCTGTTGATGATATGAATCCGTTAAGAGTTCTCAACTTGCTCAAAAAAGTCGGTGACCAAGATTGTGAGCTAGTTGGTGTTAATCCACTCACCTCCCGCCCAGAGGATTACCTTTGGCAAGAAATCCCAGCCCCTCCTGTTTGTATTCGTCCTTCTGTACAACAAGATACAGCTTCTAACGAGGATGATTTGACTGTTAAGCTCACTGAAGTTGTTTGGACCTCTTCACTGATCAGAGCTGGGCTCGAAAAGGGCATGGCTCTAACCGCTCTCATGGAGCAGTGGGAGTTCTTACAGCTGAGTTTGGCCCTCTACATCAATTCCGACACAAATTCCGGACCTGGAATGCCAGCCAGTAAGCCGATTCGTGCCCTTTGCCAGCGCCTTAAAGGCAAGCAGGGTCGATTCAGAGGTAACTTGAGCGGCAAACGAGTGGACTTCTCTGGTCGTACAGTTATCTCTCCTGATCCCAACTTACGCATTGATGAGGTTGCTGTACCCGATAGAGTCGCCAAAGTGTTGACCTTCCCGGAGAGGGTCACAAAGTATAATCGCCAGAAGCTTCGTAAATTGGTACACAACGGCGCTATGAAGCACCCTGGTGCCAATTACCTTTTGAAAAAAGGCGAATCTATGCGCCGTAATCTCCGATTCGGTAATCGCATGCAATTGGCCAAAGATCTGCAAATTGGCGATATCGTGGAGCGCCACCTTGAAGATGGTGATGTGGTGCTGTTTAACCGTCAGCCATCACTGCATCGTCTCTCCATTCTTTCGCATTTTGCCAAGATCCGGCCTTGGAGAACGTTCAGGTTGAATGAGTGCGTGTGCACTCCTTATAATGCTGATTTTGATGGTGATGAGATGAATCTGCATGTGCCTCAAACTGAGGAGGCCCGCGCTGAAGCTATGCAGCTAATGGGTGTCAAGAACAACCTCATCACACCTCAAAGTGGTGCCCCCATTATTGCTGCTACTCAGGATTTCATCTCCGCCTCGTATCTAATCGCCAAGAAAGATACATTCTTTGATCGTGCACAGTTGGTTGAGATACTATCGATGATGAGTGATGCAAATCTCCGGTTCGATATTCCACCTCCTTGTATCCTCAAGCCCCAATGTCTGTGGTCAGGAAAACAGGTATTTTCGCTACTTATCCGGCCCAACGCAGAGTCTAAGGTCTGCATCAACTTGGAATCCAAGAATAAGACTTTCCAAGCGCCCCCAAGGGGCCAGCCTCTCGAGATGAGTCCCAATGATGGCTACGTGCTCATTCGTGGATCGCAGATTTTGTGCGGTAATATGGACAAGAACTTGCTAGGTGACGGTAAGAAGAATTCAGTATTTTATGCTATTCTGCGTGATTATGGCCCTACAGAGGCTGCCGCAGCAATGAACCGCATGGCAAAGATGTGCGCTCGGTATTTGGGCAACAGGGGCTTCTCCATTGGTATCGCTGATGTTACTCCGGGTAAAAACCTTAGCACTCTTAAAGATGAGCTCATTGAAAGTGCTTATGCTAAAGCACAAGAGCTTATCAATCTTTATCAGGAGGGCCGTTTAGAGACGCAGCCTGGTTGTAATGAGGAACAGACTCTTGAGGCCAAGATTGGTGGTCTGCTATCCAAAGTTCGTGAAGAAGTTGGTGACGTTTGTATCAAGGAGCTTGACAACCATAATGCTCCGCTTATTATGGCAATGTGCGGCTCAAAGGGATCGAATCTGAACGTATCACAGATGGTTGCATGTGTCGGCCAGCAAATTATTGGAGGATCTCGTGTTGCGAATGGCTTCCAGGATCGCTCGCTGCCTCATTTCGAAAAGTTTAGTAAAACTCCTCCTTCAAAGGGGTTCGTGCGCAACTCATTTTACAGCGGCTTGGCCCCCACCGAGTTCATTTTCCATGCCATGTCTGGTCGTGAAGGTCTTGTCGATACTGCAGTCAAAACCGCAGAGACTGGCTATATGTCGCGACGTTTGATGAAATCATTAGAAGATCTTAGCTCACTATACGACAAAACTGTCCGCACCAGCTCCAACTTGGTGGTCCAGTTCAATTACGGTGGCGATGGTCTGGATCCTTTTGACATGGAGGGTGACGCTACACCCGTCGACTTTAATCGCACTTGGGAACACTGTCAGAATCTGACGTTTGATGTCAATGCCCCTGGTCTATTGCCTTTCCAGGTCGATCAAGTCGTTGATCGTATCATTGGTGAGAAGGAGCGTCAGCTCGTGCGCTTTGATAATTACGGCAGGGCTATGGAGATGGCTAATACTACTGATGTCGCTGATGAGTTTGTTGATCAGCATGACCCCCAACGTGATTTCTACAACTCACTCCGTGGATATTTGGCTCAACTCAAGTACAAATTGATTCAGGCTCGTCTCAAACACGGCCTCGACCCTGGCGATGTGGCTGACGATATGCCTATGGATGATCCTGAGGGGCTAATAGTGGTTGACAAAATCGCTAAGTTGAGCGAAGCTGCTATTACTGAGTTTCTTAAACTTTGTTTGTTCAAGTATGAGCGCTCAAAGGTGGAGCCTGGAACTGCGGTCGGTGCTATTGGTGCTCAGAGTATTGGTGAGCCAGGAACTCAGATGACATTGAAAACATTCCATTTTGCTGGTGTTGCCAGTATGAACGTCACCTTGGGTGTGCCCCGTATTAAAGAAATCATTAATGCCTCGAAGACTATCTCTACCCCCATTATCACTGGATGTCTTGCGAATGATGATGATGAGCGTACTGCACGTATCGTGAAGGGAAGAATTGAGAAAACACAGCTGAAAGATATCACAGAATACATGGAGGACGTCTACACCAATGGTAATGGCTTCATTTCCATCAAGATTGATATGCAAGCCGTAGAACATTTACAGCTGGATATCAAGCTTCACGACATTGCAAATGCTATTGCAAAGTACTCCAAACTAAAGGTTACTGATAACGATATTATTTGTCTTCATGATCAAAACCTGATTCACGTTGGCATTCGGGCCGTTGCTAGTACTACCAGTAAAGCTGCTAGTTTTGCTGATGATCTCACTGCCAGCAAACTAGGCCTTGACAAATCCGAAAACTATTACCGCGGCCAGCAACTATTGCGTTTACTGCCGGATGTCGTGGTGGAGGGCCACGGTGATATCTCCCGTGCTGTCATCAATATCAAGGACGACGGGAAAAAGGAGCTGCTTGTCGAGGGCTATGGACTCCAGAGTGTCATGATCACTGATGGCATCATTGGCACAAAGACTGCCACAAACCATATTTTGGAGATGGGAGAAGTCCTCGGCATTGAAGCAGCCAGGGCCTCTATCACCAACGAGATCACTTATACTATGGCCAAACACGGCATGGCCGTAGATCCTCGTCATATTCAGCTGCTTGGCGATGTAATGACATTCAAGGGTGAAGTGCTTGGTATCACGCGGTTCGGTTTAGCCAAGATGCGTGATAGTGTGTTACAACTGGCATCCTTCGAGAAAACAACAGACCATTTGTTTGATGCAGCCTTTTATAAGAAAACAGACAAGATCGAGGGTGTATCTGAGTGCATCATTCTTGGCCAGCCTATGCGTATTGGTACTGGCGCTTTTAGCGTTGTTCAGCCTTTTAAGCCTCGTGTGGAGCAAAAATCACCTTTGTTTGCATTCTAGTTATTTATTATATACGGAAAGAATTACTTCTTGTGATTGACAGGTATTGCCGCGGCGCCGATCTAAGAAATAGACACATATTGAGTACACTGGACACTGTCAGATTTGAATTATGATCAATTTAGACCATGAATTCCGATATTGAGAAGATGCTTTCCACCTATAGTTTGTTATAGAGCGTGAAGTGAATCATACCCCAGACAGAACCGGATCATAAAAATGATTCTCCTAAATGTCAGCAAGCAACCGAATGTTTTGTGAAAGCTCAAGTCCTTCTCCAATACTTTATTATAGAGCCAATAAGGCTCTCGCGCGCCTACACCGCGCGCCTTCTCGCTACCTAAATCTGATCTAACTAGTGGGGGTACAGCGCGAAGCATGTTTTCAAGTAATACTCCTGCGATATGACGTCTGTCTGACTGTCTCGCGGGGAACGGGCTCGCCGTATGAGTGTGGAAAAAGGCCAGTCAAAATAAAAGAGTGGTGACACCAAATGGGTACTGCGCTGGTAAGAGGGCACCGAGCCAGCATTGCGTAGGATACTCGCTCCACAACACCTACGATCTTATTTATGTGCTCTGGTCTTGGACTCGGGTCAGTTCTAACCGACCAAATACGGGGGTGCACCTTTTTGGTATGCCAAGGGCAAAATGAAGGGGCAAACACCTATATGAGTCCCTAGGAAGCATTTTTCCATATTTTTTTTGTCTAAGTCCTAAGGACTCAAGCGCTCCTGCGCGCGCTATCTATCTAGTATAACTCTTAAGCTAAACCCAAGAGCATTGTATTTTTTTGCATATTTTTATTCAAGAGTCCCATTGTTTTTTTTTTCATATTTTTATTCAAGAGTCCCAAGGACTCATGCGCTCCTGAGCGCGCGTCGTACATATTGTAGGGGGAAAAACCAAAACCCTAACCCTTGTCTATCCCTAAAAGCCAGGTTTGAAAATTCTGGGTTTGTGAGTATGTAAAACGGCAATTTTCCATTCACTTGTCGAGGCAGTATGGCCGAGCGGTTAAGGCGAAAGACTCGAATTTCCATCCGGGCATCTTTTGGGATTTTCCCGCGCAGGTTCAAATCCTGCTGCTGTCGTTTTTATTTTTTGCGTTTTTTTGGCATACTATCCATATCAGTCCAGTAGATACTTGTTGTACTGCTTGTTGGAACCAGGTTAGGGTCTATCCCAGGATCTGGTATATGTAGCTGTGTGGAATATGTAATAAATTATCTGGATTCCAAGTTCTCGGTTCTGTAGACTGTGTGTGATTACCCTAGTCCACCTTCTAACACTGCTTAATCTACCCATCCAATACAGACCATTCGTTCCTGGCCTTGAGTTGTCCGACTTCATTAACACGCGGAGAGAAGGACAAAGTGACCGAAGGAAACTATCATGTTCCAACCAAAATGAACCCTGAACTTTAAGCTGAATGGCTGGCTCATTAGAGTCTGCAATCACCCTCGGGAGCGCACGAGTATTTACAAGGATCCCTACACAACCAGCCGCGAACGTATTTATTTCTACCAAGAAGTCACAAGTCCAGCGAGGATAAAGAACACGAGGTTTAAAGATATTCTACGTAACAAACTCAGCTGTTGTATCTTCGAGATCGCTGAATGACAAGGTGGAGGGGGAGTCAAAGAGGACTCTTCTGGATGATCTCACGCCCAATACACTATGATAAAGCGACACTGACTTGAATTAGCTGATCTAAACAGTTACAAGCAAGATGATAGATCAAGACGGTAGATATCAATCGTACAACCAGTCCGCCGAATGAATCCGAGCACGGCTCTGCTCACCAGTCTGATAGTCCTGCAAACCAGGGTTATAAAACCTATAGTAACTTTATAGCAACTGTATAACGAACATGTCACTTATTTCGATTGACACCTCTGTGGATTCGTCTCAACTACACCTATTCCGGAACCGTTCCGCTGCATGGGCGATAAGCGACAAGCGATTTCAAAGATCGAGAGGCCGATCCGGCATACGATAAGACGAAGAAGGCAGCAATGCGCACCATCGTTTTCTTTTGGCTGTTAATCAAAGTTTGCATCATCAAAATCTCATTTCCCTAGTATACTTGTTTACAAGACTTGGCCCTTACCCGTCGTGGGAGCGGGGGGCTTATAAGGCCCAGGTTTTCTTATGCAAGATGCAAGCGAAACTAAAGCCGCATGCATCCCTAAAAGGTTCTATGCAGAGAAGGTACCCCTTGGACAGGTCTGCAGGTGATAAAATATATTTAGTGGGTATAATAACAACTTTTTAATGCGCAAAGGGTTACCAAAGCTCCCATTTGCCGTCCGCGATATACTATAAAACACTTGCTCATGCAAGAGAATATTAATCTTCGCTTACTCATTCACAGAGACTTGCAGAATTCCACGGGTGCTCATGCTTGGGACTCGACGTGCCTTATAAATGTAGAAGATCTCCTCCCCCTTTCTCATCTCACCATCATGACACTAAACAGCTACAATATGATTCAACCACAATTAGTGGACCACAGTATGCTAAGTGCTGAGCTAGAAGAGGCTCAAATGGTCAAAGCCCAGCAGAATGCAGCCACTTTACTCTATTTACAAAATAGAGATCGAATTTGGAATACAAATAGTTGCGCCATACAGGGTTCAGACTATTTAGAAAGGCTCGAAAGAATAAATCAAGGCGATCAATTAGGTCCAGGTCTCGTGGATGACCCGTTACTGTCTCACCCTTTTGCATCTTCAAGTTTAGGTTTCTCCTCCCTCCCGACGGGTAAATCACCACATGAAATTCAGACTCAGCCTCCCTCTGCTTCTACATACCAGTGGCTCCAAATGTGCGAATGTGAAATTCGCAAAGCATGTGAGATTTTGGCTAGGATCCAGCAGTCAGGCAGCTGCCCAAGGCCCATTGAGCTTCTAGAAGATATATTTGATAAAGTGGATGACGTTAACATTCTTTTGGACTCTCTTGAAGTGGAAAGCTCGCTTGCATTATTCAAAACACAAGTTCATGGCAATGCAGAAGCTCTTTGTACGGAGATTGAGAAGACAGCAAAGTCATTTTGCATGTGAGTACACGTGTATATTAAGTTAGCATTATCTATATTTATTGGTCCAAATCATGGAGTAAGATGTGGGAAGCACAGACACTGTTGTACAATAAAACTGTGGGAACCCTAATCGTGGAGTGAGAGGATCTGCGTAAAGCTCAAAATTCGTCCAGAATCTCGACCCAATGACTACGGCTCCTATGCATGAGTATGACATTTCAGTCTGAGCTTGTTCTTTGCAACAAAATACATTTCTCGGGATTCTGAACGACAAGCCTCGGGCTTGACTCTTTTAACCACCTTGAAAACCTTTTTGAGTCTACCCTCTAGTATGCGGTCCTCCTCTCCAGTATAAAACTTGCAGACAAAAGATCCGCCTGGTCTCAACACCTCAATTGCAAAATCAAGGGCTGCATTACACAATTGCTATAGTTAGTTCCCCGTCGGAGAGTTGGAAGTGAAATTATACTTACAATGCTTTGTGCATGATCTCTCGCTATTAAACCACTAGTATTCGCGAGCCTTTCGTACACATTGTTAATACTTGCAATCCAGAACCCAGTCGTCTGGGGAAATATACCCAACATATCACTTAAAACGACATCCACGTTTTGTGAATCCGTTTCCGGCTCTTTAGCCTCATTCTGTATCTTTTGGGCTAGTTCAAGCTGTTTGGCCTGCCGTTGCTCATACTGCTCTGCCTCCTGCTCTGACATGACAATCTTCCGCTGAGGGCGTACTCTGCCAACAGTTGGCATTTGAAGAACGTCACGTAGCCGGTCTTTGGTTTCTTGGTGGAGGAAATTGCCCTGCAAAGCGCTGACACCTTCTGGGGGCTGTACCGGCAACAAGTCCACTCCAATGACTCGACCATAGGGCTTCGTATACTGCGCAGCAATCTGACTCCAAGAACCCGGTGCAAACCCCAGATCTACAACCGTCATTCCAGGTTTAAACAACCTGAACTGCTGGTGAATCTGCTTGAGTTTAAACGCAGCTCTTGATCTGAGACTTTGTGATTTTGCTTGCTGGGACCAGAAATCGTTGTTCTGACGGTTGAGCCATCGTTTAGAGCTTCCTGATTTGAGTAACGGCAGGCAAGTGCCGAATGAACGTGCCCATCCGATCATGTAATTATCAGAAGCTCAAGAACGCGGCCTTAAGAGTTATAGAGCAGAGCATTTGCTCTAATTTGCTTATCTTTTTTATTAAAATATAACAAGTGTAGGAAATTAGCTTAAGCAAGGACTGGCCTGAAGTAGACATAAGGCAGCACACGGCTCACAAAATCAAGGACGACGAAAGTTTAACCCTAGCAAGACGACCCTGGAGCATAACTCTTATACAATTAACGTTACAGAGATGTGAGAACAATTGGGTAAAATTACTACTCAGTTCTCTAGTTTACTCCATGGTTCAAAGACCTAGGTCTGGGGCCCAACTTGACTTCCACCTTTAGTCATCATACAAGGGCTCGAACCCTAACGTGTACTCATTCCCACTCACGACCCTGAAATTCTCCACCAAGTTATTGGGAGACTTTAGTCGAAACATGTCGTCCAAAATTACATCCAACCAAGTCCGTGAGGAGGTCAAGAAGGTTATCGTTGCCTCCAACGAGAAAAAGCGTAACTTTCTTGAGACCATTGAGCTCCAGATCTCTTTGAAGAACTACGACCCCCAGCGTGATAAGCGTTTCTCTGGTACCGTCAAGCTCCCCAATGTCCCCCGTCCCAACATGACCATCTGTGTCTTTGGTGACGCTGTTGACTGTGACCGTGCCAAGTCTGCTGGTGTCGACTCCATGTCTGTTGAGGACTTGAAGAAGCTCAACAAGAACAAGAAGTTGATCAAGAAGTTGGCCAAGAAGTACAATGCTTTTATTGCTTCCGAGGCTCTCATCAAGCAGATTCCCCGTCTCTTGGGTCCTGGTCTCTCCAAGGCCGGTAAGTTCCCCACTCCCGTTTCCCACAACGAGGATCTTGCTCTCAAGATCATTGACGTCAAGTCTACCATCAAGTTCCAGCTTAAGAAGGTTCTTTGCTTGGCTGTTGCCGTCGCTCACGTCGAGATGGAGGAGGACGCCATTGTTCAGCACATTATGCTGGCCACCAACTTCCTTGTTTCTCTTCTTAAGAAGCACTGGCAGAACGTTGGTTCTCTTGTCATCAAGAGCACTATGGGCCCCCCTTTCCGTATTTACTAATTTTCGTAGCATTGGATAGCAAAAAAATTTCGTTTGACTATGACTCTGTGCTCTTCTTTTGTTTCAGGGATACTCGTGAATATCTATATTTACAAGTGTAATACTGAAGTAGGTTTAATCTAGCGAAGGGCACTGATGTGACAGTCGTAGAGTCAAAGCCTGTACACTGGGCTTGCAGAAATACACATCGTTGATATTAGATGGCTGAGGGGTGAATAGCACTGTAAAGCTGGCTATTAGTATTCCATTTCCGTTTCGGTCTATTTTTTGAAGCGAGAACTCCTTTTTTTTTCTTTCTTTGTTTAGTTTGAATTCGGGTCAATTCGAACTGCGTGCACCTAACGCACCTCTAAGTATCTTATTTGAATCAAGCGAGTCGCTGCTCGCATTCAAATCTCTCCGCTGATACAATGCTTCTCCTCCAACGCAAATAAGTATCACCCTGGGTACTATCTACGTGAACGCGGGTGTGCCTCTGACAACTCCAACAGATATGGCATCTTGCAATATGCTAGTCTACTTTATTATTCAAAATATAGATTTAAGCATGGCCTGAATACGCACACATTGTTTCAGATAGGCTACTTGTGATACAGGTTTGTGGTACTGTTATAGGTATAAGACCGACTGCACCATCTCACAAGCACTGCAATGTACTATCCAATCTGTTTCTTGATGCCTAATGCTGGCCCTTGTATTAAAGCAGCCCCGCAGCCTTCTGGAGTCTTTAGTTCTCCCAGCTCTAACAACGAGCCAATGCTCGCTGCCTCCTCTCCCACTCCTACACCAACACCTACGTCCTTGAGTCCTGCTAGACTAGCAGAAGAGAAAAGTGTATCAAGTTATAAAGCGATGCTGCGCTCGATCTATTCTAGTCGTGAGAGGCAAAGCTCCTTGAGTGACTTTTGGGCTACCGCGATGCCTCAACCTACTTCGGTTGAAACTGCCCATGAGAACACGAGCCAGAGTAATAAGGCATCGGCAACAGCGCTAGAACAGGATTCAAGAGAAAAAGAGCTCGATACCTCGCCCATGTCTATTCCCCAGCTTATGTTTCTGAGTGCCGTCGCCTGTGTTGGGGCAGTGGCTCATGTCCTATTCTGAAGAGGTGCAAATAAAAGATAGCTAGCTAGATTAATCGTTCCAAACTCTCAAGACTATAAGGCTTGCTGGAAACCGTTAGTGAAGTAACAATACCTAGTAACAACAATAGAGGAGATAACAGTATCGTACATGCAACAAAAACGCAGCGCACAACATTTGAACCATCCAATGTACGAATCAAGCGAAGACGTCAATGCTATATTCAATGAGCAAGAAAGAGTGTACAATCTCCAAGTCCAAACCATTCTTAACGCTCTCTCCGACCGCATCACCGAAGAGTCCCGCCGTAATCTTCGCTGCGGTAGAGTTTTGGATATAGATCTGGACGAGCTCTGCGATCAGCTTGCTGATGAACTGAATATGACTGGAGACAGAGACATATTCAGCACAGAGCTGACAGGCGAAGAGATATGGAATTTACAGGACAACGAGCTCAAGCGACTCCAGATCTTCCAAATCATGTGCGATCTGACCCATCGGGAGCTTACCTTTACAGAGTTTATGAGTTCTTACAGTGCGTTCAAAGAGGATATTTTCGGATATATGGACTGTTGAGGGGCTGAAAAAGATAGCGGATGCTTTTTTTGAACCGCTTGGCAGGCATCTCAAAAAGCCATCTGTTCGCGTATAAAATAATGTTAGATGCTAATTTCAATGCTAAAATTATAAACTTATGCTGTAGAGAATACACGCTTCTTGCTAGATTCAGGTGAAGCAGCTGTGTCCTCAAAGCTATGTATGTGGTCGAGGTCCCACTGATTTTGAATGTAGCGGATATGTGCCAGATTACGGCCAATCGTAGATGTTAGAGTTTCAAGTTCAGTACGCAAGAGAGTCTTGATATCCTCGAGCTCTGCCTGCATCATGTGATTGGCAACGATTTGACGATGGAAATTTCTCAGACAGAAAAACAAAACCCGACTTACAAGCGGAATATTCCACTTCTTCTTGAGCCAGATGTGGATAAATTTGAACAAAGCGGCAAACTGGTCTAGTGGGAAAGTTAGTAACGCGTCCTCAACCAGATTGGACTTAATTCTGCTCAGTACGTCCATAAGGTAGCGCTCTGGGGCGACATTAAGGGTCGCAAGGATCACATTACGAGGGTTAGGCTGTTCTTCCATATCCTTGATACAAATATCCAGCGCTTCGTAGAATCGCTCACCGGCTTTGAGTGAGTCAAGGGTGTGAGTGGTAGCCTGCTCCGCGGTGCCCTGGTCTCCTTCGGCATCATCCTGATCCTCTTGGTTTTGCTGTTTTAAGTCTTGCTCGAGACTCTCGATTATATTTTCTTCGTGGACTTTCTCAAGTTCATTTTCACGCTCCTCTTCAAGAAAGAGGGGTTCATCTGTATGCTCCCAGAGACGGATGGATTTATCGTGTGATGCAGTTGCGACAAAAGAGCCATCGGGAGCCATCGCGAGTGCCCAGACTTCAGACTGATGGCCCTCTAGTTTTTGGATTTGTACAAAGCCGCGACCATCCCAGCGTTTAACCATTGCGTCTTTGCCACAGCTGAAAAAGTTATAGGTCTGAGGCTCAAAAGCAACTTTAAGAATTGAGTCTTCATGAGCGAATATACTCTTGTGGCAGTCACCGAAATCGAGGCCCCAAATCTTGATATTTTTATCAGCGGAGCATGAGATCAGGAGTCGCGAGTCATGACTGATATCAATGTCCAAAACGGGAAGCTGATGACCATAAAGATTGAGGAAAAACTTGAGTGTATCCTTATAATAGACTTTGATTGTGTTATCAAGCAAACTGGCAGCAATGAAACGATTATCGGGTGAGAACTTGACTGCCAAGACATCATCGTTAAACTCCAATTTTGTAGTGTTTTTGAGAGCCATAACGCTAATTGTATTCTCGGTTCCGGGTACTTGCTGTTGCTCTACTTTAAATGACCAGAACTTGACCGATTTGTCGGCACCACCGGTCACAAGGCTTGTACCGTCGGCGCTAATATCCATTGACCACACACCGCCCTCATGAGCAACATAACTGGCAATCTTTGTGGAGGTGATCACGTCATAAAGCTCGATATTACCTTCCTTTGTACCAGTGACCACCAAAGCGTCTCCAGGGAGAAACTTAAGGCAAAGAATGTACCCAGTCCCATCAATAGTGCGAATACAATGAGTGGAGGCGGTATTGTACACTTTAAGAAGACCGTTTGAGCCACTCACCAGCAGCTTACTATCTTGAGAGATTGCCAGATCACGAATATCGGTACGGTGACCGGGAAGCTCAAGGGTACGCTGGCGTTCGAGAGAGTCGGAAAAAGACCATGTCTCAAGTGAGTTATTGGCCAGATCGAGAACAAGTGTGCGATTGTTGTCATTGAGACAAAAGTTTTGGATCTTGGCGCTGGGGCGTATAGTTCCGTGTGAGATATAATGGTCATGCGCTTGGAGTTCAATCTCAACTTCTTCCTTGCCCTTCTTTTTTTGCCTACTTTTTTGGCGCCGTACGAGCGTTTTGAGTTCTGCTTCGGTGCGCGTACGCCAGATTTGCACCTGATCAACTGATGCGCAAAAGAGGTATTCACCCGAGTGTAAAAGAGAGATACTGCGGTGCCGCGACGCTTTTTCTAGAGCGCCTGTGTTTGTCAGTTTGGAACCTTCAGGCGCGTTCAAGTCCCATTGCCATAGCTTAATTTCGTTTTTACTGGAAGCAGTGATATACTGAGTACCAGTCAAGGTAGCGCTCCAGCACTCACCCACATGGGCGACATGAGTCTCTACACAGAATTGAGTCTGAAGGTCCCAGACTTTGACTATTCCATCTTTTGAAGTAGAAATCAACCAGTTCTCGGTAGCCAAAACCACAGATGTGACTGGACCCTTATGGCCCTTAAGACGACAGAGGCCAACTTCAGACACCAGGTCCCAGACAATGATGTTGGTATCAAAGCTTCCCGAAACCAGTCGGGTGCCGCTTTGATCAAATGTCAAACTTGAGATTCCGGTTTTATGGCCATTAAATGTGATGATAGAGGTTGAAGTTTGAACGTCCCAGACCCTTACTGAACCATCAGAATAGCCAGCAGCTAAAATGTTTGAATTTGGGTCGTACGCGAGCTCCAAAACTCGGACTTTCGGCGCTAATTCAGGATCCCTGAACTTTCGATCCAGCTCAGCGGTTTTGGAGTTCCATTGGTAGATAAACTCACAGGCTCCGACAAATACCGAGTCATGGCCATCGATAGTGGCATAGGCTATTGCTGGCGTAGAAGCAACAAGCCCAAACGCAGCCTCTGGCTCGAATCTATCAAAACTTTTGACCATTAAGGAAATTTCAGCTTAGCTAAGAAATTTTTATAAGAGGCAGACGAATTTTCGCCACGATAATGCATGGGAGGAGGCGTTATGCATGAACTCGGGCACCACATGCATCATCGCTCTGTACAACAAAAGGAATAACAGAAACACACCAACACACGCGCACATATACACAATAATGAATCAAGTATTTCCCAATGTCAGGAGCCCTCATATACATCTCGGTGAAGCCAAGCAGTCCTTCGATCTACCTGAGCATATTTACCGTCATTCAAGGCTAGAAGCGAAGGCTAGGACCCTTTCAAGAGCTATCCGCCTCTACGGACTGATGGTTTTGTGTGAGCAGTACTCGCTCAACGACCTTGATCAATTCATGTCCATGCTGGATATTCTGATTTTTGTTGTCTCATCAGTTGAGGCCACGGACGAGGCAGCAGAGGTAGTGGCTGAATGCCAGTATACCATAGCGGAAGGTCTTTATCTGCTTCGCCTTTTGGCAGATGATTTCAGCTTCGATTTTTATTAATAAATAGAATACATAGTAATGCACGCCTTGTGCCTTTGATAGGTGCGGAGCTTATGTTTGTAGCCCTTCCCGCACTTGAGTTTGTTCTAAACTATATCCTCATAGGCAGGCAGTTCAATATCCTTTTGATATACAGGGAGCAATCCTTCGGAAGAATTACTGAGAATAGTCAGTGGGAGCACAATTAACACCTCGCTGGAGATCTCGTCGGCTACAATCTCGCAGCATAGTACCAGGTTGTAGCTACGAGACAGAGTCTTTGTCTGAAAACTGGGCGCTACGTTTGGAATTTCAATTGTTCCAAAAAGGTCAGAAATATCCACAGCAACCTCGCCTGCAAGACGTTGGTTTACGTTTTTTTGAGACAGCATCATGTGTTTTCTGTCCACGAATTTGCGCCTATTGACAGAAACTTCAGTGATGAGAGCTAGAGATGCATAAGTCCGCCGCACTTTCAATTGTGTCAATGGGAGCACATCACGAATCAGCTGGACATGTATAGAGTTCAGAGGGGTGCCAACAAATACCCCCGATTCCAAATACATGGCATTCAGGTGGACTGGGTACAAACGGCGTCCCCTCAGCTTATCCTTCAGGCTTATTTTTGGAGCCCCAGTTACTTGAAGGGCTGTGGGATTGCCCAACTTGGAAATAGTTGTGGTTTGAGATGAAGTCAGGGGATGACGCTTGCTGGACCCCGACTGGATAGTGATCCAATTCTCGGACGCAAGTACACCCCAGTGCTCCTCGGGGGGAGTTTGTACTGGGTTGTGCTCCAAGTTGAGAGTAGTGCGCCTTTTTCCTTGATCAAAGATAGCCACTGCCCTAATTCGGTATTGAATATAGATCTGGTTGTTAAAACGAAAGGATGGTGGTAAATAACCTGGAGGCATTGCAAAAGAAAACTCAAAGGTATTTTTATCGCGGGGGAGTAGCTTTTCTGTTTTTTTCCAGATTGATTGGCGCTCAACATACAACCTTTTCTTTTGACGATGCGAGGATGGAGAGCTAGAGCAATGCAGGCTGGAGCTCCAAGTGGTTACCGAGGCTTCGAGCTTAATCGCAAGCTCTTTGAGATGCTTGGTTGCAAATTTACTCAAATCGATGCATAATGTCCCTTGCAGTTCTGTGGTAGTGGAGATCACAGCTGGTCCTCGCAAGTGAATCTCAGGATGAGGGCAGCCGGCCATCTCCAGTTTTGCATTCTTTTTGGCATTAGCTTCGGCTTTCGAGATCTCTAAAGCAGGTAAAAGCTCAACTGGCTGGACATAAAACATCTTATCAGGTTAACAGCAGACAGAGTGAGGGGTGGGGGTAATCAAGTGGGGAGATAGATTACGCAGTGCTCGATGCATACGCTTGCCAGAGAAGGGAAGCACTCACAGGATGGTGAATAATATCTCCACTTTTAAGGTTTGAGATGAAAAAGACACCTCTTGATCTAATGGTATGGATTTAACAGGTTCAGTCAGGTTGCCATGCAAGCCCC
The DNA here is from genome assembly GCA_030579635.1 of Wickerhamiella australiensis. Taxonomy (NCBI): domain Eukaryota; kingdom Fungi; phylum Ascomycota; class Dipodascomycetes; order Dipodascales; family Trichomonascaceae; genus Wickerhamiella; species Wickerhamiella australiensis. Next base: position 307,551 of record JAKTRM010000004.1, on the reverse strand, counting down.
TTTAGTGAACCAAATGTTCATGTTTTGCTCTATCGGCAATCGAGAATCTTACTTTTTTGTACGATAAGTGAATCTCACAGCAAAAACCTTAAATATATCAGATGTACAGATATTGCTAGCTCATTTATTCTGTGGTGTTACCTAAGCTCACCTCAGCCTGCAGAAGCCTCATGCATGTGTCAATTAGTGGCGATATGCGGGGGCTGACGACGAGATGGGCCCCGGTCAGCTCAGCCTTGTCCAATGCTCATGAATTATTGGCATCGTGTATGTGATAAATCTTTGGCAGTTTGTTGTGCAGACACATGCAGACTTCTCGTTGACCTCTTTATTCGCTTGCTTCATAACTCGACCGCCTGTCACTGTGAGCTTTAAGGTGGTCACGAAGTTGTTTATAGATTAGGAGGAAACTAATCAACAGTCTTTTCTAGTGGTTGGCATTGTGCTTTAGTGAATCAAGGGGGGTCACGAGTGAAGGGGAACTGCCTTCCAAGGAGCTGAGGTGTGGCCGATTGATGCTGGCTTTCAGGGCACAGCAAATGATATCAGCGTATGCCTGTCAAATCACCAGGTGACATTTTTTTTTTCCAATATTTTATTATGACATGAACTCCAAATACTTATGCTCTGCTAACGGTTGTTGCAGCCACTAAAGGGCATTAAGGGTTCTGTGAACAGGTCCAAAGTCAGACAGAAAATGTGAACTCCAATACTGTGCGTTCCGGTGGCTCAAATGAGCATTCACTTTAAAAAGCCCCCAAACATTAAACCCCAGACGACACTAAAGCGGTTGATACCGGCAGCGCCTCATTTCACGCATGTCCTTGGGCTAATCAATTCAGGTGATGAGCTATCCAAAGCGTATCCGTCTGCTTTCTATCCATTTTTGCTGCTATGGATTATATCTGCCAACACTAGACTTTTTGTTCGCCAATTTCTCTCTCTGATCAAGCCAATTGGAAGAGAGCAATTTATAATGTCACCAGTCGTTGATATCGCTCCTGAACCAGAAACGCTGCCATCCAATGATCCCGCAGAGAAGCCTCACTCTAAAATAACTCTCAACAGAATTCTTTTAGGTGTTCAAAAGTACAGTGCGTACGGCTTTGAGGCCTTTGCCCTGCTCCACTTTGCTGGGGTTATTTTTGCGCCAGTGATCTCCCCCTCGCTCGGCGAGACCACAATTTCTGTAGGAAGAACAATCTATCAAAGTGCAGTTGGTGAGCCAATATTGATCTATGCCAGTGCGGGACTTCATATTGCTAGTGGCCTCGTGATGCACGGGCGACGCATATACCACGAGCGCAAAACCCGCGGAAAATGGAACTTCAAATCAAGCGTGATTCAAAAAAGTGGATACATAACTACCATGTTTCTCGCAGGTCATTTCCTGGCGCTCAGAGGTGGGGTGCTATGGAACCTTGACGGAGACTCTTCGCTAATTGGCCTCGACTATGTGCGCTGGACAATGACACAGGGATGGCTTGGCTCTATATCACTGCTTCTACTGGTGACCACCTTTACTCACCATACCGTATTAGGGCTTAACCGATGGCTCAAATTACGCCTCAGTGGGCGTAAACGCAATTCAATTGTGGTTGCTACAACTCTGATGGCTCTCATTTCTCTAATTCGAATTGGTAGACTTCCTGTACCTACGGGATGGCAAGTTGAGCACTTTGAAAAGGCTTATGGTTTGATCACGGCCCTTCATCTTTAGCGAGAGTGGCACTATTGGCCATGACTCAAGCCTCGCTACAACACATAGCACAAGCGCCTTGCAATAGAGTCACGCCATGCTGTTTTCTTTTTGAAACTCATTATTGGCAGGCACATTGTCAACCCATCACTCATACATACTGCTTGTAACCCAGAGTGGGGATGAAGCGCTACATTTAACAAAGCTTTTACAGGTCTCTTGCAACACGTTTACCGACAAATTAAGACCACCAGCTCTGGAAGTATACATGACAGACCAAAGAGGATTCCCGGATCGAACTACCCTCAGGCACAGCCAGCCCGCTGCTTTTTCGCCTCAAACAAACCTAAACATAAATTAGTGCTAATATATAAACTGAGGCTCATGGCAATGAATTAATATGCGCATAGAGACTTTTGAGCATCTGCTCGATTTCAGGGGCAACTTTAATAAATGGTAACTCCCAAAACTTGCATTGTGGATTTTTGAGAAGCTGTGAGAAAGTAGCCATCAATCCCCAAGGGTGAGGGCGGTTACAGATCACCCGCTCGAGCAAAACGCGGACGACAACGTGCAGAGTATCTGGATTTGCTGGAGAAATGAATAAATGCAAAATAAAGTCAGAGAAGAACTTTGTGTAAACATTGTTGAATCGCAGCTGGTTAACCATAGAGGACACAAGGAAGTAGCGGGCCTCAGGGTTAATTTGCTGGAGCAAACGCAAGCAAACGATCGCCTGTGGACTTTCAGGATCAAATTGGGGGCCAGGTAGAGTGGAGCCAATGTAGAATGTGAGCGCATTGTAGCCGCTGAATGAAACACCCATGCTGTCAAAGTCAACGCCTCCGTCAGTCTTGCGAGTCCGCAAAGTGAGGGCAGATGCAATCGGCGCCACAATAGGATTCCGAGTACGCAGTGCAGTCTCGAGTGGTTTGAGGACACCCAAGCGTGCTAGATCAGCGGGAATATCAAAAATAGGTGCGACATCGGGCTGAGTGCTAAAGTCAATGGATCCCTGGGCACTTGACGCCATGCTCTTTGGCAAAGGGGCATAGGTGGCACTCAAAATGATATTTCTCGCCTGCGTAAACGATACAGGCAATGCATTACAAAGTCCATAGCTGTACTCGATGAAAAAAGTTGGGAAGTCATGGGAAATAACGCTCAAGATCCATACAACACCACGATAAGTGAGCACTGTAGACTCTGTTTGGTCCTTACCATTCATGTAGACGACCAAAAAGTCAAACAAACGCTCTAATAACCGGTACATCAAAGGCCAGCCTTGCTTGTTGGGGAGATTAAAGAGCTTGTTCATGAAATGACGGTGCGAAATGAGCGCTATCCAGCTAGAGGTGAAGCCAGGAAGGGCTAATGGCTGAGCCTGCTCAAATATTCCACCAATTACCGATAGCAGGTCGGTCCAAAACGTGTTGCCTTCCTCATGGAGCACAGATATTTCAAATAATAGTGTAGAGAAGAATCTGAAGTATGGCTGCCCATTGAATAAGTCTTTTTCTTTCTCATGATCATTTGCCAACAGCAAAAATACAACCATAAATATAGACTCCGCATACTTGAGGCGATCAGCAGTGGGCATTCCGGTAGTCGTTTCCAAGATCGTGGTAATTAATTTAGCAAGAGAGTCAATGCCAATAAACATATCAGAGATACTCAAGTCCATGGAAACACACTGTGAATACGATTCGATTGAGGCCTCCATTGCGGTGCGCACAAGTGTAAACAGCGGCTCCTGATTTGACAAAATGTTCTGCTCACTCATCTCATAAACAAACACGTGCAAAGAACGAGGGGAAGAGCCAGGACGCTGTGCTAAGCGGGTCCACTCTGCAAAAACATAAGCCATCTTCTCGCGGAGCTGCTGGACACTGATTCCAGACTTCCAAGGCTCACCACGAGCATCTTTCAGTGCTTGTAACACATTTTTAGCCACTTGATTCGGTGGATTCTGTTTGGCGAGATCTTCCATTGCCTCGAGACTTGCGGTGAACTCAGATCTCAAGCAGTATGGGTTCGGTCCCAGAACTGAGTCAAGAATCAATCCAGCGGCGAAGTTGAGAGTGGCCTCGTTTATTTCGGCGATCTCTTTACCGAGATTCACGTCAAGTTCTGTAGCAGTAATAAGCTTAGCTCTGATAAGTGTGCCCATGACTTGTACATTGTATTTACGCTCGTCATCGGAATAAATAAGCCATAGGACAACCTCCTTCGCGGTTACAGTACTCAAGCTGCACAATTTCACCAGTAAAAAGCACATTGCTTCACGACCCAAGTTGCTGCTACCAGAGGTGAACATTGCAGAAACAACAATCTGCGAGGTCTTGAGAATAACCTCGTCTCGGCAGTTAGTTTTTTGAACGGTACCAAGAATCTGGTTGATAAGGGCCAGAATGCGATTCTCCGGCTCCAAATCGGCAAATGAGTTTCCTGGTGTTTCGGCAATGAGCTGCTCAAGAGCTCCGATGCCGTCCTGCATCTGTCGTACAGCAGTCTCTAGCACTGCCAACGGCTCAGCACTAGCACCGCCGACTCCGCCAGCGCCAACAACACCAGCTGAAGCAGGAACCTCAGCGCCAAAGATGGACTGCTCGTTGATCAAGTTGAACTCATCATAAATTGCCAGCTGTTGTGGAGTGAGGCCACCAGTCTTGAGAGCTAGCGGATCGGGCAAATGCAGCGGATAGGATGTTTGGAGTTGATCAACAAAAGACTTGTCATTTTGGCCAGCCTGTTGATGGAACCGCTGTCGCAAAATGTATGAGGGTAGAAGCGCTTCGTCCACATCTGCCACAGCCTTCTCACGAGCTGCAGACTCAACTAGAGGGATAATCACATCAGCGTTATCACGAGCGGCAACTGGGACCTGGTCCATCAGCGCGACATGCTCACCGTAGCCATTCGACACCATCAGTGTACGCAAGTCGGTGGCAAGTGATTCAATGAAAGGATCTTTTGCACTGACAAGGGACATACTCATGGCCAACACGCTCACAAGGTTATGAGCAGCCATTTGCATCTTGTGCTCATCGGCCTCGAGAGCGAAATCTTTGGTGATAAGCTCTTTTGCAGTGAATGAAGCGATTGATGCAGAACGCTCTACAACTGGTAGCAACACCTCCTGAATCGTCTTGTTGATCGCCATCTCGAACAATTGGCGAAGCGTTGGGTGCGTGACAAACTCAGTAGTACCAACAAGTTGGAACTGGCCACCCAAACCAGGGCCACTATTGGGAGGAGCAGCATTGGAGCCACCCGGGGGGCCAACACCTGGGCCTGGGGCGGCGAGACTGTTGGCCAGGGGAATGGATGCTGATGAAGGGACTATACCAGGCGCCAGACCAGGGGCAGCAGGAGGAAAAGGTAATTGGGGATTGGCAGCAGCGGCAGCAGAGGCATTCTCCTGAGCTGTAGGGGCGGCAGCCATCTCAAGCGGATTAGGCTCAAGCTTCAATGAAGCCATGTCCTGCTCAGCCTTGATAAGTTCCTGATCGCGAATAAAGTTCGACGGCTCAATAGATTCAATTTTGAGTCCTAGTTCATTGCAAAGGACCTCAATCTCAAACTTCAAATTCAGTTTGAGGTTTCCGTAAACATACAACTCTGAAAGCACAGCCATAATTCTCATAAACCAAGTATTAGGCGGTGCGAAAATCCGCGAATGCACTACCTTGTCAAGGATCTTGCAAACAAATGGAATGACTGCCGGAAGACGCTCCATCTGTGACGCTTCAGCCAGGAGCAACTTGAAGTTGATGTTGTTGTGAAGAATAGGCTTGTTATTAGCCAAAAGCAGGTTACCCAAGAAGGCGCCCAAGTTTTTGAGCTCGGTACGCTTCTCTAGCGAGAGAATATCCGGGTGGTTCAAAGTACCGATGACGTGCAAGTACAACACCTGGCAGCAGTGGGTGACCAAATTTTGTGAGTTTATGGCTGAAAGCATCTGAATATACAGAGTGTGGTAGTTGGGTTCCTGAATGGCGCGCTCGCCAATAATATAGTTTGCAAACCAGCCATGGAAGCGCTGGTCAAGCATTGCAATAAGGTCTTTGGACTTGGATTTGACGTTTGCGGGACTCAAGTTGTTCACAACAAATAAAACTTTATCCTTAACGGCATCACTTGGTTTCTCAAACGAATCATTCACCACGCCCATCTCTGCAGACACCGACTTGTATGCGTTATTCTCGACCCGAGGGGCAGACGAACTAGTGTATACAATGTCCTTAATTTGCTGGTAAAACTGCTGCTGAGATACGAGGCCAGGGATATTCAAAAGCACCGAACAGTATTTGGGAAACTCTGGAAGGCGTTGGCGAAGCTCAAACAAAGCCTGCAATCCAAACCGAAACATATTACTCTCTACCGGCTGACGCAACGATTCTAGAATAAAACGCAGAGCAACACTTAATGGGATGTTGTCAATTAAACGGAAATGGATCAGTGAACCGAATAGTACTGCAGTAGTAGCAAGCGCATTCACGGGATACTCAGGGAAAAACCTGTACTCATCAAATAGCGAGTGGGTCATACAAGCAAACAAATCCTGCTCACGGGGCACATCTGAGGTCTTGAGTTTTTCAAGCATAGCGATTATATCGCGAATTTCAATCTGTTGCTCATACATTTTCTGGAACCACATTTTCATTTCTGCTTCAACATCAGGCGGGAATGTGGGCAAATCATTGTTGGCTAAAATAGCATCATCATGACCTTGACCAAAGTTGATGAGTCGGGGATAAGCCTGTAGGCACTGTACCTGTAAAGCTCGCAGCTGCTCGACGTGATCGGGAGGCACATCAATTGAAGAGGTGAGGGTCTCGAATGCGGCCACGGTACGTAGCGTCAAGATATTATGGTCTTGAACTTGTCCCTGAAGACTCGTGATTTTAATCTCAATGAAGTAAAGCAACGCAATGATGGCGTCTTGCCCCAATGTCACAAACTTGGATACAAGCATGTCCTTTGCAGACCCCAACCCCAAACGATCTAAAGCGGCGATGACCTCCAAAGTGAACGGGTAGTTAGACTTTTGCGGAGTTTCCAACCAGCTATCAATCAATCCCAGCGCGTGTGCAGTGAGGACGATTCGGTCGAGCTGAGCCTCATCACGAGCGTACAAGTCAACACAGGCATTATATAAAAAGGCCGGGTTGAGAGATTTGATTTGTGCCAAGGCACTGAGCTCCACTTCCTGTACCTCTGAGAAGTAGATGGCAAACAGATTCACCAGAATACGCTCAAGAATTCTAGGCCAGGGCTCCGGCATGTACATACCGCCAATGAGGAAAATCTCAGGAACAAATTTGACGTGAGTATCGAGAAAAGTTTTGGCAACAATCTCAGCAGGAGGCTCGCGGCAAACAGCATCGAGAATGAGTACGATCAGGGGTCTGAAATTGAGTGGGTGATTGGCCAAAGGTCCTTCCTTAACGATGCGCTCGATTCCGTATGCTGAGAGGTTTGCTTGAGCAGCAGCAGCGACCAAATCGGTCTGAAGACTCAATGTCTGCCATTTACGAGCCAAAAATTGGTGCACCGCATCGGGAGAGATTTTATAAAGCAAGAGCAGTAATGCGGCGGTTCCTTCAGGGCTCAGTACCAGTCTATCAGGAGTATCAACAGTACTGAATACAGTGTTCCACCGCATTCTTGAGCATTTAGGCGCCAGGGCTCTTGCAAGACCAGCCACGTCCACATCGGGCCTATCGCATACGAGTGCCAGTACCGCTGCCATCTGGGGCGCAGATATCTCTCTAAAAGGAATATTCTCGGGCTCTAGCCGGCTAAAAGCCTGCGTCTTGCCCGCAAGCATTGTGAGCTTGTCGGCTACGCTAGTGTCCATGTGTGGTGTTGAACGGGGTCCAATCTAATATAGGACCTGTGAAAAGCTGGTTGGCGGGGAGAGTCTAGGGGCGATCTGGCGGTCTAATTGGTCTCCTGTAGAAACTTATAAGGAAAAACCACTGGGGTTATCGAATGTAATTGAAAATTGACTATCATCTATTTAAATGTACAGTATGTGGGGACACATCTCAGCATCTAGCAGGCTGTTTCTGTCCTCCTCCTAAACCCATGATCTGATCTCAACCTTATACAATTTGAGCATCATGAGTCTCTTGAAGCTGTTTCTCAAATATTATAAATCTGCCGGTTGTCGTACTTGAGAAGGACCCTTGATTCCTGGCCCGCGCCTCAAACGCTTATTCATGCCCTCATTTTTCGAGCAAAACCGCACGGCCATCTTCGCGGCGGCTGCTACGCTTGTAGTCGCTGGTGGTATTTTCTATTATAGTTCTCCCACCGCGTCTTCTCCTGACACACCCGTTCCTAAAAAGAAGAAGTCCAAGAAGAAGTCCAATAACAAAAAGTCATCGCCAAGTGATGGCAGCGGAGCCAAGTCCGGCGCCCTCTATGGGTTCAATCTTACTTCCAATGAGAATGGCGTACAGTATCCCGTAATTAATGATACTTCTAGGCTTGCGGCGCTGAGTGACTCCCAGCGGAGTGAGCTTGGTGATATGCTCAAGGTTGCCGGTAACCAAGCTTTTAACGGTAAGCAGCCTCAGCGCGCTCTTGAGCTTTACTCCACTGCTATTGAATGCAATCCCAAGGATCCTATCTACTATTCCAACCGCGCTGCCGTATATGGCTCTCTGGGTGAAGACCAGAAAGTTGTTGAGGATGCCACTAAGGCCCTCGAACTTAAACCCGATTACCTCAAGTGCTTCAGCCGCCGTGCTGTCGCCTATGAGAAGCTGGGAAACTTCTCCGAGTCTGTCATGGACTTCACTGCCGCCTGTATTCTGTCTCGCTTTGAAGATGAGATGTTTGGTAAGGCTGTCGACCGTGTCCTCAAACTACAGGCCGAGCAAGTCATTGCTGAGAACTTCCAGCAGAAAAATACTGACTGGCCTTCGCCTACTTTTGTCACTGCTTACATGCAGTCTTTCCACAAACGTGTTCTCCCTGAGGATATTGAGAAAGCCACTGAGGGCGCAGAGTTTGATCTCAAGCTTGCATTTGATGCCATGGAGAAAGAGAATCTGGAGTCCTACAAGCAAGCTGCTAAACTTATTGATTCCTCGATCGAACGTGGCCTTAAATCTAAGGAGTCTGAGGCTCTGGCTCTCGAGTACAAGGCTACTTTCAAGTTCTTGCTTAACGATGTTGAGAGCGCCCTGGATGATATGAATCGTGCAATTGAAATGTTCCCTACTCCTCAGGCTATGATTAAGCGTAGCTCCCTTCACGTTGAGCTGGGCCGTCTTGAGGCTGCGGATGGTGATTTCAAGCAGGCAGAGAAGCTCGACAAGACTTGCCCTGATATTCATTACCAGCTTGCGCAGCTTGCTTTCCTTCAGCAGCACTGGAATGATGCCCTCACTAGCTACAACAAGGCCATTGAGATCGACGACAGTTTCTTGTTGGCTCATATTCAGCGCGCTGTCACCAAATACCGTATGGGAGACCAGGTCGAGGCCAAGAAGCTTTTCCAGAAACTTATTGAGAAGCAGCCTGAAAGCTCTAATGCTCATAATTACTATGGTGAAGTGCTGCTCGACTCCGGTGAGCAGGCCGCTGCCATTAGGGAGTTTGATATTGCCATTGAGCTCGAGCTTAAAAAGAGTGTCGCTGCCATTAATGTTTTGCCACTTGTCAACAAGTCGCTGGCTTTGCAAAGCGGTAAGCCCGAGGATCTTGACCAGGGTGTCAAGCTCTGTGAGCGTGCTGTCACTCTTGATCCGGCTAGTGACGTTGCCATTGGTACTTTGGCTCAATTCTTCCTTCAACAAGGCAGAATCAAAGAGGCCATTGAATACTTTGAGCGCAACGCCCGCCTTGCTCGTACCAAGCAGGAGCAGATTCAGTCCATGACTTTTGCCGAGGCTGCCCGCACTCAGTATCGTATCGGCACCGAGCGCCCCTTTTTGCGTGAGAGACTCGAGCTTCTCACCAGACAGTGAACAAAAATCAAAATGAATGTATATAGAAGCTGTATGATTAGGAGAAAAGGTTCAAGAATAAGAGGCAGAATACGTGAGGGATTTACGTGGAACCGGTCGGCCGCCACTGTTATTCTGAGTACATGCATCTGTCTGCCACAGTCTTACCATTCGATCATGGTGTTAGCATCATCCAGGCTCGACATTCTGGGACCATATACTATATACAATCAATAATCTAAGAGAATTGCTTCAACGAGAGTCCCTTTGCTTAAGGTTCCCGTACCACTAGGAAGGCAAAGCAACGCGTTTGCGGCAACCATACTCTTGACGACGCTACTGCGCTGGAATCCTGTGGTTGATGCAACCCACCCGTCGGTGGTCGCCCGCGCATGAACGCGCTGAAATTCTGGTCTGGGGTCAAGCTTAGCGTCGAAATCAATCTTTACTTGAATACGATCTTTCGCAGAATTGCCTCCACTAAGTTTAGTCAAGAACGGCCCCACAAATAGCTGATAGCATACCGCAGCACTCGCAGGGTTGCCAGGCAGCGCAAAAATGAACTTATCGCCAATTGTAGCAAACGTTACCGGCTTTCCAGGCTTCATTTCAACGCGGCCGAAATGAATCTCGCCCCCCAGCTCTTCAATGATCGGCTTTAATAGATCCAGCTCGCCCATAGAGACACCTCCTGATGTGATGAGGATATCGGCCTTTTTAAGGGCTTGGGAGATGGCATTTCTGATATTTTCCCGAGTGTCAGAAATAATACCGCAATCAATATAAGGATAGCCCTTGGCCCTCAACGCGGCAATAAGCATGGGTCTGTTGACATCCCAGATTTGGGAATTACGCGTGCACGGTTGCCCTGGGTCGACCACCTCGTCACCCGTGCTCATTACTGCCACAGAGGGCCTTTCCCAGACTGAGATTTTGGTCAAACCGAGAGCCGAAACAGCTCCAATCTCACCGCCGAGCATCGAGATCGTTGTACCTTTACCGAGGACCAGTGATCCAAGGGGGATATCAGAGCCGATGTCACGGATATTATCGCCACTTTTGACTCCAGAAGCATTGATTCTGACCTCAACTTCTTCTCCGTCTTCCTCAGTCACCAGATCGGTATCTTCGACGGGCACAACAGCAGTAGCACCATGAGGCACAGGAGCGCCCGTGGTGATTCGAATGCAAGTATGGCGTTCAAACCAAGTAATATCGCCAGCTGTCAAGCTTACGGTTTTCACAGGAAAAGTACTGGGGCAATCTGAATGCAATACGGCGTATCCATCAACGATCGAAGCTCGGAAGGGCGGTACGTTTAACGGGCTATGTACATCCTCCGCCACGACATATCCTATTGAGTCCTCAACGGGTATACTGACTGCTTTCGGTTCAGGCACTCTATCCAAGACCAAAGCTAATGCTTCTGAGAACGGGATCAAGGGGAAGGGTGAGGAGCGGGGTCGTGAGGCATTTGTGTAAAATACAGGCCCAGAATGTGCAAATGAATGAGAATGAGAGTGCGAATGAGAGTATGAATGGGAATGACTATTGCGGCATCCGATTGAACGGTTATGATGGTGCCCGTGTCTTCGCCCCAGGCTCTGCCCCTGCGAGTCCTGGTCCTTGGCATCATGGGCAGCTCTGCCCTTGGCCCATACATCGAGCGCATGCTGTACAACACCTTTTACAGCCCTCCATGAGTCAAGAGCTCCCCCTTTGCTTCCCGGCACGCACAATACAACCGTCCCTCCAATCATACCTGCGACGGGCCGTCCTAACGCAGCAAGCTCTGTCTTCTCGAGGCCATAATTGAGCATTGCAGCCACCATTCCAGGTGCTTGTTTTTCGAGTAATGGCGTGACTGCTTCCGGAGTAACATCGCGTTTGCCCAGTCCAGTACCTCCAGTCGTCAGTAGTAACTGATGTTGAGTAGCTAACGCAGACACTTTGTTAGCGATCTCGGACTTCTCGTCCGCAACATATTCGACCTTAGTCTCAAACCCGCATTTAGTGATCTCCTCGCTGATCAGAGGACCCACAGAGTCTTGCGATGAATCCCTGGCACAGGTATCCGATACCACTATGATCGCTGCTGACATACCCTGGGAACCTTGGTAGCAGGGGAGAATATAAATCAAGTTTGCCATTTTTTTATTTATAGAGAAAGTAGAGCAAGTCAAGCAAAAGAAAACTTAAACAGTTTTGATGGTGCAATTGTTTGCTATAAGGGCTAGTGGTATGCTCAAGTCGAATTTTTCCTATTTTGTGGATCTTGCTAGTGTTGCGGTTGGCTTTCGAGCTGGCCCCTAATTATTTTCTGGGTCAGTTTGAATTGAAATGGCACAATTCGCAATCATTTCGAATTAAGTTTATGGCTCTCATAAGCTTATGTATCACAATATACAGCTTTCGGGTAAATCCCTACATTTTCCACTTTAAGAGCAGTTTGGCATGCACGCAACCGGTAAGCATGAAACAGCCAAGAGTATTAGAAAACAAACAAGGGCTTTGGCCTATTTTTAAACTATTCTTTATTTAATGGATATACTAAAACAGGTAAAATGGCGGTCAGAAATTGGGTGCAGAACATCAGTGGTAAAAAAAAGAGAAAATCAAGGATATTCCGAAAGGTGCTCGGCAAACGCTTACTCACTGCATGGTCCATTGCATCAAGGATAGGAAGGAAGAGTGAGGCCACTGCCCGTGCCATATGCCTGACCCGATTCTATATAATCTGTTCGAGCAAATTTGGCTGCTGAGTGACGCTGTGTCTAGCAACACGCCATCCTGACATCTGTGCGCACTTGCTTCTGAGGTAGTGCCTCAGCCTAAAACAAGGACCATGCATATGCAGTTAATATGCACACCCTTGCCCATCAAGTAGATCCCTGCAGGAAACTATATATGCTGCTGAGCACCCGCTTGTCAAGGGCTTCTCATAAGATGTGGACTACTCTTCTCGCTTTAGCATCTACAGCCCTTGCTGGCACCCAGTACTGTACTTTCAAGGTTCAGGGTGGCCCCAACAGCGGTGCCACCGTTCAGGTCAGCGGTGACAAGCTCACTGCTACTGGTAACAAGCCCTGGACTTATACCATCATTGACAGTGGTCTTGTCCTCGGCCAGAGCTCCTGCCAGGGCCTCGTCACTTTTGCTAGCGACAAGGCTACCCTCGCTATTTCCCACGGCTATGACTACAATGGTGCTATGTTCCAGATCTCCGACCAGAAGCTCTACCTTAACGGTGTCAACAACTTCTACCAGTGCACTGGCAGTGGTAACACTTTTGCTTGGGCCTACAACTCCTCCTCCCCAGCTGGCTGCTCTGGTGCCACCAAGGTTGAGCTGCTTGCCTACGATAACAACGGCAACGCTTTCTCTACTGGTGGTGACAGCTTGTCTGAGTGGGGCGAGAACTAATTTGGGACCCTTTTAGATCCTTATACCCACTAGCTAAATATTAGAAAGATATACTCAACAACCACTAAAGAGCCTGGAACAAATTAAAATCACGATATCAGGACTGGTTGGCCCACCACCTATGATTCAATTTGCCTGGTTTTGTTCAATTTTCTGATTAAACTAAGGGGCACGTAACAGCACGCATACATTCTGCATGGCGTGTATACTCTGCATCGGCGCTTTGTGTGAGAGCGCAAGTGCTGCGGGCCTCGAACTGATCTCTCGAGTCTCGGCCATCTTTTGAATCATTTGAGCTCCTATATTAAAAGCGCTGGTTCCGACCAATAACGCACGCTTTTGTAGAACTGTAAGCCTATCACTCAATGTCTAGAGCACTAGTGAAAACCGGCCGACAAGGGTACTGGTGAGTCTTGTTTCACCTTAATTTGGTACCGCATGATCTTGTTTATTACATCTCTGCTGTAAAGCAGAATTTACATGGCGTGACACTACCAAGGGGAGATCACGTAGCAGTAAGAGTGGTTTTGACCAGACACTGTTTTGCCCAGTTGTATAGCTTTGCTGATGATTGCACTCTTGCAGAGCAGACTATTAAACCAGATATGGGGCCTGGAATACGGAGTCTTGTCTTGTGCACCTGAGAAAGGAAATGTGAATAAATTTATTTAATGTCGTAAACAGTCTACATAGATACTTCAATGATGCTTATGTGCAAAATTTCATAATTGGTAAAAGGATTCAAGAGCTCCATTTGATTCAGCGTCTGGATATGCCTTCTGTGCTCTCCTACTTTTAAGAAATCAAGCATCTGGATAAATAAGTTTCCTGGCCCCACTCTAAAGATCATCACGATCGTACTTACGTTAGAACGATAAAAAGGGCTAGACTAGAGCACTATTCTCCCTGGCCTGGTGCTTACATCTAATGCTTTTCTTTCATGCTAACCTCTGTAAATTAGAGGCATCCCCTCCCAGTCCTGAGAGCAACAGCGTTAGCACCGCCTGCTACCACGCTAACTACCTCCACCCACTGTATACAGCATTATTGAACTATTTAATGATAACGCGGAACACTTTCCAATTTAAAAAGTACCCGGAAAAGGATTACCATTGTATAAATACAGAGTCTGACAATGCTAAGGCTATAGTACTAGTGAGCCTTTTTTCTTTGGCAATGAACTGGAGATATTACACCCTGAACGGGAATATTTCGTTTTCTCCCCTCGAGCTGGGTATCACCACCCCTAGGCCCCATCGTCTGACAAACCTATTTCATCATGAACCAGATGCGTCCGGGATCGACGCTACAAGAGCAGCTACAAAGTCTAGTGAATCAATACCGCAGTGAAATGGAGCAGGTTAGGTCACTCGGTGGTCCTGGCGCGCCTGAAGCTCAGCAGCATCTTGATAACGCAAACAAAATCAAGGATCTGTTGACCCGGTTCCACGCGCAGCGTTCTCAGCAGCAGCAGCAGATGCAGGCTCAACAACAGCAACAGCAGCAGCAACAGCAGCAACAACAACAACAGCAGCAACCTGGGTTTGACCAAGAGCAGCTCTACATGCAACAACAGCATGCTCAGCAGGGTCAACAAGGTGCAATGGCGAATATGCGTGTGATGGGTGGTCTTCAAATGCAGCAGCAGCAAATTGAAGAGATGCGTCGTGTTATCCAAACTTTGGACCAACAACTTCAAGCCGCTGCCAATGCTTTGAGAGGTGTAGACAACGACGAGACTCGCCAGCGTCTTATGCGCTCTATTCAAAACATGCGTACCAAAAGGGAGCAGATTAGACAGCGTGAGCAACAAGCTTTGGCAGCGCTGAACGCTGCTCGTCAGAAAGTCGCGGCACGTAAACCTGGCGCCGCTGGCCCTGCTGGATCTGGAGCTGCGGGTCCCGGTAGTGCTGTTCCTCCAACTGGCACTCCTGTTCAAGTGCCAACCCAGTTAGGTCAAACTCCCCCAAATGCCCCTGGTCAGGTACCCTCCCAAGCTGGCCAACTTCCGATTCAGGGTGGTCCCCCTGGTGGCCCTAGCGCTGCTTCCGGCGCTCCTCCTGGTGCTCCCGCTGCTGGCCCTGGTGCACCTCCTGGTGGTCCTAACGCTAATTCAGGTGCTAGTGGTCCTAGTGGCCCTGGTGCTGTACCACAGACTCAGAATGGCGCGCCCGGTAATGGCCCTGGTGCTTCCGGCACTCCCACCGGCACTTCAGCTCCAGGTACCCCGAACCCAGTAATTACTGGTAGAACAACCCAATCTTTACCGATTCCCCAACAGCTCCATGTGAATCAGCCCACTCCTGTCCCTGTCCGTGGCGCACGTCCTACCCTGATTTCTGGTGGCGCTGTTGGTGCATCCGCACTTAATTCTCCTGCTTTAGCCCGTATACCACATTTTGATGTTGGCAGCGACCGTGTATTGTCCAAGCGTAGGCTCAGCGAGATGGTCGCCGGCATTCTTGGTGAGGATAGTGAAACATTATTTGATGGCGACGTGGAGGAACTTTTGCTTGATCTGGCTGATGAATTTGTGACAAGTGTCACTACTTTCGCTTGCCGCCTTGCTAAACACAGAAAAAGCGATACTTTGGAAGCCAAAGATGTTCAGCTGCACCTTGAACGCAACTGGAACTTACGAATTCCTGGATTCTCGAGTGATGAAGTACGCTCCATCAGAAAAATCGCACCCACCCCTGGCTACCAGCAAAAGGTACAAGGGGTAACCATGAGCAAGAGCGTGAACAAGTAAACTGGCCTAATAACGGAAAAGAGCGTTTGGCGGTGTAATTCGTGCTGAGTTGCGTGCGCAAGGCACTTCATTATTTAATAACACTTTTAGTAAAACAAATCGCACCTAATATGCACGGAACAATATTTCTGGATCGATAGTGGCCTTGGCTGAAAAAGATCTTCCCAACAGATATTGAGCAATATAAAGTCTTATAAGATACAAACTCTTTTATACTAGAACTCAAGGCGAATACTCTTCACCTCAAAGCCATGGAGACTCAGTGCAACAGAATCGCTTTCGTGGTTCGAAATTACATCAACCTCTTCGAGATCTTCTTCAAGGTTGTTCACAATTACAGCACGGGCAAGAGGGAGCGATGTAACAATTTCGACACGACCCTTGCCTCCAAGTGATTCGTACAAGCGTATAACTACTCCCTTGGCTTTAGTCTTGCCACTGCGGTCGCGCTCAGCGCGCTTTACTGCAGAAACAAATACATTCTTGGCACCACGTACTCTGAATGGGCGATCCAGTGTTTGAGCAGTAACGTTGTAACGTAAACTGTTAAACTCGATAGCCGCTCTAACTGTATCAGGGCCCAAAGGACCGGTATGAGGGCGTAAAGCATAGCGGAAATGGTGCTTGCCCATATCAGCCGTAGGATCGGGGGATTTCGCGGCGCGCAAAAGACTAACCCGCATAACATTTCCGTGGATAGAGTAGCCATACTTGGAGTCCGTAAGAATAGAAACGCCATAACCCCAGTCACTGAGGTCTGCGAACCGGTGGCCACATACTTCGAACTTTGCTGCGTCCCAGCTAGTATTATAGTGGGTGGGGCGCTTCTGGACGCCAAACGCAGTTTCATAAGAAGCATTATCGCTCCAAACATCAACGACGAATTCGGCCTTGAGGAATTGGTAAGTCTCATGCCAATCAGCCTTCACATTGAACTCGACTTGCTCGTCGCCAAGGCTTGTTTCAACACTTATGTGTGACTTGTTAGTATGATACTCCGTAATGATGGTCCCATTGCTGATATAGGAATGACCGGTGAGAATCGTGAACTTCTCTGTGGCGTACTGCTCAGTATCCCAAGCTGGGAAGTTCATCGGCTGATCTTCAAATAGTTTGAGCACGTTGCTAGCACCAGATAACACTTCGCGATCCTCAAATTTATCCCAAAGAGACTGGATGACTCCATTCTCAACTTTAGCTTTGAACCGTTTAGACTCCAGGACATCAGCAGCATCTGTTTTTGAGACTTTGCAAGGACCCTGGCTACGTTGCTTCCACTGTAGAGTATTTACAGTAGCGGGGTTGATACTCCTCTCGAATCCCAGTGCTTCAAGTGCTTCTAGGACCAAAGCACGCCCCTCCTTCTCAACTCTTTCGTGAATTTTCCACGCATCCTCATAAATCATCCGAATGCCACTGCCAGGCAAAACATCATGGAATTGGCAGAGGCACGTGTCCTCCCACAATTGCTGGATTTTGTCGTAAGGGTACGAATAGTCCTTGATAGTCAGAGAAGCATAAGTAGCTAAAAGCTCCAAGTCATGTAATAGCCGTTCGCTAACTCGATTTCCACGCTTTATAGCTGCTTGAGTGGTATAAGTACCGCGGTGGTACTCGAGGTAAAGCTCCCCAACCCACGAGACAAGTTTACGACCGCCATCAGTGCTCTCGAGGATCTTATCATAGAAATCATCCACAGTGGAGCCAGAGTGGACACGGGGAAGCTCTCCGACCGTATCTGTAACACCCCTGCAGCGTCTCAGCTTCTCAATCATTTCAGCAGTGGGACCTCCGCCGCCATCACCATGGCCGTACAGGAGTAGCGATTGCTGGGTAGTGTCAAGATTCTTATGCTGAGAGAGACTACGCTTGACATCTCCAAAATGCGCCTCTGCAGTGTACGTATTTGCTGGTGGCATATGAGCAAGCACCTGGGACCCATCAAGGCCGATCCAATTGAAGGTCGTATGGGGAAAGACATTTATGTTGTTCCAGGACAGTTTTTGTGTGAGAAATCTATCCATACCACTTTGGCGACAAATTTGTGGCAGCTGGGGAGCGTAACCAAATGTATCAGGTAGCCAAAACGTGCGAGCTTTGAAACCGAACTCCCGTTCAAAGTACGACTGACCCAGCAACATTTGACGAACAAGTGCCTCGCCAGTGGGCATGTTTGTGTCACACTCGACCCAAGAGCCACCAATTGGAATAAATCTGCCTTTTTTTATGGCTTTCTTTACTCTTTCATAGAGATCGGGGTGGTCCTTTCGCAGCCAATCAAACTGCTGCACTTGAGAAGCAGCAAAGACATACTCAGGATAACGCTCGATCAGATCAAGCTGGCTAGCGAAGCTTCTTGCAATCTTGCGGTGTGTCTCGGCAAATGGCCATAGCCAAGCAGTGTCAATATGACAATTACCGACTGCATAAACGAGATTGCTCTTGGCTGAAACGAATTTCTCTGCAGCCTCAGTATAAACATCCGGTGAATCGACCTTGTTCCCGATATACTCACGTGCAATCTTACGGCAAGTCTTGAGGGACGAGTCTACGTTGTCACGGTCGAAAGCATTAATGATCTGGTTGCAGATATCAAGGGCGCGGCCTCTCTGCCAGTGATCACTAGGAAACTCACGAGATGCATCGCTAATAATCCAATAATCAATGTAGAGTGCTCTAGCATCAGCTCGAGGTACGACTAGGTCGGCCATATTCAGCCTAAAGTACCGGTTTTCATCAGGAGGGCTGAAGTTCCCCTGAATATTGTTGCAGGAAGTTTCAATATAGAATACGTGCCCTCTACCATCCAAAAAATCCTGAGGTATGATCCATTCACGGCGGTTATGCTCGGCACTGAGCCCGTTAAGCGGGGTTCCATCCTCAAGGTAAATTTGGCCTTCATCCGAAGAATCAAACTCGAAAATGGGTCTTTCCTCGTACTCACTCCAATTCTTGGGAACTCTGACAGTGACGCGGAACCAGTGGGTACTCCAAGACGGACCAAAGCTCTTTCCAACATGGGTCGGCTCCCAAGTGGCGTCTTTCATTGCCTTCTTGAAAGAGGGTCTAGCAAGGTCTGGGACAGAGTAAACTTCGAGCTTCACATGCTCCTCATCGCTTTTACGAGCTCTGTCAAAGTACTCTGGCAGGTTCAGGTTGCTGTACTGGCCATTGTCAATGAATTGCCGAATTCGCCCGGCGTAGAGCCCTTCAATTTTTTTCGCAACAGGATCAAAATTATGTTGAGGGTACATTTCGATCAAGAATGCAAGCAGGTAGTAGTGTGGGGAAGGGGGCGTAGAAGCTAATTATATATGGTGGCTGATGCATCATCATCTGCAGCCAACTCAGACGAGTGTCTCGGGTTTAGATAATTTCCTATGCTATTAGAATCTCTATAAATCCTCCATTTAATGCTTATATGTTAGACCAGTACAGTATATTACTCGGAGGGCATGCCTCCATCCTGCCACAGTAACGTTGCTGCTGTCCTATCGATTACGGTTGCTAAGGTGATGGTGCTCATGCTCACGTTGGTGGTAGGTAGTTTGGAGATACCAGAGGCAGCTGCGTCTGTAATACCCGGTGCATAATCATTGTTCCCTGCTACAGAGTGCTCTACAAGCCTGTCTCCCTTCCAGGTACTCACTATAATTCTCTACCGGGTGAACATATCTTCAGTTCCCATATATCCACATAATATGGTAATATATACAGTTCACTACCTACATAATCAACTCTTTAACTTCGTTGAGCTTCTCAAGAAGTGCCTCAACCATTGGGGTCCGATCCCAGTCGCACCTGAAACTCCAAGCACTATCAGCGAGGGAAGAGAAGACCAGCTCCAATTGATCCAAATCACTGTTTGTACAGATGTGTAGAAGCTGCTCACGCAGTTTTGCCAAAAGTGTTGCGTCAAGAGATACTCTCCGCTCAGCCTGAGGAGAAGCGCATGGCGATTGTTGGGGAATGGGCACCGGAGATGGTCCAACAGACTCGAGCTTGGTCTCATTATCTTCTCTATTGCCAATCGAGCTCTCATCCATATCCTCAAGCTCCATCGCATCCGAGCCCGCAGCTTCAGTGTCTTTGCCCTCACATACTGGTGCTAGGGAGGCGTTACCGTTTAAGGTGGAGGCGCCGGCAAGAGTGCTATTCGAGTCTCCCTCAGCGTCACCCATTTGTGGGGCGTCAGATTCTGGAATCACATTTGGACCCTCGACACGAGTGGTCTCAACAGCCTGAGGCTCATCGACCTCTGGTTGCTTCTCCATTTCTATCAACTGTTTTTCGGCCTCACGTTTGCGCAAATCACGGCATGCATCAATAAATGTCGAGTCGATTTCATCAATTGCAACTTGAGCGTTAGCTACCATCTCTGAAGATTTGTGAATTCGGTCACGATCCCCAAGGGTCAATGAATCCTCATGGATGAGCTCTAGATCCTGGAGAAATTGGCGGGGTTCGCAATAGAACCCATTCCACAGCCGATCCTCTACAATATCGAGGTCCATATTATAGTACTTTTTGCCTGACGATGCCTCCATAATCATATCATCGTCGGTACGCAGATAGTCGTTGCCGGCCATATCAGGTACCTCATGTGGCGCCATAAATAAATAGATCAAATCATCATCCTCTACCACCGGTTTCTTGAATCTTCTGTACCGCTTCTGGAACATATCCATGAGGCTCCCAAGCTTGACCTTAAGCTGCGAGCGAGTGCGATTATCCTTCTTTTCCTGCTCACTTTGTGCAGTCTCTGCAGAAACCACAGCATTAGATGTGGTTTCCTCCCCATCTGTTACTTCTGCTAGAGGGAGTTCTGGAAGTGGTAGTTTCTCACGATCCGCTAAATCCATTGTCGCGGTGGGACTTGACTCAACAAATTTGAAAATAGGCCCGAAAAATTGTAACAGAGAGTCCTCGCTGGTGGAGATATGCAATCTGCAAGCATTAGTACCGAAGAACTGTTTAAGCTGCGGGTCCAACTCTTGCTGAAGGTCGTTCGAGATGCCAATTATCAAAACGCGATCGGTGGGTGCAAACGACCTGATTGTATTGAAGAAAATCGACTGAGTTTGGGGAGTAATATTAGCAAACCATAGTTCAACATTAGGGATCAAGACGACGCTGGGTGCTCGTTTCTTGGCCTCAACCAAAGTCTGGATAATCGCAGCTTCGGGTGTGCGGATTGAATCACTGAACAGCGATGTAAGGTCGATGATATGATTAGAGACGCCTTCCAAGTAATTAAGGATTGCCGATCCAATGTATTCTTGTCCATTTCCAGTGTGACCGTGTACCAAGAGCCGTGGCCGGTTAACTCTGGCAGTCTTGAAATCCTCGAGTTTCTGCTGGTCCTCAAAGCTAGTATCATTAAGATCGTATGAAGCGGCTTCGAGGGGGCTCATTCTCCGTTGTTTTGGCATGAGTATATCTAGCCTGTTTGTGATTTCCTTGAAATTTTGCTGGATTAGTGGCAAAATGCGCGGGGGCAATGGAGCGTTGGTGGTACCTGTAGCCCCCCTAACTGTAGATGGAAGAATTCGCTCGAGAGCCTTCATCACATCCGGAGGAGTAACCGAGATATCTTCAGGCTTAACCACTAGTTTCTTCTCACTCGCATAAATCTGAGGATAGGACCGCTGAATAGCATTGAGTGCGGACTCTGTGCATAATGCCTTGATATCCGCGCCACCATATCCTTTTGTGAGCTCTGCGATTTTCTCCACGAATGATTCCTCAAGAGGCGGAGACCATTTCTTGGTGTGGATCCTGACAATTTGTTGACGAGCTTCAGCATTGGGTAACGGGAAGAAAAACTCGCGGTCAAAACGCCCAGGGCGACGAAGTGCAGGGTCAATGTTATCGGGTCTGTTAGTAGCACCAATCACCACCACCTGGCCACGATTATCGAGACCATCCATCAAAGCCAGCAAAGTCGAGACAATAGAAGCGTGAATCTGCTCTTGTTTACTTGATCTCACGGGTGCCAAGCCATCAATTTCATCGAAGAAGATGATTGACGGCTGCTTTTCTTTTGCCTCGTCAAATAGGACTCTAAGCTGGCGCTCGGCCTCGCCAACCCATTTCGACAAACAGTCACCGCCTTTGCGCATAAAAAAAGTAATCTTGCGACCGTCGCGAGACCCCATCGACGCCAGCGCCCGCGCCATTAACGTCTTACCAGTACCAGGGGGTCCGTGAAACAATACACCACGAGGCGGGGTGATACCAAACCGTTTGTATAGTTCGGGGTACATGAGAGGTAGAGTAACCATTTCTTTAAGCTGGTCAACATAATCTCCAAGACCTCCAATGGAGGTAAAGTCGATATTTGTCTCGATGCCAAGTGGATCAGAATCGGCCAGCGTTGTGCTATTGGAAACAATTGTGGTACTCGAGGTACCACACGGAGTATCATTAAGTTCCTTAAGAGTGCGCTCCACATCGTCCTTTCGTGGTTTAAAGATGGAAATGACATCGTTACCACCAAATGGGCCGGCCACTGGAAATAAGCGGCGCTCTGCTGGCCGTTTGCGTGTTCCGCCCGGTTCCTTGGTGGTCTCTGGTGGAGGAGGAGGTAATATGCGATAATTAACGCGTTGCCGAGTCCTCAGTTCGCGACGGCGTGGACTTGGCGACCTCAAATCGCGTAATTCGGCCCTTAACTCCGCCCTGACATCATCTTCATCAGTATCATCGTTCCTTACACTTCCATAAGTGGGCTTTTCAGAGCGTACAGCAGCCAAACGACGGCTCGATCTAGTGGGAATGGCATCCACAGATCTGCGCCGGCGACGTCCACGCGGCCTAGAATCCTCATCGCTATCTACGACAAATCCTCTGAGTGCCCTACGACCATATGATTCGCTGTACTCTTCTGATTCGGAACTAGATTGCTCCTCGCTTTCACTCATTTGAAATTCCTCCTCATCCTCTCGAGCTTCGGTTGGAGCTTCATCGGTATTTCTGGGTCTCTTTGCGCCGTATCGCAAGGTCACAGGAAACGTACGAGGCCCTTCATCGCTCTCACTTTCTGATTTAGTGACTGGCGAACCAGGACTTGGTGCTTCTTCTTCACTCGAAGAGTCAAGTTCACGCGTCCGCTTCATTGCTGACTAACTAAGCCTGAGAGTCTCTAAATAGGGGCGGGTCGAGGGTGGGAACAAAAAAACAATAGAAAGCAAGATAGATAGACTTGGCATACACTGCGAGTTCTGATTATTAGCCGAAATAGGCTTAAAAAAGAGCAAATTGTCAAAGGGAGTCTGTCACATCTCTCTCTTCCCCATAATATTTTCTGCACGTATGGGAGCAGAGCTAAACAGGAGTTTCGGCATGGCCAGCGCAGCAATAGTAACAAAATTTTTGAGCTTCTCGCACCTATTTTATTCATAATCGAGCCATATTCCTTCCTGTATCGAAGTCATGAGTCCAAGTTTAGGATTTGACTAGGCACTACATTCCTCGGTGCCGATGCTCAAACGCAGAGGACAGATCATTTGACAATGCACTCATCAGACTACAGCTTTCATTCAGTTGATCATGGCATCTTTCTTGCTCAGGCTTGCGAGAATTTTAACTAATAGTACGTAACTGCAACCCCCAGACTAGCTATATCCCCATACCTTTGCGTACTGGTCTTCAGATTTCATCCGGCTCAACGCGTCGGATCGTGATATGGAAGGCGACGCGATTCTCTCCAGCCAAGAGTTACGGCGTAACCGCAAGTCTGCCCTATTCTATGCTTAGATCTTTGTAAATGCGGTAGCGTGATCATGTTGAGTAACCCCATTCACTTTGAATGTCTTTTCAACCCTAAGTTCCACAAATAAACACGCCAAACCCTCGTTGCTCACTCGAGATTCATTGGGTGCGCATTTCATGCACTTGACCCCTGGCATTAGCAGTTCGCTTGCAATTTGTGCGCGGTTTTTTCATACTGGGGCCGGGATCAGTAGTTTGGGTACAAAACACAAGCTTAGATGTTTATTAGAACTTTTTGCCTGATATTCCTTCTTCTTTTTTCTGAAGCTTGAGGATCACTCTAGTTCCAGGCTTGACCCTCAACACTGCCGTGTCTCTCGCTTATGCTTCTCTGTCTTAGCACCCTCAGCCCTTTGCCGGATGGAACAATAATTCGGCCATCTACGAGTGCATCAAATGTGAAAATCAGAAACTGAATTCGGACACTTTTGAAAATCATACACCTTGACAAGTTATCTGCTTTGCAGTGGACTTTTTCCCAGTTCAAGATATTCAGAAAAACAGACCCTCATGCGCATGAGCTCGCTTTTCCTTTTTGGGAAACAAGCATCTTTCAATCCTTGGAGGGTGATATCTCCCACTCTTTGGGAGAAAGACGAGTAAAATATGGTGTATATTGGGAAATCTTGACTTCACGGCACGGAACATGGAGAAGATACCCCTGTAACGGTGGGCCTTCCCCCTGTCATGGGTTAGATTGATCACAGGCCTTAGCGAAGGGACTGCATCTAGGGGAAGGGTGAAGTACTTGAAGAACCGCCTTCATACTTTCCCATGAAAAAAATTATGGTAAAATCAGACGGTGTTGAGTACCTCGCGCCTGAAACCGCTAAATAATGCCTGAAACAATGAAACTATAGCTTACTCTCGGCAGTTTGCCTAGAAAGTTACGGCGAACTGCAGGGAGTTTGCCTAACCTAGTACGTACATACGCATATGCAAAGCGGCACGGGTGCACTTATATACCGCGGTTATAGAATCTTTTTGGCGATGAAGTTATGCATGCTTTTTATGGCATGTGCCGCTGCAGAGATCCAGAAAGATGCTAGCATTGCCTCTTCAGTTGCACAGAGCCTTGGGAACAGGCTACAGAGCTTTGCCTCGTCCCAAGGGATGGTGAGCGCCTACTTTGCAGTGAGAGGATTCGAGCCAGTCATTAATGCTGTTAAGCAGCTTCATAGTGATTTGGGCAATGACAGTAGCAACCATCAAGCCCTGGGGCGAAGAGACTCCGCCGGCGATGTTGAATCGCTCGCCAATGCCGAGGTAGCTTTGGCTAATATGCTCGGCAATCTGGCAGACAAGGCTAATGACTTTATTAGTCTCAATCTTGGAACAGAGATAAAAAACAAGGTCGCTCAGCTCTATCCCGAAATCCAAGGAATTGCCGAGTACGCATACGCTACCACAGATTGCAGCGATGGCATGTCGCTAGCTTCAGGCATCAGCGCTCTCGATTCCTCTATGTCGCGTGCTGCTGTTACATATGGTGGTTCTGCCAGTTCAGTCACTGCTAAAGCTTCTTGTGATGCCAGTACTTCTTCTACCCCTGCCACCAGTACATCCAGTACAATTGGAAGTACAAGCGTGGCTACACCGAGCTCAAGTGATACCTCAAGCTTTGCGATAACCACCTCTCAGATCGATACCTCTTCTTCCACTAGCTCAGCTCCAGAGTCCAGTACTGCTGTTACCAGCAGCACCCAACCAGTGATTTCTAGCTCTGAAACCACTACTTTGGGGTATAATAGCACTAAGACTACAGAGTCAGGTGTGATTTCTACTGACTCTCTGTCGGCGAATACCACAACGTTCACCACCACGCCCGCTTCAGTCGGACCTTCTAATACCACAATAATGACTACCACGCCCGCCACTTTTACGCCTGGAGATACGGTCTCTTTCACCGTAGCGAATACTCTTCATGCCAATGCGACTGGTACTACCTCTGAGTCGTCTTCCGAAAGCCCTGGAGTAGACAAAACCAGTGTGTTACCGGGGAGCTCAACCTCAGTCAAATCCAGTACCTCAGTTGTTACATCTCTGACCAGCTGGAGCACCCCTCAGACCTCATCTGCACGGCCCACCTCCAAGCCGGTGTTCACTACAGTGCGGTGTCGCGTTCGCCCCACAGGCACAGAAAGGCCACGTGTTTCTAGTGTTATTATCTCGTGAACAATTCTGGTTTTATACAATCCATGATCCCACTAAAAATTTCCATAATGTAAACTAAATCCCATACCCTTTTCAATGGAAGCATTAATTACGCCAGTACCAGAGATCACGAGACCTCTTCTCGTAGATTCGGCTTTCAGGAGTTTATATACTGTGTGCAAACATTGATGCTTTTCGCAGCTTCTCCATTTACGCTCCCACACTATCTCTCAAGCCTCGTCCTCGTTTATCTACACAATCGCCAGGCTGGGATCTGTCTTACATGTACACCACAGCTATCTTCTCCCATGGCGGTACGGTTTACTGGCAAAGCGCGAGCACAACATCAAAGGGCGTGCCTCTAAGTGTGATAAATGAGGCTCTATCATGTCAGATTCAAGGCAAACCCTACCAAAGCCCAACCTATACTGTCAAGATCATCCCGAACCATGAGCTCAAAGTCAGCTGTGCGATTGGGTTTCCGTCGGTTGTTTCTGTGCAAAATACTCAAGATTTAATAAAGGACATTCTCAAAGTTTTTGCTTCAATGTGTGGAGACGATATACGTGATGGTCAAGACCCGGATACCACTAAGTTCGGAGAGCTGGCCGAGCTTCGCCTCAGGGAGCACGCTTTAGCGAGCATATCCTCCACTGAGCAGAAAAGCGTCGTAGAAGATAACTCTGTCGTTAAGCCAACAATAGACACCAAAAAGACCGGTCCCTCCAGCACGGGTGAGGTTACACCTAGAGCCATCACGCCCAAAAAAGGTCTCAAAAAAATTAAAAAAAAAGCTCGCAAGTGGGATGGATCCACTAGCGACGATGACAATGTGGTTTTGGACTACTCTGAGCCTGTGTCTTCCCGTGACCTAGGTGTTGAAGAGGAAGAGGAGATAGACTCTCGCGACCTCGGTACCCATACCACCTCTGGATTCCAGGTGAAGAATCTTGAGGACGAGCTCGATGCTATTCTACTTCAAGACGATAGTGCCCCTGATTTGGGCTCTTCGTCCCAGAAATCGTCTCGGTTTGGATTCATTCAAAACTATGTGGGCGGCAAGAAGCTCTCCGATCAGGATCTCAATAAAGCCCTGGAGAAAATGGAAGACTCTCTTGTCAAGAAAAATGTGACCAAAGAAATTTCGCATCAGATTTGCAACCAGGTGCGCAATGATCTAGTAGGCGTGACCACCTCTTCATGGACTAGCATCAACTCCACTGTTCATGCCAGTATGTCGCGAATTCTTGCCAAGATTCTCACGCCTAATTCCTCGAATGATCTCCTTCGTGAAATTCAACAAGCAAAGGCAAACAAGCGGGTCTATGTCATGAGCATAGTGGGAGTGAATGGTGTGGGCAAGAGTACCAACCTCGGAAAAATTGCATTTTGGTTACTACAAAACAAGTTCAAGGTCCTTATTGCCGCCTGTGATACTTTTAGATCTGGTGCGGTTGAACAGCTTGGAGTGCACGTCAAAAGACTTCAGCAATTAACCGAGCGTCAAGATGCAGGCACTGTTGAGCTGTTTGACCAAGGCTACGGTAAAGATGCGGCAGTGATCGCCAAAAAAGCAGTCGAATATGGTGAGAAGCATGGCTTTGATATCGTTTTGATCGACACAGCTGGGCGTCGTCATAATGACCAAAGACTTATGTCGAGTTTAGAGAAGTTCGGCAAGCTGGCCAACCCAGATAAAATTATCATGGTCGGTGAAGCTCTTGTGGGCACAGATAGTGTTGAGCAAGCTTGCAACTTTAATGCAGCGTTTGGACCTACGCGTAATATCGACTTTTTCTTGATCTCTAAGTGCGACACTGTAGGCGAAATGCTAGGTACACTGGTGAACATGACAAGCAGTACTGGTATCCCTGTGCTCTTTGTTGGTGTTGGTCAAAATTATACTGATCTACGTACTCTAAGTGTGGACTGGGCCGTCAAGATGCTCATGAGCTGATATCTTTAGTCACTCCATATTTTCTCGTATCCATCTCACTTCGCCATGGCAATATATAAGATGCATAGCTTTGATAAAAACTAGATCGACTGGATTCAGATTGATGCCATTATGCTAATCAACTAAGGGCAACGAGAAGAGAAGATACAAAAGTCATGGCTGGATTCTAATGTGGACTCCCGGTCATACGCCAAGAAATTTAATCAAGGGGTGCATGATTCTTCCCACTGCAGAGATCGAGCGGTGGCTAGGCACACTTTGAACTCAGATCAAACGGTTATCCATGTTTGTACAGATTGATACAAACCGAAATGTTTGTGCTCCAAGCCATGAGGCCAGTTAGCGTAGTGATGCCAAACTCATTAAATGACAACGCCTTCCATCTCGAGATCGCCGGGAAAAAAAATATTCATAAAACTCGAAACTCGCCCATGAACATGATTTGAGGGAAACATCTGGCTGATTTTATTGTATACCTAACATAGAGTTTATTCTCATTTTGATAACTGTCTCTTATAAATTCTTTAAAAGTGATAAAAGCATCACGTATGGTATATGGATTTGTTAAATATTTAGCTGGACTTGGGGAAAACATTTTCGGTGAAGGAACCGATGATGTTACCACGCTCGTCAGAGTACTCGCAAACGAGGTACTTGCCACTGGTGCCGCACTCAGTCTGGGCGCAACCGATCTTGGAGGTGGACTTCCATACCATCTGAGTGAAGTGACCAGTGTTTTCACCGAACTGACCAGCAGAGTAGTCGTAGTCCTTGTTCTCATCGTACCAAGCCTGCATAGCAGCGGTAGCCGACTCGTAACCCATGGCAATGTTCTCACCGTTGGGGCCGCCGGAGTGAGCAAAGTTACAGTTGCCCTTGAGGTAGTTCTCGGCAAACTGGGCGATAGAGTCATCCCAAGTGACGGGGCCAGCCTGGTGATCAGCACGGACCTTATTGTGGAAGTCAACACACTCCTTGGCGAGGTCGCTGAGATTGGAGTCGGAACCGGAAGAGCTGGAAGTGGCAGCAGGGGCAGCAGAGGTGGAGCTGGAAGGTTCAGCAGAAGTCTCAGCACTGAACTGGAAGTTCTGAGCAGGAGCCTCGGAGCTGGTAGTAGCAGCAGCGCTGGTAGTAGCGGGTGCAGTGCTGGAGGAATCACCGGCCAGGGCGGTCAAGTAGGCGGCCTCAGAGGACTGCTCGGGAGCCAAGGTAGAGGGCAAAGCGTAGCCATCACCCTTGGAGTTGAGGGTCAAAACAAGGGCCAAAGAACCAGTGGAAACGGGGAGGGTCACGGTGGTGGTGGCAGGGAAGCTGTGGGAAGAGGAGGTCTCGACAGAGACGGTTGCAACCTTGTTAGCTTCGGTGTGCTGGTGACCGTTACCCCAAACAGTGGCCCAGTGGGTCTCGTAGGCAGTCTCAGTGACGAGGTAGGCCTGAGAGAGGGTGGCAAAAGCGAGAGCGTTAAACAAAGACATCATTTGAAAAATAAAAGGAAAGAATAGAGAAATGAGTGTGTTGCGGTGGATGCGGGTAGAAAAACCTTGGTGATTTTCGATGAGGACGGCTACGCTGTTATATACCGCTGTCAGGGCTGGTGCCGGGGAGTGATCTGCATGCGCTGCATGTCCCCTTTTTATTGTGGTTAGGGTGCATATGCACAGCTGGGGGAGTAGAGGGGGTGAATTTATCAAACGCCAGGGATTTCGGCACTCCTTTGTTTCAAGTTTAGTCTCTTCCTCCTTTGATCGATTATTAAAAATGACTACTGTGAGCTGGAATGCAGCGCATGATGATCTATGCATATCATAGAAAGTCAAGGTGAAACCGACGGGACCCCGTTGTTGTTTACTCCTATGAAATAATTACCCCCATCCTTCAAGACACGACCACCTCGTGCCTTTTGTCTTTGAAAAAACAATCGTCAAAGTATTTCTTCCAGCCATCGTCCTACCACCTCATATTAATCGCCCTCTCTCAAGTTGTCCTTGCTTGGTCATCCACATGCCCAGGCCAATATGCACCATTAGTGCGCATCGCCCTAGTGACCACTACATCTATCGTTCCAAATGGGACAGAATGTTTCGGAAGCTGGCCCTCAGTCCCCCTGGTGAAACTAGTAAACTCACCATGATTGCGACATCATATGGTCCATTCGCAATCTTTTCTCGGCGGATTTTCAGATTACGATGGTAATAGCCAGCCAACGGCTAGATAGGACCAACCACTCGCTTGCTCAGAAGCTCGCTTATGCCGATTAGTCACGATGGAATGAACTCTGTACGGCTACTAAAATAGTTCGAGTTTTGTTCTCTTTAATTGTCACCACCAGCTTTTTATTAGAGGTTTACATGAAGGCCATAGTTGCGTGCCGAATTGGGGTTGGTACCTCAATTATACGCCATCGATTAGCCCGCTATCTACCCGCCTGAGTACACCATCTGCACACCCTCCACCTGTGTCTAATTTACGTGCATGAAATGTGCATACGCATATCTGTCTCTGAACACGAGTATACTAGCCTAACTGGCAGCATTAAAGAAGCTTGAGCAGCTATATCTAGACTTAGCTGATAACTTTCGGCTTTCAATTTTTTAAAGTAGACTTTCGCGAGCATTGTCCGCTAAAAATTTCTTATTTTTGAATCATTTGCTGCCCACCCGTACCGTCGGCGTAACTGTTACCGTGCATACAGATTTTTCTCGTTAGTGATCGTTGGTGAACGTTGAATTTGGCGTAAGAAAAGAGTCCTGTCTTCAAATTAGTATAAAGAGGTACCTAATTTTTATCTTTTTCGAGACTTCCTGGAGGATACTCCCTTTGTAATGGTTTAGAGGAATCCCCCCTCCCTTAGCGAAGATAAATACATGCACGCTCCACTACAAGCGAAGTAGCAGTGAGTGGAGCGTGCATGATAAGTCTAGAGCATTGTGGGGGTTTGTCTTGCAGGCAAAACATCAAACTTGTAATAGAACATAAGTCGCAAATATCGACCTTGCCCCGCTCACTTGCTATCCATCTAGAAGACTCAAGCCAGCGGGACGCGCTTGTATCATATCGCCTCCCAGGTATGCAGTCTTGAAACTGGAAAACGCAGGGGATCTTGAATTTCATCGCTGAGTTTGAGAACCTGAGGGACATGATCCATCGTGAGCGTGCCCCTGCATTTTCTACATCGAGCACGCTTGATACGAACAAAGGAGGAGGTCTCAAGATGTGAGTACATCTCTAAAGCATGCATTTACTCAAGCTATTGAGAAATTCGGGTAGGCTACATGCTATTGGTGATACCAAAGGACTCGAGCATATCTTTTAGTGTCCCGATGGTCCGCGTATATAAACAAACCCCCAATCAAAACAAAACATTCCTGTGATCTCGCGATGTCGATACCTGAAACTTGCTAGGCCAATTACAATAATGCGCGGTAGAAGCGTGAACATATTGATGTGAGAAACACCGACAAGTGCAGTGGCACCTGGCGTGAGCGTTACGGGAATAGGTTTGGTGTCAACTCAACCGGCAAAAAGGAGGGATGAAAACAGTGGGTTTGGGGTAAAAAAACTCAACCAAAGTAACACTGTAACATTCCGTGAGCCACAGAGATGGGCAGAAACTTCTAGTGAAGGTTTCAAAGCAAGGGCCGAGGAGAGGGAATGTTGATTGGCTTTCGATTCCAGTGCGCTTTTGATACATACAAGTACCTTTGGTATATCATTGCTACAATAAGAACTGTCTCCTGTGCCCTCTCTCTCTGTCATTTCCGTGACTGGTCGTGAAATGCTATAGATCAATCGGGATGAAGTCTGAGCACGTGTGGGCACAAAGCGTCCCGAGAACGATATCTATACGTATCTTTTCAGTGTTGAGAGCTACCAAATTTTCCATAAACCCTAGCCTCTATGTCTGTTTTATGGACCATTCCCAGCAATGGGATAATATACGCAGCACTCATTCAGTCCATACATCATTGATCCATCCATTAGCACGATCACGCTATTATATTGTTACTACACCCACCAATAAGGGAACAGATTTGATGCTTTTAATCACTCATACTTGAGTCCTAGAGTATGAGGTAGCCGAGCGGAGAACAAAGGTTAAATGGGTAGGGCCCGTATCGGCCGTATCGGAGAGTGGTATATTCCAGAATAGCTTTATTAACAGTTCATAGGGTACTCCCTAGTGGCAGGTTATAAAGTTGACCATTGGAGTCTCTTTCAGAATTTCTGATCCGACCTAGGTTGTGACTTGCTGAAGGTTAGACCAATGATGTTTAAGCGCACGTATAAAGCTCGGGTTATTGTAATTTGACTGCTAATATTACCTTACATCTTTGGCCCTACTCGACGATCTTGTTTTTGACTACATTGTCACTCTGGCGCGCACCAGCTTTTATGTGTGCTTCTATCTTCTCATGTTTTCTATTGGTATAGAGATTCTCTGCTCAAGCCACTCGAGGTGTATTTCTCAAACCATTGATCTACTTTAGGCGATTCTTGAGCTACTTGACACCTCCCCGCTTAAAGTTTACAATCTCATACCCCAGCAGCTGCCATAAATATATCTTCACGGGAAGCTCTTGTACGTATTCGGGGCTCCTTCTTTTCAACTGAAATCATAGATCAATATATAAACTACTCAAATGCCCTAGCAGCAAGAGCTTTGGTTGGCGACGCTGCTTCCCTTCAAATTAACGGCCGTCTTCTCATCCTCAACCTGACCTTGACGCATGCTATCGTGAATCTGTCTAGCCATAGCGATGAAAGCCTGTTCTACATTAGTAGAGTCTTTAGCACTAGTCTCGAGAAAAGGGATGTCCAGAGATTCGGCGAGCTCCTTAGCCTCTTGGGAGTTGACGGTCTTTTTGCTTTCCATGTCGTTCTTGTTTCCAACAAGTAGTTTGCAGACTCCCTCGCGCGCGTAGCGGTCAATCTCCTGGAACCATTGTTTGACGTTATTGAATGAATCCTGATCAGTGACATCATAAACAACAATAATGCCATGTGCACCACGGTAATATGAGCTTGTGATGGTACGGAAGCGTTCCTGGCCAGCGGTGTCCCAAACCTGAAGCTTCACGGTCTTGCCGTTGAGGTCGATTGTGCGGATCTTGAAATCGACGCCAATAGTAGATATATAAGACTCGCTGTATGAGTTGTCGGCAAAGCGCATGAGCAAGCAACTCTTTCCTACTCCGGAATCGCCAATCAGCAGCAGCTTGAAGACGTAGTCGTACTCAGTGTTCATTGTAAGAGCGAAGGCTGCGCCGGGGGGTGTTATGTGTTATGGGAGCAGGGTCCTAATTGGGGTGCTAGCTGAGGCATGTGCCCCTCTTTTCTGAATTTTTTTGCCCTCGCGTGGCACAATTGTACTATAAGCAAGCATGAGTTTTGATAAAATTACATATTTAGTTACGACAGTTCGTATGTTTTGTGGGTTTGGGGTACTAGAAATGGGTGGTAGTTTGACATATCAAACAAGGTTAGCCCATGCAAGCGCCAAAGAGGCCGTTCATAATGCGAGAGCCAAGGGTAGCTCCAGCGCCAAATACTGCAGCATTTCCGAATGATTTACCAAATCGCTTTCCACGACCTTCAGGTTTTCCTTCAGCCATTGTAGAGGTTAAGACGGTGCAATTATGGTAGTCCTTCTTTATATAGTGCCCTCTCGATCATGCACGTGCCTGCATTGCATGGCATGGGATTGCTACTTGAAGCTGGGAGATATCCTTGTATGGGCGCCCAGTCTGCTGCATTTGGCGACTTTAACGTATTTAGATTGCCATAGAATGCCCAGAAAAAATTATATCTCTTTTAGACGCCTCTAATATGCTCATTTGGGGTATCTACGCTTTGCTGCTTACGCAGTGTGACGTCAATTAGAGACACTTCTTCCGTGCCACCGCTCAGCCACAATAGAATACTTTGAGACGCAACTAGGGATTCCAATTCCTGAAAAACATGGGGTTGCCAAGCCCGCAGCCACCGAACTGGAACTTGACCTGAATAAAAGCACCTCGACCTCTGTATCTATCCCTCGACTTCACTTTCCTCGCTCCACGATCAGCTGCATCAACACCATTAGCAGGATCATTTTCTTTGATAGCTGGATGATTATTTGACTGAGGAGAGCAGTCGCATCCGGGAGCTGGGCTCATTTTATGCGTAATGTGGGTACCAGTACACAATACATTGTATATGTTCTGTGCCTCTGAAAGTTGGGTCGTTCTCTGTTGGGGGAGAGAACCATTCCCCAATTTTCTGCAGTCATTTGTCACGAATTAGCAGTGGTGCCGTCGTCGAGTGAGCTCGGAGGATGATATTCATCCATTTGGATATCAGATACATATGTCACAACGGCAGGTGCTATATGTTGAAGGGTATCGCCTCTCCCAAGCACACAGATATAAGCTGAGACGGGCAGGATAGCCCATTGGCTCATCACTTATCTTCGAATATGCGATTGCTGGTTGCACCCTAATTTTCTGCTCTTCCTCAACTTGGGCTTGATGTATCATGATGTACTCCACATCTCTTGAACAGATATCGATCGCTACAAATGCCTGAGCTTTGCCACAAATCCTACTGACTTTGCCTCGTCTACGCCTCATGTGCGCCACATCATATATCTACGATACTCACTACTTCGAGTCTCGTTCTCCCCCATCGCCTTCACAAATGAACCGCATGAAACGTGGCCTCGAAGAAGATTTAGATGTGCCTACCCCTGTGTCATATGAGGAGGATGACGGTGTTGAATCACCCTCGAAGC
The DNA here is from genome assembly GCA_030579635.1 of Wickerhamiella australiensis. Taxonomy (NCBI): domain Eukaryota; kingdom Fungi; phylum Ascomycota; class Dipodascomycetes; order Dipodascales; family Trichomonascaceae; genus Wickerhamiella; species Wickerhamiella australiensis. The sequence continues at coordinate 273,060 of JAKTRM010000004.1, read as the reverse complement.
GAGGCCGCAGTACCCCTCCCCCTACTCTTATTGGGCCTGTACACGTAAATGCCCTTGGAAAACTGGCTCCGTCGATGCTAGCTCCAAAGTTCAGCAGTCTTCCTGGTATTCGCCGCCTCCTCCCCAAGCCTTCGCCAATTGAAGTCCAGCTCTATGGGCAGCACATGAACAGCGACTTGGAGACCCTTTTGAGCTCTTTAGTTGAGTCTGTGATTTTTATTTTCGAGAATGAGGACTCTAGGGTTCCCCAGTACCTTATGCAGATGCCAGAACTCCAAAATGTCACGGTTATTGTAAACGACAAGCCTCCAACTGTCGCACCTGGGTTTGTATCTGTAATGGATCCAAGTGGTGAGCTAGCCAAAGAATGTCGGGTTGTCGATCCTGTAGGCGGGGGCCGCCGGGCTGTTTCGTGCGTAGTCTATGCCAAGAACCGGCAAGTGCAAGCGACTGCGATGCTTGGAGGTAGACCAGATAGTGTAGAACGCTCTATCCGTAATTGGATGTGAAGTAGTGTTGCATAAGTAACTCTTTATGTATTTAGCGGTGTTGCGATCTTTGTGTCCAACCCGTTCTATCTTCTGAGCTGCTGGATACGCTGAAGCAGCTTGTAGCACCCAAATAAAAGGAGCCCAGCTCCGCCAAAAATCATAACTCTCTGCGTTGTATCCACTACAGATAGGAGTGGGTAAGGATAGAACCCGTTGTGGCTATATGTTTTGTCGACCCACCACCAATAACCAGCAGTCAGCGCAGCAAATCTGATCAGTGGTGCAGCCAAGCCATCTCTCCAAGGTCTAACGCTAACTGTAACAGCCAATGTCTGCAAAAGGGCCGGCCAGAGGTGAATTTGGCGGTCTACAGTTGGTGGCAATCTAATCTTCACCCGAGGATCAAGAACAAGGTCGACGTTATAGAGGCGAATGCCCCAGTAAAGGATGCTAATCAGGAGCTCTACCGGAGCTGAGATTTGTAGCAATATATCCGCAAGTACTTGAACTGTATACAGCCCGGATATCTCACCGATCAGAGAGACAGCTGCTTGAGCAAGTGAAGCCGAGACTCCAAGGATTGTCAAGAACTGGAAATGGCCGCCGTACGACTCGCTGAACATATTTGATTGGTTTTTATAAAGCACAGCGTGTATTCCTGACCAGTAAATATAGGCAGCGGCAGCGGCAATTGCTGTCCGGGATGTATTCATCTCTTGTATGTCAAGTGAGTCAATTAGCTCGGAGCAACCGGTCGGGAAGATGAGGTGAGGATGTGTACCATGACGACGTTCTTTTATATTGGTTGCACGTAGAATTATATTTCGTGATTTATTTGTGCATGATAATCCAATTATGGTATCCCTTTTGCGGCAAGATGAGTATATTTATATTTCCGTTCAAACACTTGGGATAGCTAAATAGAGTGTACATGAAGCGTGAGCTTGGACACTACCATTGATAATGGAGTAAATGATACCTTTGAGTGAACTGGATCCACAACAGGCAATCAATTGATTAATTGATGCTCATGGAGAAAGTTGAAACACAGTTCTCGAAATAATGTCGAAGCTCGTGAGATCTGCGCGTCGCCGTAGTTCAACTAAGGGCAGCATTAAAAAGGAATAGAATACCTGAAGGTGCATGAACTGTCTGTGAGATAATTATATGTATATATCGCCAGGGATTGACTCATGACTCGAGCAAATTACTCGATTCAGATCCTCAACTCGGATGAGGTAGCGTGGCCCTGATAGCTCGGCCTGGCCTGGTTACATCGAGGCAAGATAGACTGGGCTAGCCACATCTGCAATCATAGCTCGGTACAAGTTATAGTGTGAGCATCATTAGCGCGTCAAAGGTCTAGTGATGGATACACTTTCTCGCTTGGTTTGTTTGTTCGCTTAAAATATATAAACTTCATGTACTGATGATACATATAAATGCATTTATAGGCTCTGGAAAGTGTCCAGAAGCACAGCTCCTGGTGATCAGCAGCCGCCAGTACTTGCGACCCCTGAGCCCGCTCAAGTAGCCCTTCTCTTGCCTCCACGTTTAGGAGTGTAGTCGTTGGGGTGTAGTCGTCTAATGTGCTGCTGTTTGTGTGTTGATGCCTTGGGGCCTTTGAAAATACGACCGCAAACATGGCACTCCTCGGACTTAGTGCCGTCTTTTTGGGTCGAGTGTTGGCTCAGGTTTGGTACTGGGGCACTCTGAGCAACCGCTTGCCTCACCGGAGCGGAGGAGGTGGTATTTGTTAGTGGCTGGATGGGGTAGTTGTAAGAGTTTTGTACTGGTGGGGGGCCAGCATGACTTGGGGTGATGACCTGGCCAGGGCGTTGCGCTGGAGCGACAGATTTTTGAAAAGCCAAACCACTACCGACGCCCCCAGTGCCACCGGACTGGGCCTTGAATTGGCTCATGGCAGCCTGCTGCGCTTGAGAGTAAGGCAAGGAGCCACTCGCTGATACCGTGGCATGAGGAGGCATATGGTTTAAGAAATGGTGTTGAGCAGCGTTTCCACTACTGCTGGAAAGCACTGGGTATGGAGCTGGAAGTTGAATGTTTAGTCTTCCCGACCCGAGGACAGGAGCGGCTGCAGGAGCACTACTGGATTTGAATTGCACACCTTCAATAGTCTCTATAGCATCACAGATTGCCAGCAATCCCACTGAGTCGTAATATGAGGTTACCATGATTTTTCCCACGCAGGTCTATTCACACTGGAAATAGAAGAGGATGATGTCGAGAGGTCAAAACTGCAACAGTTGGGAGATTTAGTGCGTCTCTGGTGCATGACCATCGGAGATGCATTAAAATATAGCAAACAGCTATTATAGGACACTTGATCATCGATTTGAGGTAAACTACGGTGCTCTTAATATTCGGACCACAGCTAGCATCTATTTCTCACGCACACTGCCGTACTCAAAGGGGCCCAACCTTTGGATGCATTTTCCAGGGCTGGGGCTGGGCTAGGGGCGTACCGAGACTGCATATACAATTAGTCGGGCCAAGCAGAAAACCCGGGGGTAGACCAATTAAATAGCGCCGGAAACAGGTGCCGTAGAATATTTGCACATGCTTGTTACTATGAAATAATTAAGTTAGTAGTATTTATCCTCTTCCTGGGGTACAGAATCGGCACCACTTATCCGGAAGCTTACAAACTTTCACCGACATTTGATGGAAGGTCCAAGGTTCGCCGTTACTCAGCTTTGCATGAGGGCTCATTTGGCGCTGTTTATAGGCCAGTGAGGTTTTTTAACATGTGGTTAGGCCGCCTTTGATCCCCCTTGCGCATTCAAGCTTTCCACTAGGCACAAAGCTCAGTCATAAACCCGGTTGGCATATTACTTGTAGATTTTTATTAACTTTGTTTTTGCAGAACTAGTGTCCGCGGAGTGCCACCCCCACTCTGCTGGAGCTTTTTTTTGCGCGTCCCAATCTCGCTTACGTGTGCTTACGTCCAAATCTCCCAATCCCTCAAACACCCCAAAATAAACACGGCGATCCAGCTCAGCCTTTGGTCGACTGATCAAAACCCATGTGATCATATGCTTGTTGCCGATAGAATGAGGGTCTTATTCAGGCCATGCCTTGAGTGAACATAGAGCACAGGCAGTATCGTCTACGTGGCGCATGTAGGATGGATCATGTAGATTGTAAACTCTAGAAGAGAACATACAATATGTACTATTAGCAGATACAAGAGTGTCATAAGGGAACCACGTGAAACAGCGAGGAACCTGAGCCTCCGCTCGCACGGTACCAAAAGACCCTTGGACGCCTCATTTTATGCCACCACCCCCATGTAGACATCAGGCAAGAATAATAATTTAGCTTAAAAGTGAAAATACATATATCAAGAAAGCAAAACTGCATTCACAGTGCCGTCACGATCGGGTTCGTTAGTGATTTGGGCATATTTACCCCAAACAACCTTACCACCAGCGGTAACGAGACCTAATTCACTGACATTGACCTCAATGATGGTACCCTTTGTTAAAACACCTAATTGAGTGTACATCGGGTTCTGAGGATTCTTTTTGACGCTAAGAATCGGGAGCGAGACCGTTACACCTAACTCGGGATGGGTGACATTGGCCTTCTTTTGACGAAGAGCCGCAGGACGAATTACACGCTCCATCTTTACGGGGCGACGGGTAAATCCTTCACCAACAAATGTATGTTTGGTGATCATCCGTTTCCAAGACTTGTTCTTGCGCTTGCCTGTCTTGATAGCCTTGAACATCTCATCCTCAGCAATACCACGGACTTTAGGCAAGGGAACAGAAAATTTGTCTGCCTTTTCGAGACGCTTTTGCTTAATTGAGCTACTCAACGCCTTGGCAGTGTTGGTGTTTTGACGATCGAGCAAGTACGCAGGAAGAGCCTCGCCTTCATTTGCAGGTTCACCGGATCCCTTAACCTTGGACTGCTCGTGCTGCTTGATCTTCTTTTTCATCTCGGTCTTCTCAGCATAACGCTGTTTAGCAAACATCTTAGCTTTCCAGCCGCGAAGGTTCTGTGCATCCTTGGAGATTTTGTGCGACTCACGGGCTTCACGCTTGCGCTTACGCTCGTCATGATCTAGACGGCGGCCATATTTCTTGATATGCTGCTCAATATACTCGTTCTGAGGCATATGATAAGAAAGAGGAAAAAAGCTGAGAAACCTTAACCGAAGTGGGAGAGGAAAAAATGTTTACCTAATTTTTTTTTGAGATCGATCATCTCTTTTATAATGGAGCCTGAATTGAGGAGTCTGAGAGATAAAATTAAGAACTTAGTGTCGGAAGAAAAAGTTAATGAATCAGAACAAGGGATCTCACTTCTCGATTTGAAGAACCAGGCGCTCTTAGCGTACCTTAATGATCTAGCTGTGATTGTTGGATCTAAAATTAATGGCGATAGAGCAACGAGGCTAAAGGCAACAAAGGGAACTATTGAGCAAAGAGTCACACTTGAAAAGGGTATCAAGGGCTTGGAGGCTAAAGTCTCGTATCAGATCGACAAGGCACTTCGAGCATATAAGCGGGAGCAGGATCAGGAAGCCAAACAACAAGAGGCTGGCCCAGACATTGAATCCGAGAGCAATGACGATAGTGATGCAGACCTCACTGCGTATAAACCCAATGTTGCCGCACTCAAGGATGAAGGCGATGGTGAGTCCGATGCAGAAGTCAATAAAAAGTATACCGCTCCCAAGATCGCCAAAACTGCTATCCCTACCAAGGATCGCCGTCACAAGCGTCGCGACTTTGCCATGGAGGAGTATCTCAAAGACCAGGCAGATGCACCCACTGCAGAACCCTCGATTGGTGCTGCAATCATGGATGGTGGTCGTGGTGGTCAGTCCACAGAGCATGAGCGCCGCAAAGAGCGCGAGATACAAGACTTTGAAGAAGCCAATTTCACCCGTATTGGTACTCATTCTGGCAAGAAACTCCGTAAAGAGGCCGCTAAACGCCAGCGCGATGCCATGTCCCGAAATGCATTTGGTGAAAATTGGGATTTCCTTGATAAGGGCCGAGGTGACCGTATCAATGATCGCAGAAGCAAGAGGTCCAAACGTTAAATGTTAATTTAAAGTATTCAAGAAAATAATTTTTTCGTATTGATTATATTGTTCAGGTGTGTTACGTGACCGCTCGAGAGCGAGGGGTGGGTAAGCCAGTACCAAAAGAGCCGACTAGCCCATAGGCTCTTACCAGCAGGCCCTCAACCCTGATCTCCTAGAAGACATATGGAATGTAGATATAGGGGCACCTTCTCTTGTACTCTTCCCAATCTTCGCCGTATTTTTCAGCACACTTTTCAAAATCGCGCTTTGTACGGTGGAGGATCATCAAAAAGAAGAATACTGGATAAAAGTAGGGCAAAGGCGAGTGGGCACCAGTAATAAGAGCCCAACACAAGTTCTGGATCATATCGCCTGTGTAGTGAGCCTTGCGAGCGTATTTGAAGACACCACCGGTTAGCAGCTTGGAGCCTGTCTTGGTGGTGATGTACTCGGGGTCTTCAAGTACAGTACCAGGCCAAACGGGGAACGCATGGCGCTTGACTAGTTTGTTCTCCATTTTCAAGCGGAAAGAGTTCTTTTGCCCATTACCAAGATCGAAGACAACGTGAGCACAAAGCAAAACAATTCCGATGGTGAGAACCTTCCAGCTCGGCATGGCGTACTCACGGGGATCATGGGAGAACATGTAGAGAGTATTATAGCAGTAGGTAAAGGGTACACCTGAAATATTCCAGAAAATCAACATAAAGCCAAACTTCTCATAAAACATGTCCCACGAGGGAACAATCAAGTGCTCACCCTTGGCGCAAGCATTACCGTATAGCCAAGTACCGAGCAAGCCAACGAGTGCCTGACCTGAAACATAACCATAGGTATCCCACTGATAGAGGCATAATGCCAAGCTAAAGTAGATCAAAGTGAACCATGGCAGGCGAACCTCAAAAAAAAGCTTGTAGTCGACTTTACCAAGACGAGGATAGAGGGGAGCGCCCATGAAGAAATCATAAATGTGGGAGCCAGACATACGGATGGCGGTTCCCTCAGCCAGACTTTGGAAGTAAATGTAAAACGAAAACGCGTATCCAATAATAATGGAAACGCTCATAATCTCACCAAATCGCTCAAGAATGGTTTGAAGCTTGAACACACCAGTATAGTGAGCCATAAGGGCGACAAAAAGATTGAAATAAAGGGACTGGAAGGCATTACAATAGTAAGGTAAGTGTTTGCCGAGGTGAGCGACTTCGACACCTTCGGTCCAAAGGCCGCCAGGCAAATATGCGGCTAAAATCAGCTGAAAAATAAAGTATCCACCTTCAATGGCCCACGCTTCTTTAGTGGGATACGCACCTTGATAAGCGAGACCAGCGACGCGTTTAACAAAGTTCCACACGGTCTCATTGGGCGCAGGGATCATTAACTGGCTACCATTGTAGCGATAGCACACGAATAGATAGTACATTAGGGCGGGGAACCCAATCATCATCGAAATGTTGCCGATAGGTCCACCAAACTCATACTCGCCGTTCCATTGGGTGAGGGCAAGCTTTCTAGAGAGGGGTTCCGTGGCAGTTTTGATAGGATTCTTGGCAGCCATTTCAGGAGTCTCGCTGCTGGCCTTCTTCCTTTTACTGGGCGATCTACTACGCGCGGTGGCAGTACTGCGGGTGGTTTGCTTCACCGGTGATCTACCAGTTTGATCAAGCTCAACAGGTTCGTTTGTCGCGGCTCTGCTACGCGTAACTGCCATTGTTCGATATATACACCAGAAAACGCGAACAAAACTCGTGTTGGATTGTCAAAGGGTGGAATGCGAGGGGTACGAGGGAAACATGGATCACGTGATGGAGATCGCGCGTTGGAATTACACTCAGAAGGCCCTATTTAGACCGTGAGGGCCTTGCGCCACCACACGTTTGTCTAGGCAGAACGGCGCGCTGACGTTACCAGTCCTGACAAAATTACGCCACATTTTTTTTTGATCAAGAGGACAGAGAAAAATACCAGGAAATAGATTCAAGGTATGTGAAGACTTGTAAAGCACTGTGTAGTCTAATTGGTAAGATATGGTGACTATACAAGCTCTAGAAAGTGTCCAATTGGCATGCTTGAAGCTGTCTCTATCTATCCATCTGGCTGGCTAGCCTTTCTTGACATTCGAACTATTTTCTGAATCTCACTAGTCTCTCGTTAAATTGTCTCCCGCGCTTAATACACGACTCACCGTGCACTTTCGTTGCGGGTGTCTTTGTGAGGCTTGCCTCTTGTGAGGGAGCTAAAACGTACTGCATATAACGTACATATAGGCGCTAAAGGCGCATTAACAACTGGTCAGCGACAAACCAATATTAATGATCACTTCGGATAAAATATACAAACAGTCTGAGTGAATTATGATCAATTTGGAGAACATTCATTCGAATATTTCTAGTAAGAAGAGCTATTCAGCTGGTACCCTGAGAGCACTACAAACACAGTACTTCTAATTTCATTAGTCCTGAACATAGTGAAAGCATTTATTCGAGTAATTCAGGTGCAAATAGTCTTTCAGAATTATTCTTAGAGCTCAATTACCGTCTGATATATACCAGTCTCGCTGACTGAAAGCATGTAAAGCGCCAAGCTTATGTGTGAGGGAAATTTAGACAAAAAGGGGCACATCAACCACTCGTAGCCAATGAGTAGTAAATTAGCTATTGAATACCGTCAACTCGGAGGATTATACCTATTTAGAGAATTGGCTATTCTAATAACGACGCTACAATTTTAGAAATTTCGTAAATACACTGTTTACATAAGAAAAATCCGTGGTGCGCCTAGAAATGTGTATGGTGGCACAAGAATATCTGAGTAAAGAGCTCTAGGGATGAGTTTCAGGAGCAACGAGGTAAGCCTACGGCCTGCCCGAGTGTATGTGAGGATTGTACCTATATAGACTAGTAAGCAAGGTGTCACAGCAATAGACAGAATATTACAACATTCACTTGATAGCGGGCACAATCCTGCCTCAAGTCTAGGACGCCACGACGCCACATGGATCGGAGTTTTGACACTTCGTTCCGATCCGGAAAGGCTGTGGAGTTCATATCTTCATTGGACCCCCGCCCTCTGCTTCTAGCGCCTCTAGCCCTCAACATCAGGGTGGCAAAAATGTCTTACAAACATATTAGCGAAATTGTGGCAAACCCCATTTGAGAAAAAAAAGGAGTGAGGTACGTACATCTGTATTACAGATCAGGGCGGAGCCCGCGGTCAGCCGTATCCTGACTCTAGCTCTTTGAGGGCAGCTATGGTTGATAAATATGACGTTCATAATATAGATTTCAGAGTGGAACTTAAATACTTCTATCATCTTCCTCAAGTAGTTGCTTGATGGATCGTTTCTGACACAAATACACATTGAGGTTTTAGTTCCAAGTAGCGCAAACAGATGCATCGTAAATGGGGCTGTCAGTTGGGTAGATAGTGCGGCGGGAAAAGAGTCTCAAGAATATTGAAAGATAGAAGGATGCTATTTGACCGTTCGGGTGTGATTATAGAAGGTCCTACACTGACTTGAGGTCAAATTAGGTCTCAACGGTTCGCAGTGGAGCGCACCTCTACCCTAGCCCCAATGCATATGACTGCAGTGACTGGGCTGCTCTCCCTCTCTACCTCACTCCAATGCAGGCACAACCGCATGGCGTTCCATCACAGAGTGTCATTAAAGACTCCAGTGCTGGTTTTGGGAGAAATGAATCGCTCAAGTGGGAGCCTGGCAAGGGGAATTGTTTGATTGCACCGGCACCAGCACCCAGGGGCGAACAGGATATGGTGCTAAATTTGGACAAAGATAGCGATTTCCAGCAGCATTCTCAATACCAGCCTGACCATGCTTCGTCGTTCCCGTTTCACTGTTATTGTGGCCACGAATTTCACCAACGAAAAAGCTACCGTATGCATATCCTAGATGGGCTTTGTGTTGACTGGAAAGATATTAAAATTCGTGGTAACGTTATTGTGTGTACGTGTGGTGTAGAGTTTGCGCAAAGGGGGTCGCTGTTTAGACACTTGAGGGCTCGCCAATGCAAGGCATACTGGCCAGATGGAGGACGCGCGCTACATTGCCTATGTGGTGCTAAATTTAATCGGCGTGACAACATGATCAGACACCAAAGATCCCCTAGATGTCGTCAAAACTGCGCTCGCCTCGGGGTAACCGGAAACCCTATGGATGTCATTCCACCCTTGCGGAAGAACAGATTCCTCAAACCAGACAACGCTGAACAAGCACTCCCCGGCCACCAGGGTGAGTACTATGAAAAGACTCTAGACGAGGCGGAAGTGAACTATAGATGGTATAAACAGTTTGGCAACCATAAGCGGCAAAGAACATGCCCACCACCTGCGTCTTCATCACGGGGTGGCGCTGCTCAAGGACCTATCATAGTCCCCTCGCCCGCTAGCTCATCTTCTCACAAGGCAGGCCATGAGACATGCTCTAAGCTAGTATTGGCACCTCCTGTACTCGCAACCCCACAGCCCTCCCTCGAGGAGAAGAGGGAGTTGCCAAAGGAACAATTACTGACTCCACTTCCAGTTTCCCGTGGATCATCAGATGATAATCAGCATGACTCGCGCCGCAAATTTACCAGACCGTCAGCTTTTTATGGATTCCAGCGAATTCAGGGCCTTGCAACCCCCCAACCGTGCCTTGTACACACTCAACCAAATCCAACTCAAGAACAATTTCATGGTGATGCCGAAACTGCTGCCAAAGTCGAAGCCAAGCCGAAAGACGAACCTGCGCTAAAAGTAGAGGAGAACCTGGTGACTGGGCAGGTCAGTGGGAATTCAACTCCAACCAGGGACGCACCCAGGGAACTTTCTCAATCAAGAGAGCCTCCAAACAATGCTACATCCTCAACTGCGTCCATACCCGCTGCTGTTGAACCGGTGGGCTCAAAGTCTCAGGAACAAATGCCTGATGAGCCGATATACGTGGCGATCGATAAACTCTCTCAACGAATAGAGTCAATTCTTGCAAAGTATGGGATATTTAACCCTTCTTTCGTGCTGACGCTTTCTGAGACCCTCAAAAAGATTACCACAGGATTTGTCGTGGACTCCAAAGTTCCACTGGACCGTGCGGCTCTTTTGTGCGACACAATCTCCACAGGTGTATCGCAAATATTGCTGCTGAAGCTGACCGATGTCACGAACTGTGCTTTCGTGCAAATTGCCCATCGAATTGATGTAGCCGCTTATGAAGAGCTTCGTGAACCGCTCAAAACATTGATTGCTTCGACAGGCGGAGATAAGTCGAGCGAGGAGAGCGAGTAATAATAAGCAAACCCGAGCACAGTGGTGAATTAATGTAATGCGTTTTGTGTGCATTCTGAGTGGGACTTAGCCCTCTTTGCGCTCTCAAACATTACATTTTGATCGGTTCTTTTAACACAGAGAACCAGGCTGTGGGAAGTTTCCCGCCTTTAATTTATTTAAATTCTTTTGATAGGATAAGCCCCTTGGCGTGTACTAACGTCCGTATCTTCACTCAAACAACAGACTTTCGTTCGCAGTGTGAGGAATGTTTCAAAGCCGCAATAATGATACAGATGAAGGCTACTTATTGAGATTTCACTTTTATTTTTCCGAAGCTAATTTATAGACATCACAATCCTTGAATATTCACACCACCTTCTTTATTAGCAGTTTCGATGTATCCGTAAATTGTTGTGACGGCAAGAAGGATACCGGTACCACTGCTTAGGGTACCCAGCAAGTCGCAGGTCACACTGAGCGCACCGATGACAGCACCACCAAGAGCAGCAGCGGTGGGGATAATGCGACGCAGCTCACGCAACACACTGGTTTCCTTAAAACCAACAATAGCGAGACCCTGTTCCTTGAACTGACGAGCAACATCCTTGGGACTCTGACCAGACATTTCAGCCCAAGTACGGGAGAAAAGGGCACAAGCAGTCAATACAAAGCCAATATAGGTAACGGTCTTGATAGGATCTGCCATCAGCTCCTTAATGGTCTCGGGGGGCTGCAAGTAGTATGAGACACCTGAGACGGCTCTAAGGCCCTGTCCGTTAAGCTTTGCATCCCAAACACCAAGTACACGGGCCAAGAGGCTTTCGGGCCAACGGTTAAAGACAGTCTGCGAAACAAGAAACACGTTACTTGTGAGCGCAGACTGGAGCATGATAGGGGTGTTTGAGGTATAGAAAAGACGCACGGGGAAGGAACCAACGGCAGAATTTGCCTTGATAGAGCGCACGGGGATCTCCAGCTTGAGGGTTTGGAGGTATACAACAACAAAAAAGACGGTTACAGTGAGAACGAGGGCGCTAAGATTTGGCTGCCCCTCACGAGTGAATGCCTGGTACAAAGCATGCTTCTTATCACGCTGAGTAAAGAGCTGGTATACAGAATCAACAAGAGCACCCTCAAATTGGTAGCCACGGCCGGTATTGGTCGTGTTGGGGGAGAGGGCTTTCCAGAGTGTTTGCTCGCAGGTATTGGTGGCAATAAACAGCGAAATACCGCTACCAAGACCATATCCTTTCTGCAAGGTCTCATCAAGCAAAATAATGATCAAGGAAGAGATCATGAGCTGCATCACAAGTAAAAGGCAGATACCAAGACCCAACTTCGATGGAGGTCCGTACATGCCATTGTAAACATATACAAACGCCTGGCCCATGCTAAGCATGACTGCCAAGAGCTTTTGGGTGGTAGCCACGAGTTCACGGTCGCGTTTATCGTCGGTATTGATGGTGATGATACCGGTACCGGTGAGCATCTGGAGAACCATACCCGAAGTGACAATAGGAGAGATACCGAGCTCCATAAGAGTACCACGGTTACTAGCCATCATCATGCGGAGCCACATGAGGGGGTCACTCTCTTCAGAGGAGATGATGCCGTACAAAGGAATTTCGCCCATGATCAAGAAGACCATAAGAACAATGGCAGTCCACAGCACTTTTTGATTAAATTGAATCGCACGCTGGGGCGCTTCTACCTGTGGTAAGAGCCCGCCAAACGGGCGCACCAAGTCCAAGAACCGAACTGCCATGACGTGGAGGTAGGATGTGTGTAGGTGGGTGTTAGCAGAGGGGTGGTGTAGTGCTGGCGCTTATGCGCTGTCGAGAAAGCGCCTTCCAAAGGACCTAAGAGGCAATACCTAGACTAGCAATATTCTAAAGATTTCAAAATGCAATATAGATGAGAATTTATGGGCTGAGTAGCAGGGAGCGATCATTTTGAGTTTTAGCAGCTGATGCTTAAAGTAGGGTTGGGTTTTGTGGAAAAGAGTGGGTCGAAAGATGGACGTTTAAACTGGCTTGACGTATTAACAGCCATAAAAGAAGCGACCTTCATACCCTATTGCTTGCGAGTTCACACTTCTCAGTCGATGTGAAGCGCCATTCACGAGGCGTCGAGCGATAGGATGCAGTGAATTTAAGACAGTATGACGTTGTGGCCCACACCAACGATAGAAATATTTAAGATCATGTGCTCAAAAGGCATATTTTTCTCTTTTTTTGTGGTAAAGCAGGTACCCGAGTGCCCTTTAGGCTATATGATATGTTATTAGGGGGGAAATATAGGAAAAAAAAAACCGAACTCGGAATAACCAAAAAAGTGCCGTCCGGGAATTGAACCCGGGACCCCAGGATTTGCAATCCTATGCTCTAACCGCTGAGCTAACAGCACCGACGAAGGGGTTTAGTGCAAAAAACATATCCATTCAAAAACTTGATCACGTGATCTCGCAAAAACTAGGCTAAACGTGTGTTTATCGGATATTCAATAATAAAATCTAGTATACTAAGATATAAAATGCTCGGGCTAGTGGACATTAGCCCCGTAAATGGCCTCAAAAACCCAGCTCTACATGACTTTATGATTCACCTTGCGACAAGTACCTTTCGCCTTAGCAGCTCATTCCTGCACGGGGATAATGCTTGAACTTGTACAAGCTACAAAAGAATGCTTTGCTTTCACCAAAATCTCACATAATTCGAAAAACTGAAGATACAAGGGGCACCAATACAGGGTCGCTTCAGCTCTATCGCGTTTCTCACTTTAGATTTCGGTATTCTAGTTAAGCACAACCAAGTTGGAAGCACTTGAGCGTCTAATTAAAGAGACTAATCATGGCAATTACTTCTAGTGCTTATTCCATTTCAATTCGTGACCACGAATACGTCTTGGACACGTCTTCTCAGTTTTTAATGGCTTAAATAGATGAAATATTTACGAGAGAAGTCTCCAATTTAGCCATAAAGCACCCCAAATGACTAGCAGAGCTTGCGCATGCATGTACGAATGCATGCAAGATATGAGAAGAGAAAACCGGATATCCACTAATTAATTGTACTAGATATACGTGGAAAGTTTGCTATATGCAGTTCGGAAGTATACACACTTTTAGTTTTCACGTAGACCGTTGATGCTTTCTTGCGTGAGGGCACTTTGGGAGTAAAGACCTCAGAAGCCTCAGGGATCTTTTCATAGTCTCGAACCAAGTCTATACCCATCTTTGACTTAGTGTAGTTTTATCGGGACCCAGAAAAGTGTAAACTTACAGTAGTTACTGGGTGCAGATTCAGCCCTCAGCTGCAGAGGTACTCAGAAGAAATCACGCAGGACGAGTCTTCCTTATTCCACAAAATCAGACACCGCGCTTCATGCTACGCACACTTTGAAACGCGTTATTTAGTACTTGAAACCGAATGCATACCGCAGTCTCAGATAGCCGACAGGTCACGCGCTTGCCTTGAGCAAGGCGATGCGCCGCCTCAAGAGCCAGCGGAATGGAGGATGTAGTTACGTGCTGAGGGGGTCGAAGTGCACATTGACTGGAAAGCAAGATATTTAGTCGTGTTCGGTATCTTAAATAAATATTTATTTAGAGAAGAGCAGCAAGCATACCCGCGGCAATCGCGCCAGTGCCAAGGATCATGGCGCCGTTAGCAGAGCTGGAAGAGGAAGAGCCTGCGGAGGAAGCGTTTGAGTTTGTGGCAGAAGCAGTAACATCGCTGCTTGAGGAGTGCCTGGTACTGGTACCATTAGAGGTGCTGTGAGCGCCAGAGGTAGTGAGGTTGTGGGCGCTGGTAGCATTAACAGACGACACAGGAGTGGTAGTGTTGAGAAATGCGGTGCTGCTGATATTGGCAACCACAGGGGCGCTGGTATTTGCAACTACAGGGGCGCTGGTATTGGCGACAATAGGTGTGCTGGTGTTGGCAAAATCGACACTAGAACTGTTCTGAAGAGTGGTATAATAGTGGAACACAGTGTGTACAGATGTAACGGCGGGTGCAATTGTATGCACAGTAGTGCTGGCAATGGTGTGCTCATCTGTGGTCGAAAGGGTGGTGGTGGTGTCTGGAGCAGATGTGCTGGGTGCGGCACTACTGGAGACTGCGGCACTGGTACTCTGCTCTTCACTGCCGGAGGCGACAAAGTTGAAAGCATTCAGGGTTGCACTATTCTCGCCGCTGTAAACGGTATAGCGCGTAGTGACTGTGACTTTGGTGGTGGTATCGCTCGCGGCGGCGATTGCGGTGAGAGCGAGAACAACGGCGTTCATTAAAAGAGTGTGTAGAACAGCAAGCGTTGAGGCGCCATCGGGTGCGCACCCCAAATATTTATGTCTGCATCACGATCCTGCGCTCGCGCATATATGCAGTTAGTCATTGTGTCTTCTTTACTGGTTTAGGGAATTCATCGCTGACATAAGTTTACAATTTTTATTCCAAATCGCCTTTGTAGACAGGACGGTTACAAGAGTTCGTAATAAACAAATTACTTTGCCAGAAATAGTCCCGAGGTATAGAATTTTAACGTAAATTCTGTCGGAAAATCAATGGTTACGTACCAGAAGCTTCACTTGTTCTTCTTTATTCGACTGTGAGACTGTACCCTGTTTCTATGCAATGCACAGTGATACACTGCATATGCAGATCGATGACGTCTCGCCTTGGGAGCACCCCTGAACGGGCTAAAACACGTACTAAATCATGGAAAAGCCACTTGTAAATTCTAAAAAATCTATATTTAAGCTAAATGATAATGCATGGTTCTGAACTGAAGATGGATTAATGTATAAATTGTCCACATAGCCTCTATCTATTTGACGCGCCCCATGTGTGGAATAGTGCATGGCCAATGCGTGATGAAACGCGAGTGATAAAAGATGGTCGGGCGGAGAATATGGAAACAATTACTAGCAGGAGATGGTGATTAAGTACGAAGTACATGTAAAAGCAGAAATATATGGCTCTAGACGATGTATAAATTACAATCACGTGACCACATATGAAAACCTCCTGAACCCACTTCATTAGTTTGTTCAAGCATTACAAAAGTACGGATATCTACAATAAACGCACAATTGGTAGCACACAGAGCCGCTAAAGTGGTCTTCGCCCAATGAGCAAGACGGCCGATAGCAACCACCCCACCGTGCGTAAGCAGATGCGGGAACGTACCCCGATGGGGGCAGTTCATCGGAAAAATTAATACTTGCAGGAATATTTATGCATCGCGGTTGATCTGATGAAACAAAAAGCGAAAGGATTATGGCAGCTTAGCGCAACCATCAGGCCTGCCCTTGGTATTATGGAAATTCCCCACATATATGCAAGATATTGAATTAGTGATACATAAGCGGGGCCTAGACGATAGCAAGGGAGTTTTTGAAGAGATGCGCTTCAAGGGCACCACGGAGAAAAACCATTAGCCGATTCTATATATATATAGATAGATTTCAAGTACTCAGCGAGAATAATACAGCTAGACTGGGTAATCTTAATCCAGCAAGGAGGTTGTTGAGCAATCAGAGACCACGTAAAGGGGGCTTTGTATATAAAGGTCTGAAATCTCCCCTTTTTCCACCCCGAACCAAGTTGCCAGCAAGTCTCGAAGCCAATGCCAGACGAAAGCAAACAGGAGAAAACAGCAGAGGAGCTTCGTCTGATTGAAGATACCAAGCGTGAGAAGTATTGGAAGAAGTGGGGCCCGTACCTGAGTGAGCGTCAGTGGGCCACTGTTCGTGAGGACTATTCCAGCGACGGTAATGCGTGGGACTATTTTCCACACTCCCATGCTCGGTCCCGTACCTACCGTTGGGGTGAAGACGGTATTGGCGGTGTGAGTGACTCGCATGCCCTTCAGTGCTACAGTTTTGCGTTTTGGAATGAGAAAGACGACTTTCTTAAAGAGCGTAATTACGGAACTGCCGGTCCTCAAGGCAATCACGGCGAGGATGTCAAGGAGGAATATTTCTATGTGGACTCAACCCCCACGCACTCATACATGAACTATCTCTACAAGTACCCACAGAAGAAGTTCCCTTACGAAGAGCTTGTTGAAGAAAATGGTAAACGTGACCGCCACCAGAAGGAATTTGAACTTGTGGATACCGGCATCCTTAACGACAACAGGTACTTTGATATCTACATGGAGACTGCAAAAACCGACCCAGAGAACTTTTCATTCAAGCTTACTGCCTATAATATGGGCCCTGATGCTGCCCCATTGCATCTTGTGCCTCAAGTTTGGTTCCGCAACACCTGGGGTTGGTCTGACGGGCCCGACGCCCCTCCCATCGATGAAGAGAAGAAACCCAAGCTCGAGCAGTACAGCGACAATGTGATCAAGACATGGCACCCCAATCTCGGTGATCGGTATGTTCAGTACTGGCACGAGTCTGTCAAGCCCACTCTCCTGTTTACAGAGAACGAGACCAACAAGGTCAAGCTGTACGGATGCGATGCTTCTGAACTCAGTACCAAATACTTTAAGGATGGATTCCACGAATATATTTGCGATGAAAACAAGGGAGCTGTCAACCCCGAGAAGCGTGGTACAAAGGGGTGCAGCTGGTTTGAGTTTGAGAGCGTGCCCGCTGGCGAGAATGTGGTTGTACGCATCAATGTTACCACTGAACCCCCTGCTGATGAGTTTGATGCAAGCTCTCATGAGCAGCTCTTTGATGAGCGCCTTGATGAGGCTGATGATTTCTACTATCAGGTCTCCCCTATGCCTCTCAGTCAGGAGTTGCGGACCATTCAGCGCCAATCTTTTGCTGGTACATTGTGGAACAAGCAATATTATCAATTCATCTGGAATGATTGGGCTCACGGTGATAAAAACGCTGCTTTGCCTCCTCCCCCCGAGCGTATCAATGTCCGCAACAAAGAGTGGCGCCACCTCCACATTGACGATGTCTTATCGATGCCTGATAAGTGGGAGTACCCATTTTTCGCGGTTTGGGATACTGCGTTCCATACAATTACTCTTGCGATGATTGATCCCACCTTTGCCAAGCATCAGCTTGACCTTATGACCCGTGAATGGTACATGCACCCCAATGGTCAGATTCCAGCGTATGAATGGAATTTCTCGGATGTAAATCCACCCGTACATGCGTGGGCTACATTCAGAGTTTTCAAGATCGAGCGTCGCATCACTGGTAAGGAGGATACCGATTTCCTGGAGCGCGTTTTCCAGAAACTGCTAGTCAATTTTACTTGGTGGGTCAACCGTAAGGATTCATCTGGCCACAACGTGTTTGAAGGGGGATTTTTGGGCCTTGATAACATTGGTCTTTTTAACCGAAGCGAGCCCCTACCCACTGGAGGTGTTTTGGAGCAAGCAGACGGTACTGGCTGGATGGGCTTTTACTGCTTGCAAATGCTCAACATTGCGCTCGAGCTCAGCAAGACACGGCCTGTTTACGAAGATATTGCCTCGAAGTTCTTTGAGCATTTCCTGTTTATTGCTGATGCCATGGCGTTTTCGGGCGACGAGCATGACTCCGAGGGACTGTGGGATGAGGAGACTGGCTTCTTCTTTGATAAAATCTCATGGGGCAATGGCTATTCCCAGCGGTTACCTATTCGCTCACTAGTCGGTTTGATTCCTCTTTATGCCAGTTTGACGCTTGACAGTGATGTGCTGGTCCGGTACCCCAAATTCGCTCGCCGTGTTGAGTGGTTTATCAAGAATCGCCCGGAGCTGGCAGCACGCAATATTGCTTCTTTAACTACTCGTGGTGAGAATAACCGCATCCTACTCTCTCTGGTTAATAAAGAGCGTCTTGTGCGCATCTTGGACCGTATGCTCGATGAAGATGAGTTCCTCTCTGATTATGGTATCCGCTCGCTTTCCAAGTACCATAAGGAGAACCCCTACTCTATGGAGGTCAATGGAGAGAAATTTGAGGTCGATTACCAGCCTGGAGAGTCCATCTCTGCAATGTTTGGTGGTAACTCCAACTGGCGTGGACCCATTTGGTTCCCAGTAAATTTCTTGCTTGTTGAATCACTCCAGCGCTTTTACCTATTCTATGGAAATGAGCTCAAAGTAAAGTGCCCCAGCAAGGAAGGACACGAGATGAACTTGGCAAAGGTGGCTGAGAACCTACAGCAGCGTCTCATCAGACTGTTTACTCGTGACCCGTACAAGGAGAATAGACGCCCATATAATGGGGGAGTAGATTTGTTTGACTTTGACGAGAATTTCCAGGATACTTACCTGTATTATGAGTATTTCGATCCCGATACTGGACGCGGCCTGGGCGCTAAGCACCAAAACGGCTGGACTGGTCTCGTCGCCAAGCTCATTCATGATACCGGCATGATGATATCAAACCCCAAGACATTTGGCGATAATCCTATCGAAGCCGGCAAAGCATTCTTTGATGATGTTTACGAGCAGCAGCGTCCCTCCAGTAGCCACCACTCGCGCAAGAAAACCCTGAAGAGGTCCACCTCAACACACCGTATTGTGAAGAATATCAACGATTTGCTGGAGAAGTATTCTATTGAGGATGAGCTGGATGACCTTGAGTCCAAACAGGCTTAGGCTAATCGTTGGAACCATTTAGAGGTTTAGAGATTCAGCTGCTAATCACTAGAAACAGATGGATAGATAAGTATTGATCAAATATTATAATCACAGCAATTTCTGAGGGTATCTCAGTGCGTTTCAATGAGCTGGCGTGAGGGTATAAGCACAAGTACCCAGGGCCCTCAGTGCTTTTGCAGTAGAGCCTGAGCCGACCAAACATACTACATTAACTTCATCAAGGAGGTTTCTGCTTGCTAAGGCTAATCTAATAAAGCACACACTGCCTAGATCCCGCTCCCAAGCCATGGTTTCATCTTTTCTAAATGCAGACATATTCGACTAGGTCATACCAAAGTCTTCAACTAAAATTCTACATGAAAACTTACAAGCCCAACTCCTCAAAGCGTTTCTTCAAGGCGGCTCCCAAACCAGCAGGAGAGGGCTCGACGTGCACACCGGCAGCAGTGAGAGCGGCGATCTTGCTCTTGGCGTCACCCTTACCACCAGCAACAATGGCACCGGCGTGGCCCATACGACGGCCAGGGGGAGCGGAGACACCAGCGATGAAGCTGACGACGGGCTTGGGGACAGAGCGCTTCGCGTTCTGCTCCTTGATGAACTCAGCGGCCTCTTCCTCAGCGGAACCACCAATCTCGCCAATCATGACAATACCCTCGACACCGTCATCCTTGAAGAAAACATCCAAAACATCAATGAAGTTAGAACCAGGGAAGGGGTCACCACCGATACCGACGACGAGCTTCTGACCAAGGCCAACATTAGTGGTCTGGTTGACGGCCTCATAAGTCAGGGTACCAGAACGAGAAACAACTCCAACACGACCAGGGCTGTGGATGTTGCTGGGCATGATACCGATCTTGCACTGACCGGGGGCGATAATACCAGGGCAGTTGGGGCCAATCAAGCGGGTCTTGTTCTGAGTCTTGAGAGCATCAACTACACGGATCATATCGTGCTGAGGGATTCCTTCAGTGATGGCAACGCAGAGAGGGATCTCGGCCTCAATAGCCTCCATGATGGAGCCAGCAGCGAGGTGGGGGGGCACAAAAATACCAGTGGCTGTTGCGCCAGCGTCTTTCATGGCCTCGCTTACAGTGGCAAAGACAGGCAGACCCAAGTGGGTCTCACCGGCGCGCTTGGGGTTGGTGCCGCCGACAACCTGGGTACCATAGTCAATGGCCTGGCGCGCGTGAAAAGTGGCTTGCTTACCAGTGAAACCCTGGTAAATGACCTTGGTGTCTTTGTTGATGAGCATATTAGTACGAGTCTCCTCATAGACGGAACGAACAACGCGTGCGCTGCTGAAAAGACGACTTTGATTGCGCAACATGTGAATGTGGATACCTTGGACACTTTCGGGGTTATATAACCGTGGGTTAGGGTGCGAGGGGTAACCGACCAGCTTGTTGTTCTAAATGGTGTAGTTAGGAGCTTGTTGAATATTCAGTTATGGGATTTTATTTGTTTAAACTCGGGAAATGATGACAAAAGTTCAATTGAGTGGGTAGTAGAAGCTAAGATCATGAGATAGATGAGGTTTTCAGGGCTTGATCTGATCGACGACTCATGATGAATTATAGTTGAATCGATAATAACAATCAAGTCTGTATTCATATAAATTATTTGAATTTAGGACCTTGACTCGGATCCTCTCGCCGATCGACGAGTTTCAGTATGCCTCGGGTACTCCAAATTTCATACAAAATATACTTTCTGCAAAAGAAAAAAAAAAAAATTCGAGTTGGATGGCATTCCAGAAAACTGCTTGGAATCATAATTTAGCCGATTTGAGCCGAGAAAACCTAGTGCTTTAGCCGTTATTCTCCTCACACAGCGGGTGCTAACTCGCTACCATCATCACGTGCACAGACATTCCAAGGTCCCCTACTACGAGACATTTCTTGGAGTAGCGATCCACCAGATTTGAAGTGCTTGAGCACACAATTCTGCTGGTTTACCCATTATCAGTTGGGCGGCAATCATACGCCTCCGGTGACACAATCTCAACGCACTCAATGCATACACGATCACGTGAGTATAGAGTCATCTCAACGTATATAACCTAGAGGCGTAATTCCAAGTAACTCTCCACAGCTATGGTTCTCTTACATCTTCGCGCAGAAACAAAGCCCATGGAGCATCGCTCTGCCTTGACTCCCACTACCGCCAAGAAGCTTAGGGATGCTGGGTACGAGGTTGTTATTGAGAAGAGTCCAGAGCGCATCTTTGATGATAAGGAATTTAGCGATCTCGGGTTTGAGCTCGTGCCAACTAATTCTTGGAAGACTGCTCCCAATGACCGCATTGTGATTGGTCTTAAGGAGCTCGAAGAGGAAAGCTTCCCGCTTATCCATGAGCATATTCAGTTTGCCCACTGCTACAAGGACCAAGCTGGCTGGAAGGATGTTCTTCGTCGCTTTCCCGAGGGCAAAGGAACTCTTTACGACCTCGAGTTCTTGGAGGATGACAATGGGCGCCGCGTAGCCGCGTTTGGCTTTTACGCCGGATTCGCCGGCGCTGCTCTTGGCGTGCTAGACTATATTGAGCAGGTTGACCACAACTCGACGCTCGGTGCTGTCAAGCCTTATCCCAATGAGCAGGTGCTAGTCAATGAGATTAAGTCCAAGCTCGGTGACCACAAGCCCAAGGTCCTTGTAATTGGTGCTCTTGGCCGCTGTGGGTCTGGTGCAGTTGATCTCTGCCGCAAGATTGGTCTCCCCGAGGAAAATATTATCAAATGGGATATCAACGAGACTAAGAAGGGCGGCCCCTTCAAGGAGATCGCCGAGGCAGATATCTTCGTCAACTGCATCTACTTGTCACAGCCTATCCCTCCCTTTATTAACAAGGAGCTCTTGTCTTCTTCGGATCGCAATACTCGTGTGATTGTAGATGTCTCTGCCGATACCACTAACCCTCACAATCCTATCCCAGTTTACACCATTGCAACTACTTTCGACAAGCCTACTGTTCCCGCAGATGTGCCGGGCAAAAGTCTTAACGTGATTAGTATCGATCACTTGCCCAGCTTGCTTCCTCGTGAGGCCTCCGAGTTTTACTCTGCTGATTTATTACCCACCCTGCTTCAGCTCAAGGACAGGGATACAGCACCTGTATGGACTCGCGCAAGAGATCTTTTCAACAAGCACGTTTCTAGATTAGACTGATTGTTTAAATAGGTTATAGGGCTAGGCCACCTTCAACGTTATGGTAGTATCTTGACTTGGAGGTGGCTGCTGAAGACCTGAAGTGTAATTTTATCAGAGCTCATGTGCGCTTGAGTTGCTTTTCATTTATTGTATAACCATGCGTTTACCTGAGAGCTTATCCCAAGTTACTCTAGCCTATTTGCTGCTAATTGAGGGCTTGAAGCACTCCTACACGAGTTGAGGCGATGACTTCCTGAACTGAGAATCGTAAGCTTGAGTACCCAGTGAGTGAACGATTTTAGAAGCTTACAGAGATATATTTATCTCAAAATCAGACCTATATCTCACTATTATCGACATCGACTATTTTTGCCACCCCAGCCACCGACACAAACAGTCACAACCCTAACTCTCAAGCCCTAAGCGAAACCCACTCAACCTTGGAAATTTCACTTTGGTAAGTTTGAGAAATGAAGACCATCGCCGCTCACGAAATCCTCGAAGTCCCTGAGGGCGTCACTCTTGACATCAAGGCCCGTGTTGTCACCGTCAAGGGTCCTCGTGGTACCCTCGTCAAGGACCTCAAGCACGTTGACATTAGCTTCAAGAAGATCAGCGAGCGCAAGATCCAATTGACCATCGCCCACGGTAACCGTAAGCGTGTTGCTGGTTTGCGTACTGTCAAGTCCCTTATCCACAACATGATTGTCGGTGTCACTAAGGGCTTCAAGTACAAGATGCGCCAGGTTTACGCCCATTTCCGTTTCACTGTCGATCTCGAGGAGGGCGGCACCAAGATCATCATCCGTAACTTTTTGGGCGAGAAGAAGGTCCGCACCATCACTGCTCTTGAGGGCGTCAAGGTGGAGAGCTCCAAGGATGTCAAGGATGAGCTTATCCTCACCGGTAACTCTGTTGAGAACGTTTCTCAAACCGCTGCCTCTATCTCTCAGGCTTGCTTGCCCCGTAACAAGGATATTCGTAAATTCTTGGACGGTGTTTACGTCTCTGAGAAGGGTACCGTCGTTGTTGATGAGCTCTAAGCATATAGTTTCAAAAAAGTAATTGCCTAAAGTTGACCTTATGAAAAGCCATGCATTAAATTCATTCTAACTGGAATGGCACCTGTCCCTTGAGGATGGAATGTGAGTAGTAGGTATAGGCGGAAGTGAAATACACCCCAGGCTGCGTGGCTCGACTGTGCAGGCGGGATTGCATGCACGCGCATATTGCATGTATGTTGTATGTAAGTGTTGCAAAACATATGTAGATACACAACATGCCCTTCAAGTATATAACGGGATGTATATCCCATTACTATTAACATTGCTATCATGACCGCTGCTATTGCTTCTCAATCTGCTGCTACCACTGTCAACACTAAGGCTACAACAACCTCCCCCAACTCCGCTGAGTCCACCGCCGTGTCAATTTGTGTCTCTCTTCCCTGGCAAAAAATTATAAGCACCACTACACCCTATGTCAAAAAGTATGGGGGTGAAGCGCTTTCCGCTATTGGTACTAAGCTCAAGTCAGCGATCACGCGCGGTAATATTTGCGGGTCCCTAACGAGTTGCTGTGTCCCTAAAGCCCGCCAGCCTGGGAACGATAAGTCGGCTACTGGCAATGGTGCCAGTACTGAAGATGCTGCGTGTTGTGCAAAGTGCTGTCTCAGTAATGATGCCTGTTGCCTAAAGTGCTGTCTCAAGTGTTGTGTGCCTAAGGTGACAGTTCCCGGCATTGACGATACCAAGCTCCCTGGCTACACAACTGCCCCAGGAAACAAAAAAACCGCCAGTGGCGCTCAGGGCACCAGCGGTGACACTAGTTCTACTACCAGTGCTATCGACTATCCCAATCCTTTTCAAGAGAAACTTTACGAAGACACGCCGGCCGCATCGGTCTCTGCTAAACGTTTGAGTGCTGCATTCAAGCGCCGTTTATCCCGTGTTTCTGCTCGCGGTGCAGCTGCCAGTAATCGCTCCTCTGTGATTTATGAGCCTACTGCCTTCGACCCTAATGCTATTGTGAATTCTTGAAGTTATGTGTATTGTATAAGATAGTATAAGTGAAATTAGAGAGGTATCTAAAAAAAGCTGCTCAAAGAAGCTTACCAACAGCACCAAGGAGACCAGTGAGAAGGCCAAGAACATCACCTCCGAGCTCTCCAACATCGCTCAAAAGGCAGCCAACGTCAACCGCACTGGTAGCGTTTTTGAGCTCGCCTACAATGGTGCTTACGAGCTCAGTATCGGATTTCAAAGTACTCCCGAGTCCTTCAGTGAGATCGGAAACGAGGCTGCTCAAGCCAGTAAGGAGTTTCGCGGTGTCTAGGGGGTTGCAGACGCCATCAGCAGTTGCAGTAGCAGCGAGAAGTGCAGGGATAGTAAAAGCTTTGATGGAAACCATTTGAGAGTGGAAGAGCAAGAGTGTAAGGATTATGGGACAGAGTCCCTTATATTTATACCTCTCCAAACCGAATTCGAGCTCTGTACTGCGTCTGCATTATCATGCATAGATCTGCAATCTGTATTATACCAACATCCGGATAGATGTTTTGACGATCCCGTGCGGGTGAGATGATACTCAAGAATAAGACTTGAAAAGTGCTTGGGGTTTCAATAGCCTTGCTCACCGATTGTACACGTTACAGCTATTTGTCGAGAAAAAGATTAATACACCAGCGAGTGACAAATTAGCTTATCCTTTGCCCCTTAGACTGATACTGTGACCCGCAGATCTAAGTGCACATTTCTTACTTCGAGGCGGTCTCATCTGCGGAGTAAAGACTCCGCTCAGAAAGAAATCACGCATTACGATAAATCTCTCACTATCATAAGAATTGGTAGCGAGTGATACAGGACATCCTTTGAGAAAAATTCAGCTCAAGCTCAAAGTGTCACTCCTCTCTAATTTTTCCGGAAACAGTGCCCCTGGAGCACCCCCCCCTGCATATGCGGGGGACGAGCGAAACAGTCCTGGCTATGGTCCGGACAAATTCTAGCGAATACATGGTAAGACAATGTGTATGCTGATCCCTGAAATTCGGGCTTCAAGCGGTTCGGAATTCTTATCGACAAAATTTTGCTACGATAAACAATGCTAATGCACTCAGAGCGATAAATCCTCGAATGCATGCGCGTATGTCGTCTGATGCAATGCAATGCAATACTAGCTGGGTATCATGAAGCGGAATGAACTCGAAAGAGCTACACAAGAACCCCAGTAAATCAAAGAGCTAGTCGGGGCTGACATTGAGCTAGAAACAATACTTGATACAGACCGTCAGATCGATTATCGGCCCGATACTTCACAAGTCCGAGCCTACATCATACAGGGCCCAGAGGATGCATAAAAAATGCGAAGATCTATGCAGATTGTGTGCATGAGCTCTGGGGTATAAGAAGAGCGGTCATACTCTTCTTGCTTCCATCTCGACAAACACAATGGTCTCTTTCACTTCTCTCTTAACTCTTGCTGCTTCTGTTTCCGCTGTTGCACTTCCTCATGCTGATGCCTATGAAGCTACTTTTGCAAAGCGTGGCACTTGCGAAATCATTGATTTCTCTAAACTTCTTGTTTCTGTCGACAACATTGTGAACTCCCTGCTCGGTGGCCTTACTGATCTCAGTGGTGATGCTGCACTTGTCAACAAACTTGTTGCTGATATCGAGACCATTCTCAGCACTGTTGACGACAAGTGTCTTGGCGATGACCTCAACGCTCTTGTTAGCACCCTGACTGCTACCTTGGACAAGCTATTGGGCAGTTTGTAGTTAGATCTAATTTCAAGATACCGTATTAATCAAGTCAAGAAATACTGGTGGGTCAATTCAAAGCACCAAAATTGCAGACCTGGGCTGGCCGGGGCTCGCTCGTTACAGCATATTGCTACAGACTGTCACATATTTATATGGGAGAGTAGAGGCTCGTAGTACTCTACGAATGGTAATATATACCGTACTAGTGGTAGCCCATTAATATTGGAGTTCAGTCAACGACGGCCTATAAATGCCTATATCTTTTTCGACTGCCGCTCCGTAGCTACGCTCATTCCCTCGAAAATAAAGTAGCCTATTAGAAGAGATTAGAGCTGAGATAGATAAAGATTGGGTACCAGAAGTTAAGTTTCACACAAGAGAATGCAATGCTCGGAAATTTCATGATTGGCTCGCGCAACTACCTATCCTCAATAGGCGGTCCACGGCCTTCATCGAGTTTGGCTGAAGGCTGTGTGCAGGATTCTTCTTCTTCTCGAAAGCTAAATTCCCGCCCTGACACGTGCGTCTTCCGGTATGCATGCTATCTAAGTTCTCGGCAGAAGCGAGGATCGTCGTCAAAGGACAATCACTACTTCTCGTGGGAATCTTATTAATTGAATAGGCAGAGAGGAGCACAATTCCCGAGAATTTTGCGCGGGTATAGCCAGCATTGGGTGTGAAGACAATAATATGCACGCGCAGCTTCATGCACGGCCCGATAGGTTATTGAGGGTACTGTTGAGAAGGACCCTCTGGGTACCATCCTTCAATGATATATCAGTGAGCTCAATCACGCAATCAAAGGATCTGTTGGCTCCAACACAACAAGCATAGGTGAAACAATGGAGCACGTCAAAAGTTTTCAGAACACCGAGGATAGCAGAGAAAAGCTTGTATCTAGTATTTGTAGTGCTTGTGGACTGACAGAAGCTTCAATTGAGCTTCAATTCTTCTTCTAAATGATTAGATGGAGCAGATATGGAGTCGTAGGTTTTGTGTTCAGACTACCCATGCGGAGCTGGGCCTAGCTCTGGTTCAAGTATTCACAGTTGAGGTAGCGAATAGCACGTATACCACTAGAGTTGTGTCTCGACAGCTAAATAGGTTGGTTGTCTAGATTATTGATGCCCCTTCGTTTGATGCTTCCAGGTCTGGAACAGCCCAGACATCCTCCAAGCAGCCCTGATCCCCGAAACCTCGAAATCACATCAATCTCCCCCAATAAATATATAGCTAAATTACAGCCCGAAAAATACTATGAACTCAATTTTAGTACCCTGGAAGAACCCAAACTGTCACCCCGTCATCCATCGCCGATATTGGACCAATAAAACTCTCGCGAGATGTGGGCATTTGTCATGCTCTCTTCACTTCGCACTGCCAGATTCGCGCGTAACTACAGCGTAAAGGTGGCCAGCTTCGACACAGGTAAAGCTGTTTCCGAGGTTTCTTTTAAGGCCCGCGCCGGTACCCGCTACGAGAATGCTCCTGGTGCCAGTGCCCTCTTGGCCAAGTACGCATTTGGCAATACCGCCGAGAAAAGCGCTCTTCGTTTGACTCGTGAGGCTGAGCTTTTGGGTGGTTCTATTTCTTCCACTCATGACCGCCAGCACATTACTGTCACTGCTAAGTTTTTGCGCGAGGACCTCCCTTATTTTGTGAATGCTTTGGCTTCCCTCGCCAAGAACACTTTGTTCAAGCAGTACGAGTACGACGAGAGCATTCTACCCCTTGCCAAGCTTGAGAAGGCTCTTGAGCTTAAGAATAGCGAGGCCGTCGCTCTCGAAGCTGCTCATGAGGTCGCTTTCCGCACTGGTCTTGGCAACTCGCTATATGTCGGTGATAACTTCGTTGCCACCAATGCTCAGGTCAAGGAGTTTGCCAAACAGGTCTATACCGAGGGCAATGTCTCTGTTTATGGTAAGGACGTCAATGCCAATGACTTTGAGGAGCTTGTATCCAAGGCTTTCGTCTTGCCTGCCGGCGAGAAGCTCCAGCCTAAAAAGCAGGAATTTTTCAGCGGTGAGAAGCGCCTTGATAAGACTGGTATCAATACTGTTGTCTTGGCTTTCCCCACTGAACGCAATAACCAGCTCGAGGCTCTCAAGTTCCTTTTGTCCAACACTCCCGTCAAGTGGGGCGACAACTTGGGTCTTCTCGGTAAAATTCCCAATGTCAGTATCAAGACCGTTCACAATGCCTACCACGATGCTTCTTTGCTGAGCATCATTATCTCTGGCGAGAGCGCTGCCGCTGTTAAGGCCGCTGCCCTCGAAGCCGCTGCCACCATCAAAAAGGCTGCTACCTCTGGAGTTGGAGCTGACGCAGAGAAGCGTGCTCTCGCTTCCGCCAAGGTCGAGCTTGCCGATGCCATCGTTAATGACCACAAGCTTTCCCAGGCCGCTATCCCCGAGTCATTCGACGCTAAGGCTGCCCTCAAGTCTATTGTCGATGGCAAGAAGGTCTTGGCTGCTGTTGGTAACACTCGAGTTTTGCCCTATTTGGACGAACTTTTGTAGACATGTAGTAGAGTCTAATTTTATGAGCGTAAGATTAAGAAAGCGTGTTAGCGAGCGATACATGGCAGAGCCCCAAAACGCTAATTTGGAGCTGAATTGAAGCTCCTACCTGATATTAAATAACGTCAATGATTAAAATATTTGATGTCGTGTCCAGCCCTTTGATGATCTTGTGGCCAAACTGGTGAGCCGGTTTATCTACATTAGGGGCACCAGTTAGATCACGCAACTAGCACTTGTGGATCACATACAGATAACCCAGTCTCCTAAAGTATCAAATATAGCGTTTAAATACTCCATCTATTATTCCTATCATTAACAACTGGTAGGGACAGGGAAGTAAGGGTGATTTCCCTCTTTCACGAATTTGATTTTGTCGACACCCTTGCCGAGCTTGAGCACCATTGCGCTCAGACCAAATGCGGATCTTTTGAGTTTTTGGATTTCATGATTTGGGCCTGCGACCTGAGAAATAGCTTTAAGAAATGCCTGTGCGCCAGATATATTAGCCTTGACTGTCTTGAGTGCTAGATTCTCGCTACCACCATATAGTTCACTCTCTTTGCTAAACTCCTCGTATTTTGGGAGGGCGGGGATACCAATAGACTCAAAACACTCTAGTCTCAATCCGAACGTGAGCTCTGGGGACGAGTAGGATGTAGGAGGACGTTTTACGAGTCCACGGCCTTCAAATACAAGGTACATGAGCCAGTTGGCGACACAAAGGTGCTCAAGGCATCGTGCTTCCACTTCCATAGCTACAATGTACTGATATCCTGCTGATTGGCGGTAGTTGTTTTCTTGGAAATAACTTTTAAGGCGCATAAGTTGGCCTACCAAGATTCCGGCCACATGTTTGGCGTACCAGTACATGGCGGCCGATTCCCAGGCACTGAACAAGTCCTGTTCAAACCCCATTAGAAATGACCAGAGCATAACCTGTAACTTGCGATGGTAAACCCACGAGGAAAACTCGAGCGCCCATGATTTGACGCCGTCCTCGTTCAAGATTGTTGATCCTATGCCTGCCTGGACGATGGCGCGATCCAGAGCCTGGGCAGCTACCTGCAAAGAGTCCCAAGTAGCAGCTGAATCAAACATGAGCTTACGCTGACGACAACGGTTGACGCAAAGACAGGTCAGGAGATCTATATAGCATAGTGGTGCCTGCATCATGAATGCGTCCCACTCCGGCCTACACTTTTGGATGATTTGCTGCTTGTATGAGGCAAACGCTGGGAACGACAGCTCGGAGATATCCTTTTCTACCCAGGCTTGGGGCGAGAATCCCAGCAAAGAGTGCTGCGAAAAGACATTTTTGACCATTATGCGAAGAACGGGAGTATGGTTTTCCTTGGCGAAATTAAGAAGAAATCCTAGGAAGTCAGAGCTTTTGGTGAGTTTTAAAATGTTGGAAGCATCTCTGATACCTTCAAGAAGCGATGCGTGGTATTGTTTGGCTTCAGTGAGGGTCGCAACGGTAGTTAGGGGCCGTTGAAGACAGAACCAGTCGGAACGGGCTTGGACTCCTGTTCCAAAAAGTGGAGAATGGGGTACGTTAGCATCAAGCGTTTCTGGCTTGACCTCTACAGTCTTTTCTTCCGCTCCATTCTTTTGCACATTGTCGCCCTTATCTTGCCACTGTTTTAACAGCTCCAGAGCTTTATTAATATGAGAGTGATTTGTTGTGATGCGCTCATAATATATGTTCAACATTTCTCGCCGGAACTGGAACCGGATTTTGAGTTCTTGGAGATCCGGTGTCGACCCACAGTGAGCAATTGCCTTGTCAAGCAGGTCAGTCACGAGATCAAGATTGACTTCCTCCAATAGCGACCATCCAGCAGTGTTAACGTGAAAATCCTCCTCTAATGCAACCACTCCTGCGTCGTCGAGCAGCATGCTGTCCACCACTAGGCCACAGGACTTGAGAGTAGCTAGAACGTAGACACGAAGCAGATCTGCGCTCACGTCGATAGTTTTGAGGTATTCACTGTGCAAAAGTTTGGGGTCCTTCAGCCGCTGCAACTCGCGCT
The DNA here is from genome assembly GCA_030579635.1 of Wickerhamiella australiensis. NCBI lineage: Eukaryota > Fungi > Ascomycota > Dipodascomycetes > Dipodascales > Trichomonascaceae > Wickerhamiella > Wickerhamiella australiensis. The sequence goes on along the minus strand of JAKTRM010000004.1, from coordinate 242,200 downwards.
CGACAAAGAGACCGCTGAACACTGTTTGAACCAGGGTAGAGCCAGTTAGCCAGCTCACCTCTCGGCACAAAAGTAGGTCGATTGCGCTGCAAATTTCTTGTGGACTTTGCGGGTATTTAATGGATTTGGATTCTTCTTCAAACACCTTGAATTCAAGGCCTGTATCCATTTTAGGATTCCCAAGCTCAAAGGCCGAAATGGCTTTGTAGAGCGTGAAATCTGGAGTATTAACAATCTGTCCGGGAGCTAAAGATTTAGCATCCTGCCTAAACTTGTCTGTGACATCTGTATATTTATCTGTAGCCAGGAGATGCATGACGCCACAGATGGTGGCGACCATACACCCCTCCTTATGGGGAAATGTGTGGTAGGGTGGACATGGGAAAAGAGATGATGATATTTAAGTAGTTCGTGCGAGCGCTAAAACGGTATTTATCAAGTGTTTACAGGTTGAGTTGGCGACCAGACTCTTCTTTCACACTCAGACTTTCAGGGATCGCTCACCTCAAGCCCTAAACTTTTCACTTAGTAAGCACAATAGGGCGGGACATGATGCGAATAAACCCATCCCACTCACACCAAATCTCATCAAACACAATGGGAAAGGGAAAGCCTAGAGGATTGAAAGCCGCCCGCAAGTTGCGCACTTCTCGTCGTGAGAACCGTTGGGCCGATCTCCAGTACAAAAAGCGTCTTCTCGGAACAAGCTACAAGCACTCTCCCTTTGGTGGTGCTTCTCACGCCTCTGGTATCGTTCTTGAGAAGGTCGGTGTTGAGGCCAAGCAGCCCAACTCTGCTATTCGTAAGTGCGTCCGTGTCCTCTTGAAAAAGAACGGCAAGCGTGTTACCGCTTTCGTCCCCCGTGACGGTTGTCTTAACTTCCTTGACCAGAATGACCAAGTCCTCCTTGCCGGTTTCGGTCGTAAGGGTAAGGCTAAGGGTGATATTCCCGGTGTCCGTTTCAAGGTTGTCAAGGTTTCTGGTGTTTCCTTGTTGGCTTTGTGGAAGGAGAAGAAGGAGAAGCCTCGCTCTTAAGCACTCACGCCTCTGAATGTATCTAGAGTCATAATTATCATGCACTGTTTTTAATCAAAAACCTTGTCTTTTAGTAAAAATTCTACTCCTAACTATTCGGTCTGTTTTTCCGGCTGGCGAGAATAGCCCTTTATTCTGTCATACTTGCTAAAGCCTTCCAGGCCGAGAACCATTTGATGAAACAATGGCTAGCCCTGTAGCATCTTCTTCTCTTCTCTATGATACTAGCTGATTCCTAGTGTAATACAGGTACTTTTGCCATCTAGTTGATCTTGAGTTCTCAGTCAAGTTGACATGCTTGACCTCACCTGACTGGTATGCTTGACTCTTCTTCACTAAGGTCTGCTTTCTTTACACCAGCCTTCTACATGTCAATCTATAAGGTATTTTAAAGATACATAGTTGCGAGCGTAACGCATATAACTCAGGTCTTTGATACATCTGCTGCCTCGGCCATCATGTGCATCCATACCCAAAGGGTTTCATTCAGACATGGGATACTCTCAATTTGGTGATGCAGTAACGTCAATCATTTGATTTCTTGACTGGCTGCATCCAAGATGTGCATATGCTCATTTATAAGTTCATGTTACAGAGCGTGCATACCCCGTCTACACTGGATACTTAATTTACTGTAGAATGCGTCGCTGCTGTCTGGAAATGAAACGCATAAAGAACAATATAACTCAGGTAATATTACCCCTATTAACTTAGTATTTTACCAGCGCCACTTGTTGGACGGTTACACACTGACTATACTCTCCTTGCATCCCCCCCTGCATATGCGCCATGCACCCGAATTACACTATTGCCCAAAGTCAAGAGAAGCTTGTATGCAGGGGAAGTGGACGCGAATTATGGAGAAAACTCTTCAGGGAGATAGGGACTAGTCTGTAGTAGGGGGAGTAAATCTAAAAGTAAAAGACCGAGGGGGACATAATAGGTTATGCTACCTTCGGCCTATTTGGATGGTCGCGATTTGACCTTTTTTGATAGCGGCCCTGCAATTATGCCACAACCACCTCCACGACTCGGCACGCACGAATTAAGGTTCCGATGATGACTTTGGGCAGGGGTCCACTCAAGGGGTAACAGGAACATTGTTACAGACTCAAGCTGTATTATGAGCCCGCATGTTTCGGATATTTAAAGATACCTATGCTACTAAGGAAAGAAAAAGCTTGAGAGCAAAGTACAGGAAAAAGAAAGGTATTTGCCCAGATGTGATTATTTTCTTGCTCATTTCTGTTTTAGAAAAATCAGAGGTGTGTATGCAAGTGCACGAAGCGTCACTACAGACATAATTTACCCATGTCAAAAGTAGGCCGGTGATTACAGGAGTGCAAGCTGTGGGCACATGAATTTTCCTTGGCTAAGTGCCTAATCGAGTTGATGGTTCAAAAAAAAAATAAATCTACGACGCGGGCGAGGCGATCTTTCGGCAGATCTCCAGTACCTCTGTAAGTTGCTGCAAGGTCAACTGCTTGATTCCCTTTAATTCTGTTAAATAAAGCTATGTTAGTCTAGTGCAGGCCTCTACCTTCAATAGACACTTTAGAACCTTTCTTTTGAATACGTGAGCTGGCAGCGAGCTTGTTTTTCATTCTACGGAGCTGCGAGTCATTAGGCTTTGCCAAACCAGCAGCCGTATCGGCGTATGTATTTTGAGGGGCCACACGATATGTTTCGCCTCTTGAGGTTGGAATTGCTGCTCTGTTGCGGCGCTCAGCCATGTCTTCAGCGAGCGACCTGGCTTCGCGGGCTTGTGGGGCACTGGGCCGAGAGCTTGGGTTATACCTGGCAGTAATGACCTGTTTATCACGGTAATCATCACTTCTTCCCATAATTGGTCGCATCCAATTGCCAACCAACCGCTCTGCAGTACGCTTAATAGTGGCATGGGGTCGCTTTGATTTCTGATAGAAAAGTACGATACGGCCTAAACCACTCTCGCGCAAGTGAATAGTTTTAATAGGTAATCGCTCCAAAACGCCAAACAGTTCCTTTTGAATCTCATACGAGGGAAGTGAGGCATCAGGCAATGGCTCAAGCCAGATACGTACACTCTCGAGCAAGTTTCCATCCAAAATCGAGTCAGCTAACGACTGTTTGCCCAGAACGCTTACAACAGTTGGAAGCATCTTAATCTTGTTCAGCGCGGGCTCGCCGTTTCTGATACTTTCAATGTCCTGATACGCAGCATTGCGCATTTCTTTGCGAACTTGTGCAATCCGGTCGTCCTGAAGGGCCTCTAGATCATCTCCGGCTAGTTTACGGCGCTTTGTAGCGGGTTTAAGCGCTGCATCGAGTCGTTCTTCAAGCTCCCGGCGCGCGCGTACCTCCTCATCCTCCTCAACCCCATCGTCATCCTCGGGCACTTCCTCAAGTCCTTCATCGTCTTGTTGAGACTTGGGCCCAGTACGGGCTTTACGAGCGCGGCGTTTGGGTGCTTCAGTGGGAGTCTCCCGCTCTTTACGGCCAACCTTGACTTTGTAGACATCCTCGTCCACGTGTTTGGGATCGGAGGGAGCTGGTTTTTTTTCATCCTGCTGGTCCTGATGTAAATGCTCTCGCTGCTGCTCAGGGCTCTCTTGAGATGCTGGAACAGGCTGCTCTGGCTTTGATGCTTGGTCTGCCATATTGTTACGTCAGTCAGCCTTCACAGCACAGGTAGATTCCGCTGTGTACTCGACGGACTTTACACGATATAAATGTAAAACGAACACTATAGTTTTATGTTGTATCAATGATTTAGGAGCGATCTAGACCCGATGGCGTCCACCTGAGATACCGAAACTGCCAGTTTATTCCGCATCTGCTGATTACCGCGGCACGCATTTTTGGAATGCATTAAAGTTCGGGGTTCCAAGGGACCACCTTGATCTGACGTTCCGTCAGAAGAATGATGCTCAAGAGTGTGTTCATTGATGAGTATTATTACAAGCTAGAGCACAATGTTTTTGGATCAGCAGCACTAGGGCATAGCCTAGTTGGAATGAATCAATTTGATTGTTTGCCACAAACCTGATATTATATTTTTCACTTGTTTATGGAACCAGCCACGCGTAACCGTTACGCTCCCTGCACATTCATAAAATTTTGCTATAGCTGGCCTTTTTTCAGTTGGTCTATTATCTCGCGTCTGTGACTCGCATCGCGTTGGGACCTGCTACCCGCATTTAATATGTTTCAAACCTCACCGTGGCTCAATCGCATGCTGCAGGGTCACGCATGTTAACGCATATACATGCATACAGGGCACGCATACATATATAAATAACATCTGGGCCCCCCTCACCCCTGCTCAGTCCTCATCCGAGACAGAGAAAGCAGACCCAACCGTTAAAACAAAAGCCTAAAGTAAACTCAACCGAAGAGGGCTATATGGATGGAGCCTCAAAATCCCTACTTCATCACAGGGCGAAATGCCTTTCTGGCCGGAGATTGGAAAGTGGCCCGGAAACAATACAAAGCTGCAGTCAAAGTCGGTAGTGTTTCTGCCCTCCATAATTTGGGGGTGATGCTACTGCATGGACAGGGGTGCCTTGTTGATTACACTCGCGCTCGTGAGTTCTTCCAGGAGAGTGCCATGCACGGCATCTGTGAAAGCATGAACCAGCTTGGATACATGTATTATTATGGCAAAGGATGCCCCCAAGACTTTTACGCAGCCCGCAGCTGGTTTCTCGGTAGCGAAATGAACGGGTCGCATCCTTATGCCCAGTACCACTTGGGAATTATTAGCGCGCTTGGGCAGGGAGTGCAACAAGACTGGCGGGAAGCTGCCAAATGGCTCCAGCTAAGTGCTGATCAAGGATACGCGCCAGCCATCTATAACTTGGGTGTACTCTACTTCAATGGTGATGGCGTCAAGCAAAGTTTTGACCACGCACTTGAGCTATATGCTAGAGCCGCCATCAAGGGCCATGCGGCAAGTGAGAACAATTTTGCCGTGATGTGTGCTGAAGGGCTGGGTACTCTGAAACGGTCTGTAGATGAGGTCATGGCGTTTTGGGAGCGGGCGGCTGCCAAAAATGTCAGTGAGGCTCACTACAATCTTGTGAATATCCACTTGACAGTTGATGTATCCACCCGTAATTCGGGAATCGGGGAACCAGAAAAATTGCAAGCGCCCGCTAGAGAACTCGCCCAGATTGACTGTCAGCCCCAGCGCTCTTCCATGCAGAAGAGCTCCTCCAAGTCTACCACGAAGTCACCTGCAAAAAGCTCGCAAAAGTCACCCAGTAAATCTGTATGGCCAGACCTTCAGTCAAGAGGGCTCGAGCGCGCAAAACACCCTGGGAAACTCAATCTGGATCGACCCGACACGATGCGTATCCGCTCTTTCTCTCAAGTGGAGTCCCCTCGGGAGCCATCATTCTCAACAGTCACTCGCGCCCGGGCTACTTCAATCTCCCATGTTCGTCCTAGGTCTTCAAGTGCAGCCGCCACGGCAGCGGCTGCCATTGGTTCGGGAACCGCCATTGCTCGTTCTCGTAAACACGAGGAGAACGGCACTGGGGAGAAGATTAAGAGTGAATACAGTAGCAAGCAGTCCATGTCGATGCCAATGAAGTCATTACCAACGCGGAAATCCAAGCCTCCTCCTTTGCCGCCGTTGAAACCCCGTCAAAGTTCACGGAGAGTGGATATTATTGCCCCTCCCTCGCCGTTTTTCCACGACATAGAGTTCGACAAAACACCTCTTGTGTTCTCTCGAGCATTACCACGGTCGCCCACAGAACCCAATTTCCGCGAAATCCACAATCAACCGGCGCTACCTCGCTCGGCGTCGTACATGCAAATTAAACCGGCTCCACAGGTCAACAGGTCACTCCCAACCCCTGAGCAGAGTCCACTGGCAAAGCATCGGGTATCTGCCTCGGCCTCTAAGAAAAAAGTCCCGCTGGCGAGACTGGCCACCACTGTGAACTCGACAATGCCTCCCACTCCAGACTGTTAGAGCACACGCATTAACGAAATAAATTCAGTTAGATCAAAAGGCACTTAGAAGCAGGATATTTATTCATGATTTTGAGATATTTACGACCTTGCGTGCTAATCTAGGGGCTCGATAGTAAACTTGTGAGAAAATCCTCAATCTAAGATCTCGTCATATGGCTGTTGCATGGGCCACCTGGTGAACAAGAGCCCAGATAACGGGTTAATATTTAGCTAGGTACTAGAGATAGCACTCTATTGGTCTCCCGGCCCGGCCTCTTCTAGCCGAGCTGTCTCATAAATCTCCACATGCTATCTGCGCTCGCACCTTTGTTCCTCCGCTGTATGCTCTGTCTGAGCTAAAATTATTTTGAATCATAGCTCCCAAACCAGCAAACACTGGCTCCCTGCACTACGCACCTTCTCACACCGAAAAAGTAGAGCTGGGTCATGCTTGTCTCGAATGTATGTTCAAGTCAGTCACCAAGCTAGGAAAGAGGCTGCATTTGCGCGGCAGCGCGGCATTTTTTCAGTTTGTGTATTTCTTTGTGATAAGTCGGACTATGACTAGTTGTGTGCTAATTTACGGAGTCAGACCAATTTGTTTTACAATCTGTTTTATATCGCACCACTTGAAGCTGGAGCAGAGTGACGGCAGCGTGATAGACAAGCCTCTGAATACAGAAGTAGCTAAATATCAGTCGAGAAGAGAAGCAGAATAGTAACCTTCATTTGATCAATTGCTTGAAATCTGTGGGTGAGACATTTCAAGACACATGAAACTCTACATTTTTCATTATATACGCTAATTGATTGCACATGATACTTTTGGCTATAAATAGTTTAAAGTATACAATGGTAGTTCCTGGCTTATAATCACTGTCGCCTGTTGTAGATAAGTCTTTCCTTAATTTTCTGGCGAGCCCCAATTTCTGCGATAATGCTGTACTTGGTTGGTCTCCAACCACTAAGCTATGCCACGATGCATCGCATTGCCCCAAACCCTTTCTATCTCTGCCAGGCCTTGTGACCACTTCGAACACTTGAAATTGTCATCCTCCCAACATGTTTGGTATGCCCCGTCCTCCTAGCGAAGAAGAGCTCCAAGAGCGTACCGCAGAGACCAATTCCATCGTGGCCAACAGCTTCTACGCTGCTGCCTGTCTCTGGCTTACCCCCTTTGCCATTGAACTCTTCAAGGGTCGGTTCTGATCATCATCACCTAAGCGAAATTTTTCATTAGCTTAAAATGTACATAGAAAAGCTCGCGAAACGCACTTTGCTCCTCTACTTGCGCTCTAATCCAGCTCCTCAGTCTTTGCGTGAGAGTCTCGCAACACACACCCTGCTACAAGAGTTTATTGCTCAGAGTGGTGGCTCGTTGATCCAATACCGGCAGTCAATCTGCCCTGTTACCAAAGTCAGGTTGCCCCAATTAAGGGCACTGGTAGAGGATACTACTCGTGGAGCTCATGAGCCAAAACATATCGTTTGGCCTGGTTCCGGCACTATCGCAACTGCTGCAAGTGCCCCAGATTTGAGTGAGCTCGAAAAAAGGTTGCTTGATATCGGTGAAACCCATAAACATCTCCAGGTGACTGCAATGACCAGAGATTTGGATACTCTGGAGAAAGTCACAAAGGGAGGACTGGAGGATGAGGATGATCAACCGGAGGCCGAGGCTAAGGTAGCTACAGACACCCCATAAAGCCATTTTGAGCCTCGAGCCCACGCCTGGGGCTGAGCAGTTAGCCGCACTGAACAATAATGACTTCATCACATTCAAATACTATAGTACATAAAAACTGATCGATCTATACCCTTACATTGCGGATCAACTAGCTGGCCTCGAGCTCGAGGGCCTTATCAACTAATCTCACATCCTCCTCGAGCAATTCTGCCAAGAATTTGATTCCCTTTTGCTGTGCAGCCAGAATATCAGCGATCTTGTCAAGCTGGCTATTGTCTTCTTGCCAATTGAGTACTTGGTGGTCGCTGGGCTGGATTGAACTGAAGCTCTGCACACGAGCCCAGCACTCGGTCAAACTACCAAAAGTTGAGGGATCGTTAGCTTCATGGGCCAGCTTGCGCAACTGCTGTGTGTACAGTTCTTCCTCGGGGGTCAGCGTTCTGCCTCTTGCTGCCTCCAAGTGTACTCTAATCGCCAGTCTTAGGATACGTGCAGTTAATTTTTGATGTCTGTCACGCATCTCACGCAATTTTACGCTCGTATTGAGCTCATGACGGCTACTGAGGCTCTTGAGCTTATCAGCCGCTTCATGCATGCGGACCCTGAACGCATTGAATTGCTGGTCTTGCTGCTGTTTCCGCTTGACTAAATCATCAAAACCAACCGCCAAAACAGGTACTGAAGTTGCATCGGGCCGTTCAGCCACCGCTTTATCCCAGTTTTCCTTATTGGTACCAGGAGGCATCTGATACAGCTGTACCTGCTCAGCGGGTACTTTATTGTAAAAGTAGTGAGTAAAAGCACACTGTGGAGATTTGGGATCCCATGCTTCGGTCACCCTTTTCAGTTGATCCGCGATATCCATCCAAGTGTAAAAGTGTTGATGGGTGGTGATATGTGGCGCAGACTGTGTATAATTGTGGCGTCAGAGTGCCTCTCGCTGTTTTGATCAGCCGTTGCATAATTATATACACATTCACATTACGGAGCCAGAGGCCTATGCATAGATATAAAGAATCACCATCAAAGTATAGCGATAGCGATGGTGCCGCATCTGCATTAACTGAGTCGCTCGACGAGGACACGGATTTCGAGTTTGGTAATGACAATGAACCCATTTCGCTCGCGACTCGGCTCTCACAAGCGACTCTAACTCCGACATCATTCAAAAACCCTAGCAAGAAGCCAAGCAGAGCCATGCTTTTTCAGGAAAAAGAAGAGTTTGGGCTAGGCATTGACAACATCAATATTTCAAAAGACACCGCAAACGAGAATGTGGTTTTTGGGACCATCGAGCCTCCGCGACGGAAGCTGAGGGCAGCGGCTTCAATGAACTTTAAGGGCGATGAGCAAGCAACAATTAAGCTGAGACCGGCAAAATCAATGTGGGCACTCCCTCAGCCGTCAGTTGATGTGTGCCACCGCCCCCTTACAGTGTATGCGGAACGAAGCAAGCCGGCCAAACGCGAGAGCCGGAAACGAATGGGCCACATAAAGCCAGCAAAGCACACACGACGCGAGGTTAACGGTATGGTATTCAATCCCGAGTCTGGCGTGTGGGAAGGCGGCGATGTAGACTTGACTGCTTTCGATACCATTCGCGGCCGTAAGGATATGCTCCTACAACAGCAGGACCTTCTGCCGTCACAATCCGCAACGATGCTTTTCGACTCAAAAAATCTCTGCTGGGTTCCCCGCGATGAGCCGGAGAATGATCCCTTTGCAGGTATCGATGATCTCACAGAATCCACAAGTACCGCCTCAACTCCTAATCTACGACACTCGGTGATCTCAACGGCTAGTTCACGCCGCGACATCTCTACACCTGCAGATGTATTTGCAGTACCCATTAGTGTACAACGATTATGGCAAGAGAATGATTTACGATTCATGCGTAAATTTGGGAGGTGGATTGAGGGTGATGGTGGTAATCATGCCGCAGCTAATGATTTATACAAGATGGTTAATTAGCATTTATTTATTTCAAACAGCGTATACTCTAATTTAACATCGCGCGCTTGATTTTCTCAGACGTAATGCCAGTGGTATAAGCTACTTTGATAGAACTAGTTTTAACAGCGACAGCTCCATCAAAGTAAATCATACATGAATTTAGTGGTCGAATAGTTTCACGACCAGAGAACACAGAGTCAATGAAGCTCTGTGTTTAGCAAGCTGTTGATCTTAGCGTCGAGAGGAAGCTGCCTCTAAAATCTCGGGATCAGTACGCAGATGGGGGACAGCGGACTCTAACCGATGACCAAAATTTTTGATTGCATACAGAACAAATGCTTTATCGGATCTGAGCTCCTCTGAACCGTACTCCAGCGCACGCTTGTTCAGCCGAATGGCTTGACGCATAAACTCTTTGCTCGAGCAGAGGTGCTTCAATTCATCATCAACCGACTGGTGGTGATACAAAGCAAGTGATCTTAGCACATCTTTGTCTTTGCGTAGCCTGGGGGAGATAGTGCGGAGGTGCCAGGGGTAAAGGCCCATTTGACTAGAGCACTTTCGTTCGCATTTTCCTGGATTTGAAATAGCGGCTAGAACAATCCTTTTATTATCACCAAATTTGGAGGGTACATAGCCTAGCGCGTATCCTCTACGAGACACTATTGCGTGTACTAAGACTTGGTCGTCCTTCAAGTCAGGGCTAGCAAAACGTAGCAGGCTAGGGTTCAGATGTGCTAGGCACCGCAGTAATTTTCGGTGCTCAATTATGCCTTTGGGATTGGAAGAGTTCAGATAGTAAAGTAGTTGCTCGTAGAGTTGTTGAGAGTGATCGGCGCCAAGAGAGTGCAATGGTGATTGTTGCCTTTGGCTAGCCTTGCAGAGACTGCTGACTGTGGTTTTTATCAGCACAGTTTTGACAAAGTGTTCATAAATACCCTCATGTATATCATAGACGTCAAAGTAACTCCACAAGGCGTCGCTGGTAAACACAGCGTAAAACGTCCGCGATACCGTAGCCATGCGCAGGAAGATTAGCGGGTCAGCGTTGATTGTCGAGGCTATTCTTGCCAGGATATCAAAACTAGATAAGGCGCGATGGACTGAACTTTCTGGCATGCAAACAAATGGACAACTTTGAAATGTGATGCTTCCATTTTACGTCGCTAAGAAGAGAGCTGAATATCACAAAATGAGAGAAAAGAAGGCGCTTAGATTGGTCAAAATGCTTAATAGTGCGAGTCGAGCTTATGAGCAAAACTCACACAACGGGTGCTCCCACATTAAACGCTTAACGGTGCTCGCGCCGGGTTTCAACTGGAACCGACAGGCCGGTTTTAATTTCGTCCATGTATATACACGATTCATTATATAAACTACCTCAAAGATCTACCGCTGTCAATTGAGCCAGCGAGCTCACCCTACCTCGGGGAGGTGCCTTCTTGCCACAACCTGGAGCCACAGTCAAGTCTATCTAGCCATGGATCGACAGCTCACAGTTTGGAGCCACGATGCTTATACAAATCCGCATGATGTCTTGTTACACCCAAGTGCCCTACCCAATGCCAAAGAGGGCGATCTCGCTCAGATCAAAGCCTGTAATGAGGAAACGGGGCAGGTACGTCACTTCAACTTCATTATTGGTCCATCAACAGAAAATGCCACAATCCAGATCTCCATTAGTTCCCAAATTCTGTCTGCGCTGTTGATCAAGCCTCGGCAGAGCGTTACAGTGCAATTGATCTCGAAAGAAAGCGTGACCGCCGAGTTTGTCGAGTTACGGTTCAGAGGCTATTATCTGACAAGAGCCGATATATATGCAATATCTAAGCTCATTACTGGCAAATGTCTCCGAATTGGACAGCGGATCCCCTTTCTGGGGGGCAGTATTCGCCTTACTGCTGAGACAATTTATCGCAACGACAAGAAGAAATACTCGGCTTATATTGGGCCCGATACTCGTATAGTTTATCGAAGTGAAAGTGCTCGTTTGATTATCATGATCCAGCTAAGTGTTGAGATGTGGGATTTCGACGAAACGGGCGAAATTGGATTCGGCAAGCTTATCAACTCGTTTCTGCCTGAGTCGCTCCGAAGATTCAATAAAGATAATGTCCAGCACACGATAACAATCATCCTGTTTACGTCGTTACCAGATTCAAACCGCAAATCACGTCTCTTACCGGGAGAACTCGAGCCAAAGCCTGTCAATCATTATCGTGTCGCGGTAGACTCTGCACCTGTTTCTCAGTGGTCCGATATTCTGACTAGTCTTCGTCGTGAATTCATTGAATTTAAAAATGTTTTAGTCGGAGAAGGAGCTCGCCTCTCTCGGCAACCGCTAGCCGCGTCAAAGGGCAATATACTCGAGGCTTTGAGGCTGACCACTACCTTCACGTCCAACAAGTTCAGTGATCGCGATCTGTGCCGTACTTGCCTTGAAGTGAGTGTGATCACCGCTTCTCCAGGCCTTTTCGACTGCGATGAAGCCGAGCTGTACCAGTTGTCCAAAATTATTCTCGGCGTTGAGATCGGTATTGAGCTTATCTGTTTGGCTCGGCCACCGCTACACATCACTCCCATGTTCAGAGCCAAAACAAATGGTGGTGTAGTGAAACACTATATACCCACCTGGATGAATGTCTCGTTTTGGGGGCCGACGGAGCGATACGTCAAGCAGTGGATTCCCAGGTGTAAGATATATGACATCCAAATGATGGGAGTGATGGAAAATGAAATGAAAGCAATATCCGTTCGGCACTTGCATCCGGGTACTTATACCTCGCGATTTATGAAAAATTATGATAGCTCAATTTTCAAGACACAAGAAAACCAAGAGTTGCACTCCGAGAAAGAAGAGCCTGCTGATTTTGATACAAGTGCTGTTTCGCTCCAACCCGCTCCTGTGGGATCGGCACACTCGAAGCCCGTTGCGTTTGCTAACAACACAGTGGCGCTCCCTGAAATGGTTGTAAATACTGAGCCAGCCGAAGCCGATGGGAATTTCCCAGCAATGAACCACAGACAGCTTCGTGACTCGCTTGGCTCAGTCTTACGCCGGTCCTCGAAACCTAAACAGCGGCTCCAAAAGAAGATCTCTACCAACACATTTCGAAGTGCCCTCAATTCAGTGAGAGACATCACGAGCCCGATTTTGAGCTCTACAGAAAGCATACACTCGACTGCTACTCCGTCAGTGCCACAATTTAGTATTGACAACTCTCCGCCATTACCACGATCACTTGAATGGCTCAAGGACACAGGCAGCATGAAGAGCTTACCAGATACGATGCAGGCAGGGCTCACTATGGCGCGAGCTATTCCCATGCCAATTCCAGATAGTCGTAACAGTACCCTTCCAAAGGCTAGGGGTCAGCAACTTTTACACCAACAGGAGCAGCACCGCCTCGAGACAAAGAAATTGACTCCTCAGGCACTGAGTCCTATCCAGAAACAAAAACTAAGAATGTCGGTGTCAAAGTCGCCTTCCAAATTTCTTTCTGGGTCCAAAAATAGTGGTCTTTCGCCAAGAATAGGTAATAGAGTGCCCACGGCTGCTCCTGCTGAGCCACTCAGTATTGTTTCACAGGGAAGTATGTGGCGTGTGCTCAAGAATCCCTCTGTGATCGACCACCCTACAGTTACTGAGGCCTACGGCCGTTGGGCTTATGTCTACTCGCGTGGTATGAAGAGCAGAAAAATATATTGGAACTCTCTTAACGCGCCCGCATGCCTGCCGCTCACCTCGGATGTATTTCCTACAGTAGCACAGTTCAATCAAGAGTACAAGTTTCAGTTTTACAGTCTGGCAGTGATCCCTGACCAAGGCTATATGTCCACTCCTCAACTGCTCGATGAGCTCATTGGGGCGCGGCTACAGATGGGGTTCCAAATTGCTGTGGGGTCTGGCGTCACTAAAGTTGAGGCAAACTCAGTCTCAGGAAACCCAAAGCTTCTCAAGCAGATTATCCCTCAAGACAACTTTGTCGGCGTGCGCCTTTACATGATCAGAGAGGGACTCATACACAGGCTATCGATTGAGCAAGACGACCTCATCAATGTGCGTATTTACACGTGGGTGAATCCTGACCAACGCCTTGCCAGCGCGAAACCAAAACACAATGACAAAGTTTATATTCGCACAAAGTACGATGAGCATTCGCGACGGCTCGAGGGCAATTTCTTTGACCCCCTCAGCCAGTTTAATATTAACTGGAATCTATTGGACCAACAACTTGTGGGATTGATTGATTATTTTAATGACCCAAGTGCCCAGTACACGCGTGCTATTCGATTTGTGATTGTTCCTGTACCCAGCGCCCGCGCGGACCATACTGCACTTGGAGATAAACTCACCATCGAAGATGTTCGAATTGAGGGTATTCTCAAGGTAGTAACAAATATTCTCAAGCACCGGGTGAAATACCAGGGCCAAAAGAATCCATGCATTGCCCCTCAAGTAGGGTTTTACACTGGGTTTCTCAACAATGCACCACAGTCCCTGTTTGAGGAGATGCAGGAGACACAGGAAAATGAGGGCAACCGTCTCAATAAGAGCATCTCGCTTCAGCAACTCGCTGCTGAACTCAAGGGTAAATGGGGCCCGCAGCTCAACACCCGACGGTGGCATTGGAAGACATTTCACTCGGCGGTGCTGGGCGATGTACTTGTCAACTGGTTACTTCACAATTTCAGTGATATTAGCAGTCGTGAGGATGCATCTAAGTATGCCCAGAGCCTTGTCGATCAAGGATTTTTGGGCCATGTAGAGAAGCGATTTCGGTTCCATGATGGCCACTACTTTTATCAGCTGGCCAGAGAATACAGAGAAAGTGAAGATGGCGAGAAAAAGAAAGACAGTGCACATCCCGAGAGAAAGCGTGTATCCATTTCCAGAAGCCTAATTCTTGACGTGGATCCCAAGAGGCTGAGCAATCGGCCTGAAGTATGCCAGATCCATATCGACCGCTTTCACAATCCTGAGCATTCATTCAATATTCTTATAGAGTGGCTCAACACAACCCCGCGGCTTATTGATGAGTTCTTCAATGGTATATCTCGCGTGTGCAACAACTATGCTCTGCGTCTCGTGCAGGTGCCCCAAGCCGATATCGCCGATACCGAGAAACACTCGCCATTTAGAAGCTTTTTTAAGGTCAAATTCTGTATCGATCCGCTTAGTGTTGTGCCTGAACCCGACCGCTTCAAAGAGAGGCCACTTTTTTTCCACCACCGATTCCTCAAGCGCATGGGGTTCATCTTCGATGGCACCGATGTAAGCTACAACAATGAGCTGTACCAGCTTGACTACTCGTGGCGCCACGAACGCACTGGAAGGGCTCAGTATATTCACCATAGTGGAGCAGTGATTGTGCAAGTGCTGGAGGATATGTCGTTCTACATGGTGCCCAATTCCATTTTCTTATCGCGGTACGTTTCAGGTGGATCTGTGCAGACAGGCATTGAAGATACAATCCAGAGCACATTTGCGAAAATTTGCTCGAGCCCTACTGCTCTTGAGGATATTTTCATAGAAGCAATCAACGACCGTGGCGGCGACTCTTGTATAAACAGTGAAACCAATAGCCTCAGTGGTGGCAGCAGTATCAACACCTCCAGCGGCAATACAAGTCCTGTATTAAGAGGAAGGACGCGCGCGCATACAGGCCCAGGTCCGTCTGCTGATAGGCTTGAGAACCTCCACGAAAGCAACCGCAGCCGCAGCCGCAGCCGTGAACCCGGAGCTCGTAGCAGAGAACCCCTGAGGAGCAGAAGTCAGCCAAATGGTGAAAATATCATTTGAGTCTAAGTTATCCTTATTTATAAACTATTTAAATCTTTCGTACTGACGATAGAGGTGATAGCTAGGGCTCTAAGCTAGCAGCGTTGGCATAGCACCAGAACGGCTGCTGAAGTTAGATACCAACCGGATGAGGCATGCCTTTAGAGCCTACCAGACTTCGTGCTAGTGGGACACAACAAGATCTTGCCCTCCTTGACGTCCAATTGGGCCTTGAATGCTTCCTTGACATTGGCAAAAGTGTAAACCGCACCGACGGGCAGAACAATTTGCTTTGTGGCAACATACTCGACAATCTCCTTATTGAAGGCGAGTAATTTTTCGGCCGGAACACGCTCCAAGACACGAGTAGCCCAAAATCCCTTGATGGTACGATCATTGAAGATAATATCCGACTTGATCTCAATGGGTTTAGCAGTCAGATTGCCAAAGCACCAAAGCACGCCATCAAATGCTAGCATGCTGAACACTTGCCCTGCAGCCCAGCCACCAATGTTGTCTACGCCCGCCTGAACCTTGCCCTTTCCAATAATATTCTTTACTTGCTGGCGCCAGTCTTTGTCCCCAGTGGACACAATATCCGTGTACCCTTGTTTCTCGAGCCACTGCTTGGCCTCGGCGCGGCGTACAAGCTTGAGCATATTGATGCCCTTGGCTTTACAGATTGCCGCAAGCATCTGTCCGACAAGCCCATTTGCGCCATTGTAAATAAACCAGTTTCCTTCCTTGATATCCATTGCGTCAAGCAAAAGCAGAGCGCTTAAAGGCATGGTGATAAGCTGCGCCGCCTCCTCGTCGCTGATAGAGCTGGGAACCTTGGTGAGACTACCGGGCGCCGCCAGGAAATACTCTGCCCAAGTACCAGTAGTTCCTTGAGTACAGGTAACTCTGTCTCCCACCTTGAACCCTTTAACTTTGTCTCCGACCTCGACAATCACGCCGGACGCTTCCGATCCGCCGACATAAGGCAACTGAGGCTTATACCCATACTCGCCCCTGACCAAAGAAACATTATGATTGTGGATAACGGCAAAGCTTGTCTTGACAAGAACTTTCGTTGCTTCACATTTGGGGGTGGGAATATCTCCTTCATAGAGAACTTCAGTGGGCTCACCGAACTTATCGCAAATAGCAGCTTTCATGTCAAACTTTGTGTAGGCGAATTATAAGAAATTCTTTCAGTTATCTAGGGACGGATATTCCGCGTTATATATTAATAAAATGTGGAGAAGTTGCCGAGGTTCAACGTAATCCGGGGTAAACTGTTGCCTCAAGTGGCCCCACTGAAAACGGCCAAGCGAGAAACTGGCCCCTTAATGAGTAAAAAAAAAGATAAATAGTTGTTAGCGAAATCCTATATAAGCTAGGTTATGGGAGCTTCTGCTCAAGAAACTTTGAATGCACCTGAGCCCGCCATCTCAAGGCCACCGCATCAGGGCAGTGTAAACATCTAAGGCGTTTCTGTCTATAGTACCGTGAGCCTTTGTCTTGGGCCACTAGCATGTTGTACATGTCGCTCTTCATGCTCAAGCCTCGAGAATCTGCTGCAGGGGGCGCCCAAACTCGCCGAATGGTTGCTTGATGCGGCTAGCACCGACTCCGCTCTGAGAAAGTATTGCCCAGGGCCTACCACTCTTATTCTTAAAGCTCGCTCGGCATCTCATTGCTTGAGGTGAGGTCATGCTCGTGGTGTAGCAGTACTGCTTTTGGCGGCACATGAGATCGCATTCTGGCACAAATGGGGACTTACGCATTGCCATCTCCGTGTAGAGTTGGGCCATATTAGGATTAATTAGAATTGATTCGGCTACGCGGTGCCAGAAGGTAGCATTGAGAGGAGCATCTGAGGGCCATCCACCCACCATGGGCCCGTAGGTGTCGCGAGCGGAGTAACCAAGTTGCCACTGTAGGGATTTCGTATGATCCATACAATCGGCGTAATCATTAATATTTGCATAGTACGTCTTGATGTCGACAACCTCAAAAGTATCTTCATCCACATCATAATAGCGCCAGCCTGGGTTCAAGTCCGTGAAGGGGGTGACGCTGGGGGCCATAAATGCCGTCAAAAGCGCGTTTTTTTCAGTGACATCTGTGGCGTTGTTGCCATATAAGACAGTAAACTCGTCGCGATGAGTGTGACCAAAGAATGTGGCAGCGATCGTCTTGCTGAACCGTTCCAAAATAGCCGCAAAGTACTCACTATGGAACGGCAATGCCTCATCAGGCAAGCCACCTGGCGGCACATGACCAATAATCCATGCTCTAGTACCCGTGCGCTCGCAGTCAACAAGCTGATCAACCACAAACTGCAGCATGCCGCTCGGGTCGGGCTCGCCAGTACGAGCATAGTTATAGAAATTCCAGACGTACCAGAAGTTTGTATTCATCGCAATTACTCGAAGACCGGGACGTGCATTGATTGCATAGGCACCGTGATGATGCTCAATATCTCTGGCTTGTTGCTTGCCGATCCATCCAGAGTCCTCCCACAAATGAGCCATTAGCCCGGCATTATAAGAGAACCGTGAAGCAAATCCAGTCCACTTGGCCGCGTCTTGAGAGAAAGGGTAGCTGTCGTGGTTTCCAAACACTGAATAAACCGGGATATCCTTCAGATAGGTCTTAAGGGCCCGCATTGCCGTTTCCTCCTCAGCAAAGCAGAGGCTTTTGGACATGAGCACAGGGTCATGATCGACCATATCACCAGTGAATAGAGCAAAGTCAAATTTTTTATCAATTGTTGAAACGTCGTGAAGGGCGCTAAATAGCAAATCAAGCGGTGCATCGCACTTATAGGCACCAAAGCGGGGAGCCGGCTCCAGTGGGACTAAGGGATCAGGAATGCTTTTAGCACCACAGCACATAGCCCCAATACAATTCACAGGGGAGCCAATTGTATAGTTGAGCTGTAAATGGATATCACTTAAATGCACCACCTTAAAGGTGCGACCTCTCGACTGGGGGACCACAACTCCGTCGACCGGAGGGGCCGGCAGTAACTTCTGGTAATCAATCTGTGGTGAAAGGGGCAAAGGACATGATTTACCCATGATGTAGTGGCACATGTACCGTCCATCGTCGCCCAGAGGGTCCATCAAAGACAGGGCGTTTAAAAGGTCTTTAGCAAAGTTAAACGGCACCAGTTCCCCTTGGCTCTGTTTGCGTTGCACATAGGATTCACTAGCTTCTTGTGATTTATGGCGAGGAAGCTTTTTGAGCCCTGCAAGCATATACTGGCACGAAACACATGAGATACTGCGCTTCTCGAGGATCGGGCCGGGCTCGACGGGAGACTGCAATGCTGCCACTTCTGCCAGTTCGAAGGCGAGTTCTCGAAGTATCTCGACACTGGAAGGGTGGGCAATCGCCGGAAGCACCCACACTAAATGGGTGAGCCATTGCATAATCACTGCTTGTTGCTTGTGTCTCAATAAATAGTGTTGTCTGCATGTATGCAGGGTATGCAGGGTATGTTGTTCGTGGCTGCATAATCGATAAGGCAACTTGTATTTGCTGAGATAGAAGATAGTGAGGCAGTCAGGTAAAAAGTATACATTTTTGGGTCCGAACAAGTGCAGAGCGTTCCGAACTACCGGATGGATTATGGCTCTGGGAGGACCGTGGTGTTTTGGCCAAGTCTGGTAAGGCATCTTTGAGTTCCCATGTTTTAGGTGAGGATGATAGTAATTATTTTAACGCTAGGTAGTTGAGGAAATTACACTTTATTTATCCGCTTATTTACCCACGCGTTCAGCCACCTTGATCAAATCAGATAACACGCCCATGGCGGTCACAGCATCACCAGCACCAGCACCCTGGATAATCAGGGGAGAAGGATAACGCTCAGTCTGGAAAGCAACAACATTATCGGAACCTTGAAGCGAGGCAAAGGGGTGAGACTTCTCATATTTCTCAACTCCGACCTTGACCTCAGGCTGAGCCTTGGTTAAATCGATCTTACCTACAAAGCGCAAGACTTTGCCTTCCTTGGCAGCATCGTCGCGAAGCTTGGACATATCATTGTCATACTTTGGCAACTCAGCCAAAAACTCCTCGACGCTCTCGACATTTTCGAGGGGCTTGGGAATTAAACTCTCAACAGGAAAAGCACTCGGGCCGGCCACAAGTTGGCCAGACAAGCGGGCCAAAATGGTTACCTTACGAGCAACGTCCAAGCCGTTTAGGTCTTCACGAGGGTCGGGCTCAGTGTATCCGAGCTCCTTGGCCTTGAGAACAACCTCGGAGAACTTTACGTCAGAGGAGCCAAACACATTGAAAATGTAGCTAAGGGTACCGCTCAAAATACCCTCAACTTTTTGGATTTTGTCACCAGTACGCACGAGATCGTTCAGGCTAGAAATGGTTGGGAGACCAGCACCGACAGTCGCCTCATGGTAAACAAGACCGGTGTTGCTAGTGCTGAAGATCTGATTCCAGAGCTCAAGAGAGTCGCTAAAACCTTTCTTGTTAGGGGTGACAACACTGACGTTACGCTTCAAGAATTCGGGGTAAGCTTCAGCTAAAGTCTGGTTTGAGGTGTTGTCAATGAGCACAGCGGGGGCGGGAGATTTGCTCAAAAACTCAGCAATTTGGACAGGTGTCCATGCAGCTTCAGATGCACTATAGTCAACGGTGAGAGGATCAGCAATAGGGGAGTAGTCCTCGGAGACAAAGGTGTTCTTAGAGCGACCCAAGAGCACAACGTTGATGCTCAATTTCTCGGAAACGTTTTTGAGCTGTTTCAGGAAAGCAGTACCTACGAGACCAGTGCCAACAACAGCGATATTTACAGTCATAATGCGTAGGGTGAAATGTGCAAGCTGGTGAGTCAGAAGTAGAGAGGATATAGACGCAGTGGAAGCGCTGCCGGAAGGGAATTGCAAGTGAATTCGGCATATCTGAGAAGTGGTATTAAATTTTCAGCTGCTTTAATACTATACAAAGAGTAGGGATCATGGCCAACGAAGTCACATATGTCAAATACGTTATCTGAATGAAAAATGGCTGAATTAGTCGATTTATTACAAGAGCTCAGATCAATCAATTAATCAATATAAATCCTTGAGACTGCTAAGGTCTTTACGAGTATGCCGGTTTCGGCGAACATGGGGCAGATCTATCAACAAAATAAAGACTGTTTCGTGTGGTAAGGGCTGATTTTCATATATAAGATCTTGCGACGATCATGCGCTCGCTCGCGTGGAATACGATCTTCAAGAGTAAAGGTTTCAGGCTACCCACCCCTACCGAGAGATGAGGGTAGTCTAGTGTATAATTTAAAGGAAACGTCGTTAAAACCGTAAGTCTCTATATAAAATTGTCATTCATTCATCTAAATCGTTTCAGGGAATATTGAGCAGGTGGCCCATTCTAGTGACTTTAGTCTCAAGGTACTTATCGACCTCGCTAGATTGGAAGCCACCCTTTTTTTGCCAGGAGAGGGGCACCATGGGAACACGCTGGATAACTTTTATCTCACCGTTTCTTCCCTCGACGGCGGCGATCTTGTCGGGATTGTTCGTGAGGAGGCGAATATCATGAAGCCCCAAGTCGACTAGAATTGCCGTGGCCATACCAAATGAACGAGAATCGGCCGGGTGACGGAGCATCAAGTTAGCTTGGACAGTATCAGCACCCAGGTCCTGTAGGTTGTAGGCCTTCAGCTTTTCGCCGAGCCCGATTCCACGACCTTCCTGGCGGAGATAAACAATAACACCGGTGCCTTCCTGTGACATGACACGACATGCCTCGTCAAGCTGCTCGCCGCAATCACAGCGAGCGCTCCAGGCAGTCTCACCAGTATAGCACTCAGAGTGGATACGAACGAGGGTGCCGTTTTCGGAGTGGGGTGCCGGGGAGGCCTCTACAGTCTCCGAGGACACGCGACCGGGGAAAAGACGACCAGAATAAGCACCACGAGTCATGCGATCCATCTCAGTTTCGCCCTCTCTGGCCGCAAACAGAGTTTTGGAGTGGATGTCCTCACCAATGACAATTGCAAGGTGCTCTTTGTTATCCAGATTGTTGGAGTATACATGTAAAAAAATCTCAGTACCGGTGGTGGTGGGAATTCTTGCTCTTGATTGACAGAATACCTCTGGAAGCTCCTCAAGTTCTGCCCGAACCGAGTTTGCGGCCTCAGTCTCCACCTGCGCTGGTTGCGCTCTCGGAGGGAGTTCACTCACATTGAGACTACTATGCGTGGGGGTGAAAGGAGGAGAAACAATCGACATCCTCGATAACCGATTGTTGTCAGGCTCGGACATTTTACGCTTATGCTGTGTAGTCAGGTGTGGAGGGAGGATCTCCATCGAATCAACATGTGAAGTAAGTAGTTGGGAAAGAAGCATTGTTTCAAGAGGGACTCTTTGTGATTTGTGAACTTTTTTCTTTTGGATAGAGGCTTTTCAGTTGTATTCGAATGCAATGTGGTTTAGGGGTTCAGTTTTGCTCCTAAACAGCTGGCAATTTATATGCGGCTAATAATACCAATTTGCAGGGCATGATGTTTTACTTATAGGCTATGAGTAAGTAGTTAATCTCTTCCCTTAGCTTAAATTAAACTATGCTACACAAACTTTATTCGTCAACGTCCTCGATGGTCACATGGTGCTTTGCTGGGCTCGAAGTGCTAGCTGGCGATGCTGAAACTGCAGAGGCGGCAGAAGTAGATACACCAGCGGAAGAATTGGAGTCTGATTGTGTGGAGGCTTTGGGAAACTTGGCAACCTGCTCCTGTGTCTCGTCAATCGCGTCGTCAACCTTATCGGCAAGCTGCACTGCGGTTGAGGTCAGGCCGTGTTTTTGGCTGCGAAGCTTGCGACTCACCTTTAATTCGTCAAGTTGCTCATAAATTGCCTCTACCCGTAAATGCGCCTCCTTTAGATTCCGCAGCTTAAGTCTAGCGCTATCGCCGTCGCTGGCATCCTTTGAAATGATACCCTGAAACCGTTCAAGTTCAAGATCGAGCCGAGGTTTAATGGTGCGCAAGATACCAATATTTTTTTCATTGTTTTCTTGATTCTTCTTTTGCTGCTGCTGCTTCCCAGCTTCTGTGTCTTGTTTGGCCTTGGTCGATTTTTCATTAGGTTCGAGGGAAGCGGACCGCATGGCGGAGGCAAGATCGTCGTCAACAAGCTCTACAGGGGGGCTTGGAGGCTCGCTGACCCGAGGATCCAAAGTTTCAAAGTAAACAGTCGGCGCATCAACTGGCTCGGCATCATAGCCATCAAAAGTCTCGACACCTTCCTGCAGTGGGTCGTTATCATGCAAAGAGAGCGCATCGTCATCGTCGTCAGTCTCACCTCTGATCTGAGGCTTATTTTGACGTCGGCTTGTCTCACGGCGCTCCTGGTCTTGCTGCTGGCGCTGAATATGATCAAGGACATCAAACAGCGACAAAGTGATGGGATCATCATCGTGGCGGTTGACAAACTGCTCTCTAAGAGCTTGCTCGCGCTGCTGCTGAGCCAAGAAACGACGCTGCTGCGCTGCTTGTTGACATTTGCGGCTGTGTTCAGCCTGCTGCTGTCTGCGGCGCTCAGCGTCAAGTCGAGCCTGAAGTTGGCGCTGGCGCTTGGCCTCACGCTCTCGTGCTACACGTTGCTGGCGCTCTTGTTCACGCAATTGAAATTCGCGATAAGCGCGGGCACGCTGTTGTTGCTCAAAGTACTGTTGTTGACGAAGATAGTCGAGATACTGCTGCTGCTCGTAGGCCTGGCGGCGTTGGCGAGCCTGCTGAGCCTGTTGAGCACGGACGTATTGCTCATATTCATCGTCGTATACTGGGTAGAAACTGTAGGGATACATTGGAAACGATATACATAATGTGGGGTACCATCCTAATATATATACTATGCCCAGGAACTCGCCAGGTCCGTGGAGATTGTTCCAGAGATGCTGACAAATCTAGCAATCAGCAGGTACCTAGGCTTGCCTTGCTCTGCAACATACTTGAGAGGCGATATTTGGTATTGAAATAGTCGGAATATGCTTTTTTACTGCTGGTCAGAGTCCTAGGAAGTTGTAGCCGACCCATACTGCTCTCCATCCCGCTAATGGGTTATCGTGACTCTCCTAGGCAACCATGCAGCTAAAATGCAGCCTCTTCAATAGATACATTTCGTGCTTTGGCAGGGACCTTCTTGCTTGCGAGGATCATAGTGAACCTATTTTTGTATAGTTTTCCCAGCTTCACGCAGTTTCTGCACAGATAAACTCAACTCCTGGTTGGTCTCGCGCGCAAAAAAAAAGTCATAATTATACATAATTTAGAAAGCTGTAGAGAGTCAGAGACTGCTATCGTGGGATCAACGCCGCGAGAATCTCGTCCCTACATGATGAGCCATGCACTAGTACCTCCCATTGCTAGTAGTACCACAGCGGTAAGGAAACCGGCGCCGCCCGTATCGCCGTTGTTGAGGTTAAGTGTTTGTGCTACAATCTCAGAGCTGTTGAGGCCAGCGTCACCGTAACCGTAGACACCGGTTTCATTGGACATGGCCGAGTCTCCATACAATTGTGATGCATTGTATGGCCCATCTTTGGTGTCAATGAGCAAGGTGTTGATCATATCAACAGCACAGATTTGCTCACCCAATCCGTAGTAACCATCCCAACCATCAGCGAACCAATTTGTACCACAGGTGTGGCCATCAGTACCACCAGAGCACGATTGAGCCATACCGGCACCTGAAGCCTGCAGCTTGGGCCAGAACCATTCGCGAGTTTCAGGAACCACCTTGATAGTGAGTCCTAAAGCACGGATAAAGAAACCCTTAAAGCAGCGCTGATCGTTGTTGCACTTCTCGTGGGCCTGACAGGCGGCTTCGTAGGCAATGCTGTTGTTGAAGAAAACCTGGGCACGGGACCACAAAGATTGCATACGCTGATACCAGATCTGGTCACCTGTAGCATTGTAGAGGTATGCGCATCCGGAGATCAGCAAGCCCTGGTTATAGGTCCACTCATAGGGGGCAATAACGGTACAGTTTTGATCAGTGGCGGCGCCATCGAGGGCTTGCATAAACATTTGAGTGGGGTCAGTAGTTTGGTTGTTACGAGGAGTGAGGAACTTGACACCCACCATCCATTCATAGGCGCGCTCTGCAAAGTCGAGGAACGTGCTGTTTCCGGTGAACTTGTACAAACGAGCGCCCAAATGGAAAAGACAGCCATTCGATACCAAGTTTTTGTAGTTGTAACCACCATTCCAGGTGAAAATCTGCCATCTGAGACCGCCGCCACACTCTGTAGTATCCCAGCGCTCTGCCATTGTGTTCCAGGTGGCCTGAGCAAAGTAGAGCCACGTATCGGGGTAGCCTTCACCTGGCACAGTATAATTTTTCTCTGCAGCACCCATTGCGGCAATACCCCAAAACGCTTGATCGTCATTCCCTTCAGTACTCGTCTGGTTGTAGGTCATATAGTTCCAGTAGTCTCCGCTCTGATAAACCATTGACATGTGGGTTAAATCATCGTAACTAGTATTTCCTGTGTAGTAGCTGTAGTCAATCATGGCACCCCAGGCTACACCGGCTTCCCACCAGTAGTATGGGTCGCTAAACATGCCCGGCGACCGGCCACTACTGTTACCGTTGTAATAGTCCATGAGACCCTTTGAAATCAAGACACCAGCATCGATGATACTTTGTGTGTCGTTCACGTTCATATCAACCGCGTTTGCGGCCTGAAATCCGCTAAAGCACCCAAGCGCTCCAAGAAAAATACTCGACGCGCGCATTAGTTAGAAAGGGGGTACGAAGCGCTCTAGAGGGGAGGGGGGGGTGGTCTCTAAATACGCCACATATGCTCTCAAAATATTAGCGGGGCTAAGATAGAAGAAAATAATCAGATAGTTCTTTATAAATGTCCGATTGATATGAGTTTTTACAGATTATATCGAATGTATACAGTTCCGAGCGCGTTTGATGGTGATCTCGAGTTCTAGTTACCATGGCAACAACACAGCCCCCTGCTCTTAAATTAGCTTTTCCATATCTCTGGAATATTGAAATTCTAGAGTGTGAGCTCTGATCCTGTGCAATCAGTTGCTACGATGTTGTGTTCGACAGTAGTTTTGCAGGAGGAATAAGATCTCTTGGGTCACTGGCTGGGGTGGGACGACAAAGATGGGCGTGAGGCACTCATATCTCGTGTTGAGACAAAGCATGTGCTTTGCACAAAACTAAGCTGCTAGGTTTTCGACAATGCAGCCACTTTCTCGCTGGTAGAAAGCCTCGCGCGGCTATAGAGCGAGTATCGTGCATACTGGGCGGGTCTCCTACCTCTTGAGTCCATCAAGTAGCCCTGGAACAAGAGACTAGACGGACACGCTAATCCAATTTGATGTATTCGCACCCCGTAGCTTCTTCTATCGTATTGTAACTCTAATAAACTGGCAATATTGCCTTAAATATATTTACTTCAACATAAACACTCCAATCGAAGTCAAAAGGGCCAAACAGATTGCAGTAACCACCCCTGCACCTGCGCGGTCTCCCTTTGTGACCACTGTATCATCAACAAATACATTGGCACTTGTATTGGTACCTGAGCCGGCATCACTGGAGCCGACTGATGTGCCACCAGTGCGGTTGGATAATGGTGCATCAACACTCAGAATCTGGGTATTTTGGATACACTCGATTGCACACATTTGCTCCCCCAGCCCGTAGACGCCATCCCATCCGCTAGTGGACCAGTCTTGACCACACGTGTGACCATCCGAACCGCCTGAGCATGACTGGGCCGCCGCTTTCGCTGAGGTGTTGAGGAATTGAAGCATCTCATCCCGAAGGGAAGGAACAAAAGTGATGGCGTGGCCCAGAAACCTCGAGAAAATTCCTCTGAAGCAGCGCTGATCATTGTTGCACCGCTTGGATGGCATGCATGCGGCCTCGTACATAATTTGGTTGCTGAAAAACACCTTGGAACGATCCCATAGATCATCAATACGGTCCTGCCACTTTGTATCATTGGTGTAATCCAAAAGGAAGGCACAACCGGAGATCATAAGGCCATAATTGTAAGTCCACTCACCGTTCGAGTGCTGCGAGCAATTTTGGTTGAGCGAGGCACCGTCCCACAAATAAAGTGGACTTGTAGAGTTTTTGGGATTAAGGAAATCAACAGAGAGCAACCAGTCGTAGACAGTCTCAGCCCAATCACTATAAGTAGTGTTATCAGTATAACGAGCAAGACGCGCAGCCAAATTGAACATACAGCCATTTGAGACAGTGTTTTTGTAGTCGTAACCGGAGTTCCAGGTATAGATCTGCCAACGAAGTCCACCCTGGCAGTTCTCAGTATCCCATCGGCCGACCATCTGGTTGAAAACTGCTTGGGCGAGGTAAAGCCAACCGGGCTTGTCGCTTCCAGGATTAGTGAAATTGCGTTCAGCGGCTGCCATGGCGGCAATACCCCAAAATCCTTGATCATCGTTACCCTCAGTAGTACTTTGGTTAGTGGGCAGGTAGTCCCAGTTTTTGCCCACTTGAGCCTGTAAAGCGTCAAATATCTGGTCATTGTATGTTTCGTCTTTTGTGATATACCAGTAATCCAACATAGAATTCCAAGCAGCGCCCGCTTCCCACCAGTAATATGGGTCAACCATCATACCCACGGTGCCACCATAGTTTGAGCCCTGATTGTAGTCCATGAGACCTTTGGCAATAAGTGAGAGCCCGTCATTGACACTCGAAGAACTATCAAGATCTATGTCGACAGCATTAGCCGTCGAACAAACTAGTGCGGCCAGTTGCCAGATCATGTAAGGGAGATGGCGCAGTGATGTTATTTATAGGCCTAGTGGGGGTGCTCGAGAGCTTCAAACAAAAGGCCGCAGCGGCACATATTGCCGGGAAGCAAAAGACTAATTAAAGAATCTGGTAATAGTTTGATAGAGAAACCTCGACTAAATAGTATATGCGAGCAGGCGTGAGGACTCTCCCTCGGCACCTTAGCGACTAAACTGAATATCGTCAATACGAAGAATACTCTTGCAGCATTCACTTGCGAGGGTGATGGCACTAGTATTTACCAGCAAAGGCTGTAAAACATTCTCAGTGGTGATATCAGCAGTACCTCTCCGCATTGAGATGCCCACGTTGGCCTGACCATTGGCGTGCTTGTTGATGAGATCGGTTACAGCCTCTATAGCATTCATACCAGCATTCTCGGCAAGAGTGGTGGGTATAACCTCGAGAGACTGGGCGTACTCAGCCCAGCATGCACCTTCAACACCAGTTTTCTCAAGCGCTTCCTGTCGAAGTATGCGAGCAACCTCCACTTCGGGGGCACCACCACCCGCAATAAGGGCGCGCTCGCGCACAAGACAGCGGATAACACAAAGGGCGTCATGAATCGAGCGTTCTGCTTCATCAACAATCACATTGTTGCTACCGTGAACAACGACAGAGCATGTTTTGACGGGGCTTTGGATCTCTGAAATTGTCAGGACTTTGGCTCCCGCTTGCTCGGTTTCCTCTACGAGGTCAGCGCTCCCGAGGCGTTCCTCAGTAAAAGAGTCGATATCTGCAATAGGAGTGCAGCCAACAGTTTTGCAAATGAACTCAACCTCATCACGCTCGATATCCTTGATTACCATGATGCCAAGCTTGGCCATAAAGTGGAGGGCCATGTCGTTGACGGCATCTCTGAGAATACTCTTCTGAATCAAAACGACATTACACTTGTGCTTTTTGATGGTCTTGCACAAGTTGAGCAGATATGTGCGCTCTTCTTTGAGGATCTTGTCCATTTGACGGTAGTCATTCACTACCACCTGGTTTTCGAGGTCCGGTTTGGGTGGGCTCAACTGAAACTGAATGACCGCAATCTTTGCCTTCTCAATACGGGTAGGGCCCGAAGCCGAGGAGATGGGAAGCTGGCGCAAAACGAGGCCGTTGATGATCGCGGTATCCTCGATGGTGCCACCCAATTTTTTCACCAAGCGGATATCGCCCAAATCGATGGTGGGTTGGTCCTTTGTGCCTCCAACAACCCGCAAAACAGCATCCACACACATGGGGGCGATTTTAGCAGAGTATTGGGAGACAATCTTGGAGCTGAGAGAGGTGGTGGCTGCCTGGATTAGCGCAGCACGATCTGTGAGTTCAATTTTTTGGCTCATGGCACGCATGATTTCAGTAGCACGAAGGGAAGCGCGGGTGAAGGCGGTGGCGACGAGAGATGGGTGGATTCCGCGGTCTAAAAGCCGCTCAGCTGCTCCAAGGATACTGCCACAAAGCACAACGACCGAGGTAGTCCCGTCGCCGGCCTCTGAATCTTGTGCACTACTCAAGTCAACAAGCATACGCGCAGCGGGGTGCATGACTGCCATGTGTTTTAGGATTGTGGCACCGTCGTTGGTGATGATCACTTCGCCGTGTTTTGTCTGAAGCATCTTGTCCATGCCTTTAGGGCCCAAAGAGGTACGCACGGCATCTGCCACCGCACGTGCGGCCATAATATTGCTACGGCGAACCTCTGTGGGTTTATCACGGTCTCTAAACGTAGAATTAGCTGGCGCGGTCTTTGCGCTCATGGTGCTTATGGAAGGTGGGAGAAGGGGGGTGAAGAGAATGTCAATGCAGAGGACGCTGTCAAAGGGGGAAGCTCAGAGGTCAGATACACACCAATGTACGGTTTGAGCTTTGAAGATTTCTTTGAAAAAGAAAAAGGCGAATGGGGGATCAGAATATACGCCACAGCTATATTCTCCCGCTTTCCAACCCTTGAGCTAGCTAGTCATGGACTCACTATTTATACAAGTTTGGTTTCCCACCAATACGCACCTATAGGTTGAGTAAATTTAAAATCAATTCTCTATAGTCGGATATTTTTCAGTCTGG
Source organism: Wickerhamiella australiensis (assembly GCA_030579635.1). Lineage (NCBI taxonomy): Eukaryota > Fungi > Ascomycota > Dipodascomycetes > Dipodascales > Trichomonascaceae > Wickerhamiella > Wickerhamiella australiensis. Next base: position 212,925 of record JAKTRM010000004.1, on the reverse strand, counting down.
TTATGCATTATAGAGCCGTCCGTGCACTTAAAGGCATCTCTCCCACCACATCTCTCACCTCATCAATGTCCTGGTTCAGTGGACCAAACGTCATCGAGACGGCAACGTCGGAGAATATCCCCAATGGCGAGCAGAATATTGCGCTCAACCTTGATATTTGTGACATGGTCAGATCCAAGAAACTGATGCCGCAGGACGCACTCAAGCAACTCAAGCCCCGGCTGATGCATATCAACCCCAATATTCAGATCCTTGCCCTGCACCTCTTGGACCTGCTGGTCAAGAATGGAGGCCATCATTTCTTGGAAAAGTTCGCTTCGGAAGATTTCCTCAATGCGTTTACAGGTCAGATCCGTTCTCAGCATATCCAGGGGAGAAGCCCTGAGGTGGTCCAGCTCATGCTCGAGTATCTACAGCAATGGGCGTATATGACCAAGGATCAGCCCATATTGAGAGAAATTTGGAACACATATCAGCGCCTAAAACCTAATTACGAGTTTCCACCCCTTCAAGAGACTGGTTCGTCGTATGTTGAGGCAGAGGTGGCCCCCGAATGGGTCGATAGTGATAGCTGTATGAAAAGTGGGCAGCCCTTCACATTTTATAACCGCAAGCACCATTGCCGTAATTGCGGAGGTGTTTATCTACAAGAGTACTGCAAAGATTTTGTTCCGTTGCCAAAGTACGGAATCACAGAACCAGTAAGAGTGTGTGTAGACTGCAAAACTAAGCTAGAAAGCAGGACAACCAACTCTAGAACTGGCAAAAGCAAAAATGTGAGGGGGGTCGCCAGCAATAATTCAGCACTGGAAACTGCATTTGACCGAGATCTGCGCCAGGCGCTTGAAGCATCAATGGCTCAGGAGGGCAGCTCGAGCTCTGCTGTCATCGCTCCTGCCGGTATCGAAGAGGAGGAAGAAATGGATGAAGATATGAAAGCAGCAATTGCTGCGTCGCTTGCTGATATGAAAAATGTTGCATCTGCACATCACCATCATCGTCAGGAGTACGTGCAAGAGCAAATGCCCATGCCCCGCAGTATTGACCAGGGGCTAGTTACACCACAAGATTTTGAGCGCGTTGAGTCTCTTAAACAGCTGTTACTCCACGCCACGCCACAAGATGCCATCTATGATCAAAGAATCACTGATGGTGAGCGGCATGCCGTTTCCATGCAGCCAAAAGTGGTCAAGGATCTAACTGACGCAGCAGATAAGCTACAAACACTGGAAGATTTGCATTCGCGTATTTTGTCGATCAGCACCTACTATGATAAGTTTTTAGATGCAGAGCTCCAACGTGCGAGCGGGCAAAAGCCAGCGACAATTCCGTCTCAGAGTAAAGTCCCTCTTCGTTCTCAGGCACCGCAGCAGCCTTCGCGTGTTCAACCAGCACGCGCTCCACAAGTTCCCTCTTACGCTCCGTCATACTCACAACCACTCTCGCACCAGGGGACTGGCTCGCTGACTCCTTTTGCACCTCCATCAGTCATTGATTTACCAAGTGTGCCTAGCGCTCCAATTAAAGATTCCGGATCCGAGCTCGAGCATGAACCACAAGCGGAAAAAGAAGAAGAAGCAATGCTCATTGAATTGTAATTGTGTAAAACCTAGAGATCTCTCCGGCAGTGGAGATTATGAATGCCGAATTTGTGCGATTAGCTTATCGCGCATATGCTCTGTACTTATATATTATTTAACTTGCGAAATCACGAGGTGTAAGGCGAATAGGCAAAAGAGAGGTAACTGGGTATTATTTTACCTGCAGAAGGGGCAAAAGTCAATCAGTAATGCAAAGACTACGAGATCTGCAAAAAATATGGCTAACTAGAAGCCCATGTACCCGCCTAACCACTACTTCGAATCCGTAATAATTCAGATTCCTTACCCAGCGCTCTCCCAAAATTAATGAATTCATGCTTGGCGCCATTAAAATATCCGAGATCCACAAGCTTGTCAATTAGCTGCTGGTCACCAAACTGACTTTCTTTTCGATGTGCAAATTCGGGCTCTTTCTGGTACCAGAGCCGAGCGATATCGATAAGGATATTTGCAGTGAGGCCCCAAACAAGAATATTAGCCGGCTCGCCGACCTGTTTCTCACGAGCCGGCACTTTGAAATAATGCTGATTGAATTTGAGCCCAGCCCAATGTTCCTGTCTGGTACTGTACTGCTTGCAGCTCAAGAACTTTGAGATTCGCACCCCAAACACTTTGTTGACTTCGTGTGAAAGCAGCTTCGAGTCAATGACTCGGGGCAAGTTGCTGCTGGGGTTTATATCTGGTTCATCCAACCATGCTACTTGTGGAACTACACACAGGTACCTACTACTTAGGTATGCGGGCATTGTGAGCAGAGGTTCGAGTTTGAGATCAAGAGGCAGTCCAATCTCCTCGAATGCCTCTCTGCGGGCGACTTCTAGTGAAGTTTCCCCGAGGGTATCGGCTTTCCCGCCTGGAAACGCGGCATCGCCAGCATAAGATATGTGACCTGATCGAGTAGTCAAGACACAACTGACTTGATTGTCGACCCCTCGGTAAAGTAAAGCTAAAACAGCCGCTCGACGATTTAAATCAATCTTATTCCATATATTTGTAGAATTTGGGAGCGAGCGTTGCGCATTTCGCAGATTAATCATTGGTGGGAGGCGAGGCCTGGGAGGGCAGGCATTTTCGTGCCAAAAGTTGTGCTGGAATCGGGTATGTCAGGCGAATTTGTTTATAGTGAAGTGTGGAATTGAGCGAAGTTCACTCCTTATTCGGGCAAGTTAGTTGCTTACATCGTAAGAGCTCTACAAAGTGCAGGCATGCTTGATAGGGCTAAAAGAGTGAGCTTATATTAATGAGAGATTAGTATAATTACCAGGTACTAGGCCCAAAGGCTTCACCCTCGGAAAGTTTAGTGCGGGGCACACTCATATCATCGACGTTTTGGCTGAAACCAACGTTACCCCACCACCGAGGTTTTTGAACATTGGTAGTCAACTCTACAATGACAATAATGAGCTGGCCAATGACCACTGCTAGCTCCAATCCAACGCTGACAGTGTAGTTATACTTGGACCACCAATTGAAATAGTGGCGGCGTATGTAAAACGTAAACAGGAAACCTACCTGGAGAAATGTGACATAGTTATAAGGGGTGGCAGGTGGTATCATTTGGGCACTGTTTAAAAACACAGGCCAGTTCAAATACCTAAAGAATGACCGGGGATACCTGCGTAGCCACACCCAGCTCAGGAATGGAAGAACGGCACCGATGACATAGAGATACAGCACTGGCCTGTACACTTTGAGAACCCTCTTCGCGCCGATTGTACCCCAAGTCAAAGCAGAGTTATAGAACACACGCACTGTTGAACATGTGAATCCATCCGGTTGCTCGAGGCTACAAAAGTTAGCAAAGTATCGCCCAGCCCACATCATACAGACCCATTGCACGATTCCGCCCCAAATTAGTGATAGAAATTGCACAGCAAACACAAGCCAAGGGCTCAGTTTCAAGTAGTGGGCTAGTTTCATATATTGCAAAACAATTATGCCCATCAAGTGCGGGAAGGAGCAGAACATCTTGAAAAGCATATTAGCCTCACTGTTGCCCTGCTGCAGGTACCCGGCGATAAATTCAGATACAACCCCCAGCTCGAGATCAATATTTGTGGTGGAGAACATGATTCCGTTGGGTAGAAACATGATGGTTGTGATAGCGAGTGCTAAAAAGAGTGGGCCGATATTTAACTCTGTGTAAAAATGCACAGCAATGATTGCCAAAACAATGCAAAAAATGTACAGCGCCGCGTAGATGATCGTTGGTATCTCAGTGTACTTTCTCATGAGCTGCATATGCAGGTCCTGACTATTATCGCGACTAGATCTCCAGTACTTGTATACCTTGTGGAGATCAAAGAGCGCGAAATGTACAAATGTGGCAGAAATGGCGCCAAAACTGAGACCGTAGGCGATAGCGTTTGAGTCTGCAAGAAATATGGGCGAGTATTCTTGATACTTTTGCTTGACAAAGTGCCCCTTGTCATCGAGAACTCGGGAGATATCATATGTTTGCTGGAATCGATCCGTCAGGCCTGCCACCGATGAAACCATTGGAAGGTAATCACCGTACCATACATTAGTGAATGATACAATTGGTATAACAATCCATAGCACAAGGACCACCATTGTGGCCATATTCAAGAGGGTATTGATTGGCGGCACCAAAGGGGACCCCAGGTAGCCAGAGATCATCCTCCAGTCAAAGCACAAAGGAAGAAGCGCCACACCTGAGGTGATGCCAAAGAGCTGATTAACTACCACATTTTCGGGCGCGATCCAGCCAGACCAGCTGAACCTGGACATGAACGTCGCCAGAAAACTCGGCACCCACTGGTACAGGGCGCCTCCAACCATCAAAATGACGAGCAGCTTCAGTCTTGAAATACTCCACCCGTTGGCCAGATAGTTTGATTTGATGTGCAAATTAGTTAACAAAGTAACTGTAACCAATGAACTGGGGAAAATGAATTGTTGGGGGTAGATCAGGATCCGGCGCACGAGACCAGATAGCGCCAGTCCCATCAGCTGGGTAGAGAGCATCAATAAAATACCAAAGCCGTAACCTACCACCTCTTGTCTGAAGAATTTCTTGGCACCCATAATCAGACTGAGGTAAGTAGGCCCGGTACCGAGCGTACACGCGGCCATTATTGAGATGAGGCCATGCTCCTTGATATTGAATGGCCCCGGGTTCAGGTCGATACCCCATACTCTTTTTCGAGGCACAACTTTGGCCCACAGTTTACCAAATGGATGCGCAGCAATGATCACGAGCGAGGGTGAGACACAAAAAGCAGTCTCTTGTAGACTTAAGAGAATATTCAAACAGCTGGCAACAGTAGTTAAGATGACCCCTATCACCCACATACGAAGCGTATTCTGGGGAGTTTTTCCGTTATCCCAGTTTGGTACAGAGGCCCTGACCTCAGCATAGGGAGAATCCTTCTGGCCGGTGCTGTCTATGAACACAGACTCCTCGCTTTCCAGTAATCGTTCAGTGACCACACTCATCGGGATCTAACGTTTTGTTGGGTTGGATAGAGAGATTCTGGGCGGGGGTGAGCCCAGATGATTGTTTTTGTAAGTAGTCATATGCAGATCACTATATTAACCTCCCAGCGAGAAGGTGTCCACATACCTGCATTGCACCCCTAATACGTATCCAAAAAGATGCTGGTAACTAAAGCGCCGGGGAAAGTTATTTTATTTGGCGAGCACGCAGTTGTGTATGGCCACCCAGCAATTGCCGCCAGTGTGGACTTGCATACCTACATTTTTGTGGGCGATGAAGGACCCGCCGACCGCGTGACACTCGATTTCCCCATGGTTGAGATGTCTTCGAGCTGGAAAATTGGCGAGATTCCATTCGTCAATAAGAAAGAGATTGGATCAAAACTCGATGCAGATGTGGTGGATTCTCTGGGTCCGCTGCTGGAGGAAATCACCAACCCATTTGCGCGCGCGTCAGCGTTGGCGTTCCTTTACCTCTATGTGCATATTTGCGATGTTTCTACACGTGGAAAAACATATTCTGCGCGATCTACTCTTCCTGTTGGCGCAGGACTCGGCAGCAGCGCTTCGTTTTCTGTTGCACTTGCCGCAGCTCTGCTTGAGACTGCAGAAAAGTCTACGACTACCACCGACACCGGCAATGATCGTGATGTTATCAATCAATGGGCATTTCTCGGCGAGTCATGTATTCATGGCAACCCCAGCGGGATCGACAATGTCGTTGCATCAGGCGGTGGCGCGGTTCGATTCGTCAAAGGTGTCTCCATCGAGCCCATCACTATGCCTTCAGTTGATCTAGTGCTCACAAATACCAGAGTCCCTCGTCATACTGCAGAGTTGGTTGCTGGCGTTGCCAGGAGACGTCAGAAGTTCCCTGAGGTGATGGATCCTCTTCTCCAATCTATCGGTACCTTGAGCGATACCGTTTATTCCACAATACAGAAAAGTAGCGACTCGCAATCTCTCGCGAAAGATCTGAGCGAGCTCGCATGCATTAACCATGGGCTTTTAGTGGCTCTTGGTGTCTCTCATCCCAGCCTCGAGAAGGTCCGCATGGCCTCTCAACACACAAAGCTGGGCAAGACCAAACTTACTGGTGCTGGAGGCGGCGGGTGTGCCATCACAATCGTCTCTCCTTCGAGTGCCTCGTCTAGTTTACAGGATTTCAAGTCAGCATTGCCTGATATGGAGGTTTTCGAGACCAGTATTGGTGGCCAGGGTGTAGCAAAATGCCAGTTTCCTGGCCCCATTCCTGAGGAGATTAAAAACTTGAAGAAATGTGACTGGGCGTATTATTAGTTTTAGCTATTTAATTTTATTGTAGATTTAGTTTCCAGTAGCTCAATGCGAGTGGTAAGAAAACGATGATTGAGAGCAGCTGTTCATTGTCGAGAAAAGACGATTGACGAATATTCTGAGTGCACATTGCTACTTGAAATCTAGAATAAATGTGACTCCCTGTTATCTAGATACTTTTGTCAACTACATTCCCCTATTAAACCAAACTTGTTTACCGTGAAACTCTGGTTCTAGTGAGTTCCCGCCGACGAAACGTTTAGAGGGGAAAATCCCCAATGCAAACGGTAGTACTGCAAACGAAACAGCAGTGATGATTCCCAAGTTTACAGTCTGTACCGTTCTAAGGCCTTTGCCCTTCAACGGCCCGCGCTGAAGCTTAAGGAGGATCAATGGAGGTATTACCATAACAGGAGTAGCTGTTACCACCCTTGAGATTGCTGTCTCGCCTACTGCCTTGATAGCTGCCTGTTTAGAGGACCCAAGAGGCTCATTTGTATCCTTATCGTAAACGGTAATACCGTTGCGGATTTCGTTGCTGCGCATGAGAAAAACATTCAAAACACCAGCACTAGCCACCGCAGCAAATGGTACAAGACGCGCGAGTGTCGTCTTGAGGGACTGAGAGACACTGAGCCTCGGGACGACAGCGTTGAGGCCGAGGGCCACACCGCACGATCCACCCACAGCCGCAAAATAGTTTGTCACAAGTTGCTGGGTGCTGAGAGGATGGCTTTTGTTTGAATTAGCAGTGTTTACTGCTACATTGAGGCTCTGATTTACAACCTGCCAGAAAAGAGTCCCGGCAGTGCCCATTCCCGGAGTGAGCATACCAACCGTAACAAACAAGTTCGAGATCACATAGCACGACATTCGGAACGGCAGCAGTACAATCTTGCCAGTATCTGGGTGAACAGCGCTGTTGACCACCATCTTAGCGTGCCACAGCTCATCAGGGGTTCCTTTGCCAGCATCAAGTTGATCTTTGAGCGCGTAGATACTTTTATTTGAATGCAAAAGATTAAATGGGGAAGATATATCTGCGGAACGACGTACACGGCCCCAATAAGTATCGAGGTCGTATTTTTCTTGATCACTCATATCCCTTGGCCCACACACCGCGATTAGATTTTGTACTGAGGCCTGGTCACCAGCACTTGCAGCCAGCCACCTCAGAGTGAAGACTCCGCCACAAAAACTTGTAGACCCTGGTTAGTGAAGTTTATGCAAAGCACCCTCCTATTTGACTCAAAGCTGTGTTGATAGATACTTCTTAATATGGTGTTGGGGATCGGAATTGATATTGTACGCACTGCGCGGTTTCAAGAGATCCTGAATCGCAATCCGCACCGACTCCGCCGAATGTGTGAACGAATCCTGCACCCTCGAGAACAAGCAGCACTCACTGCATCAAATCAGGCACAGACATTAGCGACTGCCTGGGCGGCAAAAGAAGCGCTGTACAAGTCACTTAGCTTAAAAGAACAAAAGGAATGCATATTCAGCAAATGGAGAAAAGACTGGGTGGATGGAAGGCTGGAGATGGTCAGCGATTGGCCCCGATCCGACAAATGTCTGGTATCGATTAGCCATGATGGTGGCTTCACTACTGCGTTTGTGGTCAGGAGCGGAAAACAAAGCTACACATAGCCTACACCTGTTGTAGTCTACTCTAGCTTTGACTGATACGCGTTTCAAGTGAAACATTATTCTACTCACCCCCTGCATCCACTGCATTAGGCAGGTGCCGACCCCAACCTAGCCCAAGTTGGCCGTACTGCAGTTAATTAAGCCTATAACCAGAGGTAGTGTGAGATGGCACCGTGCCTGAACTGGTATTTTCATTCGATTTAGTAGCATGCTAAAAGTAGGTGATTTAGACCTTGTTCAGACTTTACTGCGCAAGACTCCAAAAAATCGTCACTATAGAGTACCCCACCCGTGGCGGTGGCGACCTCAAACATGACTATCAAGGCGTTTCTATTTGATATGGATGGTACACTCATCGATACCGAGTCTCTATACACCGAAACTGCCAATGAAATGCTTGCCAAAGAAGGCCTGGGCCCTCTGCCTTGGTCTGTCAAGGTGAAGCTGCAGGGTCTACCCGGTATCGAGGCTGCCGCTGAATTCCTGCGCAACTTCCCTACTATCAAGGCCACGCCACAAGAATGGATGGAGAGGTCGCATAAACTTCAGCAAACTAAATGGTCCAAGAGCAAGTTCATGCCTGGGGCCAAGGCGTTGTTGGACTGGACTCACGAACATAAGGTGCCTATGGCGCTTGCAACTTCTTCCCATTACGACAATTACTTGCTCAAGACCTCGCACTTGCGCCAGGAGTTTGATTATTTCGGCAAGAATGTCGTTTGCGGTGACGACCCTCGTATTAAACCTGGCCGCGGTAAACCTCACCCCGACATTTGGCAGCTCGCCTTGTCAGTGCTCAATGAGGGCCGAGAAACGCCCATTCTCCCTCATGAGTGCTTGGTGTTTGAAGATGCGGTACCTGGGCTCGAGAGTGCAAAGGCTTTTGGTGCTGCCAAAGTGATTTGGATCCCAGATCAACACGTTGTTGATCTTTACTCCAAGACCGACCTTCAGGAGCTTGTAGGAGACAATATTGAGCTCGAAAGCTTGGCTGACTTCAAGCCAGAAGAGTATGTCAAGACTTAGAGCCGACAAGGCAAAGGTTCTGCAAACAGCATAGACAAAATGATAAACGGTTGGGCAAGCCTGAATACTACTAGACAATTTATAGACACACATTAGATATGCTTCAAGGCACCATTCATTCCTGATAATTTTACAAGTTTAAATGTAGTACCTACCCGATGCCTAGCAAGAAGCGTTGGCGATTAAGGCACAGTACGTGGTCAGTTCATTGATCCAGAAAATAGAGCGGCTCCTTCACAATGAAAAGCTTATTCTTCTCCAACACCAGAACCCAACGCTCTATAGGGAAGAGGAAGGGGCAGTAACGGGAGTGTGTAGACCGCTTTTGGCATTAGCCAAGAGGGTTACAATATCAATGATTGACTATGGATCTCTATGTAAATAGAGGGAAAAGTCTCTTCCGGCTTGGGAACTTATTGACAGTCCATGAAAAATTTCTCTTTGTAACTTCCAGTGTGCAGGGTTCATTTTATAAGGCATTCATGTTGCCACAGCAATATGTTGCATAAAGAGACGTGGGGAATGGTGTGGTTCATGCGTGAAAGTATTAAATAAAAGGCTCATTCGGTAATCGAGAAATTCTTTTTTGCATTTATATATTCAAAAAGGGGGGAGGGAGGGCAACTCTGATTCACGTAACCTTTCAACAGGGTAAGGGTAAGCACCCTCCAGGGGAAGCGTGTCACCCCTTATATATAGCGCGCCGTGCCCTTCACCTCTTGTACCTCACATGAGCAGCAAAAATCACGTTCGCAAACACAGTGCATTTGCACTCGATAAGGCCTCTACTAATGTCGCTGCTGCCCAGATGCGCAACGCCTTGAACAAGCTCGCAGACACCGCGCCCAAGGAGGAGCGCGATATGTTTGAGCAGGAGATGGACGGTTTCTTTGCGCTTTACCAGCGCTATCTTAACTCTACTGTTCGTGGCGAGCCCTTGGACTGGGAACATGTTAAATCACCCACTGAGAGTCAGGTAGTCGAGTACGCCAAGATCGTCAAGGATAACGCACAGCCCCAGTACCTTGACAAACTCGCTGTCTTGAAGCTCAACGGTGGCTTGGGTACTTCAATGGGCTGCGTTGGTCCCAAGAGTGTGATCGAGGTCCGCGAAGGCAAGTCTTTTCTTGATTTGATGGTTCGCCAGATCGAGCACCTTAACCGCCATTACAGCGCTGATGTTCCGTTCATTCTCATGAACTCTTTTAATACTGATGCCGATACCGACACCATCATCGAGAAATACAAGGGCCATAACATCAATATCAAGACTTTCAACCAAAGTCGTTACCCGCGTGTTCTCAAGGACACTCTTCTGCCCCTGCCAGAGGATGTCAATGACGACAATGAGGCATGGTATCCTCCCGGCCATGGTGACATTTTCGAGTCCCTCAATCGCTCAGGAGTTTTGGATGAGCTTATTGCGGCCGGTAAGGAGGTGTTGTTTGTTTCCAATGGTGATAACTTGGGCGCCACAGTTGACTTTGATATTCTTCGTCACATTGTGGAGTCTGAATCCGAATACATCATGGAGCTCACTGACAAGACCCGTGCAGATGTCAAGGGTGGTACTCTGATTGATTATGACGGCCAGGTCAGCTTGTTGGAATTGGCCCAGGTGCCCAAGGCTCACATTGAGGAGTTCAAGTCCATCAAAAAATTCAAATACTTTAACACCAACAATTTGTGGATTAATCTCAAGGCCATTAAGCGCCTCGTGTCCAACGATGAGCTCGAAATGGAGATTATCCCCAACCCCAAGACCATCAAGCACGGTGCCGTCGATATTAACGTGCTGCAGCTTGAGACCGCTGTAGGTGCTGCTATCCGCTACTTCAAGAATGCCAAGGGTGTCAATGTTCCCCGTTCGCGCTTCTTGCCTGTCAAGACTTGCAGTGACCTGCTCCTCGTGAAGTCTGATTTGTACAGCCTCGAGCGTGGCTCGCTTCAAATGAGCGCCAAACGCTTCGGCGGGGCCCCCCTCATCAAGCTTGGTGGCCACTTTAAAAAGGTCAACGACTTTCAAAAGCGTTTCCCAACCATCCCGAAAATTATCGAGCTTGACCACCTAACCATCACAGGTAATGTGTTTGTTGGCAAGGGAGTTGAACTCAAGGGCACTGTCATTATTGTCTGCGAAGAGGGCAACAAAATTGATATCCCCAACGGAGCTGTACTTGAGAATGTGGTGATTACTGGAAGTCTCAGCATCTTGGAGCACTAACCGCTTTCCAAGAACTCTAGTAGTTTAGCGACTTTTGACAACTTTTAGGTAACTTTATAGGAAACTCTCGCATCAATTATGTGCTGTTTAGCAGTCGCGGATGGTTTACGCCTATCTCGAATCTCAGGCAGCGCTAAATGTTGACTGCGCAAAACACTATTATTGCTCGGCACCCAGCCGTGGTAGCGTCAGCCCTAAACATCTCTTTTCCACCAACAACTGGTCTACTAGTTCATCCATGTGTATCAGCTGTTCTTTATCTGCTGTTTGTAGCCGTAACTTGCGCCAATCCTTGAGAAATGGTAAGAGTAACTGGTCGCAGTCCCGTTTATTCCTGGTTAAGCGTACATAAACAACAGCTAAAGCCGTGAGATATTTTAAATATGGCTGCTCCAGGTATTCGACTATTATCTCGTGCTCTGGCTCCAGCAAAAGCAGCTTTTGAAGCAGGCAAATGAAGGGTAGCGGCCGACCTCCGACCACACCTCCTATTTTATCCAGAGATGCAGCTTTATCACAGATCCCGGCAGCGTTTATATTGAAGCATTGTTCTTTCCAGTAAACGCTTGAATAGATTCGTTGCCTCACTATTTTATCCATCTTTGGTGTATCTCACCTCTGAGCGAGAACCAGCTTTGATCAACACCTCTCCCTGTACGACCCTCTCAAGAACCCCCCTCACACCCAGGCAACGACCAACGACCCCATTGCCTGTCAACTTATTATGTGGAACAAGTTCAAGGTCGATACCACCTCCTTCTCTTCACTTTCTTTAAACTCAGCATTGCATCGCACAGAAAAGGACAAAAGTGAACACGATACAGTCTTGAGTCGTGCATTGTTACGATACTATGAGGACGATATCCCACAATGGCTGGAAGCCGCACGGGCCTCTAGCGATGCTCCGAGCATGCGGATCCCCAAACCATCACTGGGCTCTACTTCCCAGCCGGCCGCAGTTAGTCGAACGTCCCTTGATTTTCTCAATAAATCCCGCCAGTCTCCAGTCCCAAGGGAAAACCCTATCACTGCCCTAACACAAGGCCTGCCCACAAGTAAGACTTCGCGTGGCAGACTAGGTGAGAAGCTTCGTGGTTCCAATTGGTGATTGATGAATCACTTCTCTAGCTTTGGCTGTGGGCGCTTGCCTGCTCCATCTGTAACATTTAGCCAGGTCTCGACCAACGGCTCACCTACATAGCGCCCGCATTTGAGTTTGCACATTACTGCTTTGAGCATCTATATTATATTAATTTACGCATAAATGTAGCGAGCCCAGAGGCACGGCCAAGGCAACAGCTCGCGAGTAAATGTTAGCTGAGAGGCAAATTCAAGAGCTGCCTCCCTGCTTCAACGCTTTCTCAAGAATATCCAAACCACTTTCAGTATCCTCTCTACCGATGTTAAGCGCTGGAACCAGCCGTATAGTGTTCTCGCCGCATGTAATTACCAGTAATCCGTTATCTCTTGCTGCGGCAATCACATTATCAGGCGATCCAGGGAGTTGAAGTCCCAATAAAAGTCCTTTTCCCCGAATTTCAGTGATGAGGCCATCCTGGAGCCACGTTTGCGCGCGGTCAACAATCTGCTTGTGGCGAGACTCGACATTAGCACTTATCTCGGGACTGGATACCTGACTCAAAACATAAGCACCTATGCGAGCTGCCATGGGGTTACCTCCATATGTGGTGCCATGGTCGCCTACGTTGAGCTGATCATTGACTTTTTCACTAATCATCGTGGCGCCAATGGGGTACCCATTGCCAAGGGCCTTTGCCATGGTGACTATGTCGGGATGAGTTCTCTCCCCATGATGCTGATGAGCCCAGAGCTTGCCAGTACGGCCAAGACCACATTGAATCTCATCGTATATGAGAACGGCACCTGTCTCTGTACACTTGGTCCGAAGTGCTTCCAACCATTCTGATGTAGCGACGTTCACACCGCCCTCGCCCTGGATAGGCTCAACAATCACGCCGCAGGTATTCTCTGTAATTAAATCAAGTGAGGCAAAATCGTTGAGGTGGCCATACTGGAAGCCAGGGACCATAGGTGCGAATGGGGCCTGATATTTGGGGTTACAAGTGGCACTTAGAGCACCATATGTGCGCCCATGAAACCCTTTTTTGAAAGCTACAACTTCATACTTGTCTTTGTTTTGCTTGAGACCTACTTTGCGTGCAAACTTGAGCGCAGCTTCATTGGCTTCAGTACCGGAGTTCGCGAGAAAAAGGCGAGCAGCGTTATGCATTCCACCTTGTGTTTTGGTCACTTGGATCATATTTTGGCTGAGCACGGGTGCCCATTTATTATGGTACAGGTTGGACGAATGTAGTAGTGATTGAGCCTGGTCCGATATTATCTCGGCAATTTTGGGCTCAGAATGACCAAGAGCAGTCACAGCAATACCAGCAGTGAAATCAATGTACTCTTTCCCATCAGCGTCCCAAAGTTTCGCTCCTTTACCTTTGACAAGCACCAGCTCAGGCCGAGCGTAGGTAGTTGCCATATAGCCAGTAGTTTCATTCAGAAATTTCGGTGTCGATTGCACGCTCAGGTACCGTTTCATCACAAGGAAATGTCAGGGTGATGAAAATTTCAAAGAGATGAGAATCTCAGGATTGACTCACTGGGTGCCACAGTATGCATGCGCCACAACTTCATGCAAGATAATGCATCTCGGCAGCTCTCAGAAGCATTCTCGTGGATGTCCTGATAATAGCAATATATGCTAATCTATCAAGCAGCCCACATGCTCTCCTTGGTAAAAGAAATTTTATGGAGGCTCAAGGCAGTAGAGCATATTGGGGCTCTAGATCAAACGGTATTTCTGCCAAAGTCATAGAACTCATATAATCGCTAAAACAAAGGACTTCGATGACCAGTAAAGCATATGAGTAGCATAGACAGTACCTAAAGATAAAGACCCACCGGTGACATTCCCAGGAGAATCTACGAGGTGGAGACTATCCAAAGCTGCTAATTTAAATTGAGATCCTGACCATCGATAGATTTATACATTCGAAGGCTAAAAAAATTGAATTATCACAGCTTTGAAGTCGGAGTAGAACGACCTTTTAGCCGCAAAGTTCGGTTAAGTTGATGATAAGCATTCGCCCCCCAAACTCGGCACTACCGCTGGAAGAAGACTATTCAGGGTATACAGATATATCTGAGCTTCTTTTGCAACCAGCCAGGCAGCTAAAACGAGCCTTAGGGTCCACGCGTATATCATGACCCCAAAAAGCTTATTCCTTACCGAGCGGCCCACACCAGAGTCTCGTGCTCTATGAATTCTATAGTATTTGAGGCATTGCTGTGTTTTCTCTAGATAATAAATTTCAGGTTCATATCGATTGGATGAGAAGAACTGAGTTGTGGTTTTTGGGCAAACTTACCCTGCATAACATTACGCACGTTCTGCAATAACGAAATATATGTCTGGTTGGGGTTCTGAGCCATGACCTGCAAGAACGAGTAAGACATGGCACCAGCTCTGGTGCCACCCTGTGACGCATCGGCAGAAGTTTGATCGTCACGGCACCCCGAAAATGAAATAACATCTGCGGGTGAGAAATTAACCTGGCGTTGCTTACTGCTAACGTTTTTGGTACTCATTGCTTTGGATATGGACTTGCCGAGACCCATAACCGCACCAAGTGCATCGTTCCGGCTCCAGCTGACTGCGGCATTCATGAGTCCACTGCCCATGTCCTTGTACACATTGGGTTCTTTAAGAAGACCCTTTGTAGAGTAGAGGAATGGGATATCCAAGACTGTGCCAGAGTGACAAGAGTCAAAAAACGCAGTCAAACGACAACCTTGGGGTAAAGGTCTCACCAAGATCTGGAAGAGATCGTCATCAATGATCATTCCTGCCTGGGCGTAATCAACGGGGCAGATTGTTTCGTCGTAGCCATCATCTTCATCACCGTTTGTGTCACGAACGGTACTCCCGTGGCCAGAGTAATGGAAAAATAGCGAATCGTTGGGGCGTGCATCAGATACAAGCCACTGCATAGCTCGAAGCATGTTTGCACGGGTGGGGATTCCCTGCGCGTTTTGCTGATCATCGGTGAGAATGACCATATCATCGTCCTTGTATCCATTGTTTCTGAGATAGGCTTGCATAGCACGAACATCGTTGATACATCCAGCGAGCTGAGCTTTCTGGCCGAAATAATTGATTCCAATCAATAATGCTTTGCGTTTACCAGTATTGTTTGAGTATGAATACTGCATTCCATTGTAAGATTGTGCCTGTTGAGGTGGGGCACTTCCAGGCTGAGCAGCAGCACGATTATATTCTCCCTGGTATTGCTGCTGGGGAGGAGGACCACTGGGAGGACCGTAATTGTTATTGTAGTGGCCAGGAGGCGCACCGCTTGGAGGACCGTATTGATTGTATGACATGATGATGCTAAGGCTCTGGGGGTGTTACTCGATTAATTGAACCTGTGGCGCAGTAATAAAAAGTAGAATGGACGGTGCAGCTCGCTGGTAATTAATATCTCTCCACAATAGCTAGACCATTTATTTCAGACGCCACTCAATGGAGTGTGGGTCACCTGGACACATACATTGTGATACTACTCGACCCACGTAGCTGTCTAACACCGTCATAATGCAACCATCGCGCTAACTCACCATATATACGTTTAAGCCTAGATATTAAAGTATTAACAAACAATGTAGAGCTACAAAGCTCATCCAGTACAACCCAACAGAGAATTCGTGGAGCTACTCCATTCTATATGTGAAGAAAACTCCCCTATACCGCAAAACCAATTGCGTTGACAGTCTTGCTACTTTAAGTTAGTATATGCATTCTAAATCGAAAATCATAAGCACCCACAATCCCGGTCTACAGTCAAGAGACATTTTAGGTCTTTTTCTTGATCAAGCCCTTGAGCATATCAAACGAATTCCCATCAGGTAAAAGCTCATATGTTGTGCCAACCGGCCGATCCATAGAGTCAACAGCTTGGACCACAAGCATGCCATTCTCTGGGGAGACTCCCTTAATCAGGGCTCGCTGGTTTTCATACTGGTCAAGTCTTACAATCTTGTTGGTGTGCAACCAATACTCATAGTACTTGGCTTCAAACGGTCTGAATCCGAGATCCAAGAACACCACCCACATCTCATCAAGACGCGCAAGCATTCGCGCCACAAAGTCCTCGGACGAAATGTGTGGAAGGTTGTAGTTTTTGCGTTTATTGAGCTCATCAATCATTGTGTTGAGACTCGTGCTGGGTGCCTTGTTGCTAACATTGGTGCCTGCTCCAAAGGCTAGAGCGAATGTGTCGCCCACAAAAGAAACTACTACCAGCAATCCGCCAATTTTCGAATATGAGCCATCCTGCATGGCGATATAAATATCGTTGGGCCATTTTAGGCGAAGATCCAGCTCGCGATAACGGTCATTGATGCTGTAGACCGCATCTACGATAGCCACGCTGATAAGGTACTGCACAAACACAAGGCTTTGGCGCAGGTCAGCTTTAGCAACTTTCAAAACACCAGAAACCGGAACCACACCCGTGGGATTGACCCAGACATTGGAGCCGCGGCCGCGTCCAGCTACTTGTTGGGTGGCCATAATCACGAAGCCATGAGGTAAAGACTTCACCATCTTAGGATTCCGATCGATCATTGTAGAAGTCGAAGTTACAACCTCGCCGTACATGGTGACGCGGCCAAGCCCTGAGGCACGTACAGCTAGCTGCTGCTGTTGCTCCGCCAATATACGATAATAAACATTCAAATTAAAGTATGGAGTATTACCAGAAGGTGGTAGTACGTCATCATCAAAGACGCCCACAATTTTATCGCCTGGAGTCATGTTGGTGCGTTGCGGATCGCAAAATGTGAACGAGTCGTTCGAGTCCTGTAGAATTCCATCCTCAATATGTTCACTCAAGGCCCTCATTGTTTGAGAAACAGTTGGCTTGGAGACAGAATCCATACAGGTGAGGTAGAGTGGAGTTATAAGCGGTGCTTCTACTTGTGAGCTGACTTTTAGGCCTGTCTGCCGCAAGAGGTCGCGCAAAAATTCAAGGCGAGGTTGTGTATCCTCATTAATAGCATCTTTAGTGCTTTGGTCTAGGTCTGGTGCGTGAAGAGTATCCATAGAGTACTCAAGGTGGACTCCCGAGAGGATCGCATAGCCTGAGCCCACTTTAGATACAACTGCGGCTGCTGCATTTGTCGTGGCCTTATCATCTGGGTTGCATTCTACTGGGTCAACATACTTGAGTACAACTTGTGCCGAATCGTCACCCTCAAACATCGGTCCTCCATTGAAGAAGCATCTAAAAGACTTGTCCCCAAACGACACCCGTGCGGCTCTGGAGCCTAGATTAGAAGCATACCTGAACCCCTTGTATGCAGCACCTCTTGCTGCTCCCTTATAAAAGGCAAGCTCTCTGGGTCCTGTGACCTCAATAGCGGTGCCCTGCTCAAACAGGCATTGCTGCGCTCCATAGTATGCCCCAGCGCAGATACCGAAATAAACGCCTCCTTTGCGGACAAAACTTTTTATCTTGGTGTTTCCGGGCCCATTGAGCACTTTGCAAATGGGCAGATCGGCACCACCCGGTATCACCAGCATCCGAGTAGCCTCTGCCCAAGGTTCATTAATTATTTGGAGCTCGCTTATGGTAGTGACAGCATAATGTGGAGACAGCAGCAGTCTAAGACACTCAATTGTTTGCTTTGTAGCCTCTCCAGATGACCCAGGGCCGCTATACACAAGCACATTCATGGCTCGAAGTTTGTTTCCAGAAATGAGTAATTACGGGGAAGATGAAGATGATCCATGGGATACAAGAATCCAGCAGACAGGATGTTTCAAAGAGAATGAAGCGTTGCAATTGTGTCACGCAGATACTGGAGATTGGCGACGGTGCATAAGAGAGATGCGTGCGTTTAAAGAATGTTGGGCAAAGCATGCCAATGTCGAGCGTGTACACACAAAAGAGATGCAAAAAAGTGAGGGCATTGATTACAACCTTAGGAGTTAGATATATACATTTAAGTGATGAATTAGGGGAGAAGGGAAGAGTGTGGGAGTGCGCCTTTGGAAGCCATTTGACAAGTTAAGGATATGAGGGCTTCATGTGCGCTCAGAGCCCCTCTAGGCCGGGTGTGTACACAATAGTACATATTTTCTCAATTTCGCATCTTCCCATGTGGCTACAGCTCAGTGGGCCCTGCAAAGTAACTCACCACCCAATTGACGTCTTGCCGCCTCTTGAATTTCGACAACCTCTTTGCTATCTCTGAGGCGAACAAACATGACTTCGCCTAGACCAAGAGGTTGCACTCTGCCGAAAGGTTTTCCGCTGCAGAGGCCAGTAACATCCTTGTGAGTAGCATAGACTCTACGGTTGGGGTGAGATACCAGCCGCAAAGAGCTTAGCACCGGCTTGAAGTTGCGGTACTTGAGACCAAGCCAGAGACGACGAGTGCTCACATTATCAAAAGTGGTGGGGGTATACACTTGGTCGGGGCCCTTGAGGTCTCCCCTCTGGAGGGACTGGAGAAACCCTTCTTTGTAGAGACCCAGTGCGACCTGCAAGTGAAGTTTCGACATTGGCACACTTGTGAGTGGTTTCTTTACACGAGAAACATTCTGCAAGTGACAACAAAAATGACCAAGATTCACTAGCGACATATTTGTGACGAGGTTTGAACGTCGAGAAGTGAAATTTCGAGCCGGTTATGTCAGCGCGAAGCGCTCTGTCCAATCTAATCGTCCTCCATCAGTGGCCGTGGGCCAGAGAACTAGAAAGGATTGCAGCTCAGATTATTTTCATGAATTTCTAGCTATAATTGATCATATAATGGTGTTGAGATTGTGTTAAATACCGTATAAAGAAGATTCACGCCCCCTGACGTCTTGACAAAACCACCCACTCCACTACCCCCTTTCACCATCATCATGTTTAGACTAGCACGGTTTGCGAGCCGCTTGCCTCAGGTGCGTACACCCATCTCCCCTCTACGCCCCTCGCCTATTCGCCAATCGCTTCGCCGCTACGCGAGCATTGAGCAACCCCCCAAAGACCCCAAGATCAGGTATTTTGTAGCTATTGCCCTCGTGGTGACTGGTATCTACGTGGTTGGTGTGAGACAGCAAAAGGGAACTGCCCGTCATAATGAGGTATCCCCAGAGGAGGCCGCAGCCCTTGAAGCTAAGAAACGGCCACCCACCTCTTTCAAGCCAGAGGACGTGTTTGTTGTATTTGTGCTTGGAGGTCCTGGTAGCGGCAAGGGTACGCAGTGTGACAAGATCGTCAAGGACTATAACTTTGCACACTTGAGTGCTGGCGACTTGCTTCGTGCTGAGCAGGCACGCCCTGGTTCCGAGTATGGTCAATTAATCGCCGACTATATCAAATCTGGCCAGATTGTGCCTCAGGAGGTTACCATTGCTCTATTGCGCAACGCAATGGACGCCGACTACAAGAAAGGTATCAAGCATTTTCTGATTGATGGTTTCCCCCGCAAGATGGACCAGGCCATCACTTTTGAGAAAACAGTTGCTCCCTCAAAGTTTACGCTTTTCTTTCAATGTCCCGAGCAGGTTATGCTTGAGCGTTTGCTGAAACGCGGTGAAACTAGTGGGCGTGCCGACGATAATATTGATTCTATTCGCAAACGGTTTGGTGTCTTTGAGAAAGAGTCCATGCCCGTCGTTGATTACTTTGACGTAGTGGGTAAGGTTGCCAAGCTACAGTGCACTGATCCTGTCGACAAAGTTTACTCTAATGTTCAGCAGGTGCTCAAGAGTCATGGTGTCGACCCAAAGGCCTAGGATATCTAGTTGCGACGCTATTAGGCGGTAACCTTTCTAGACAATCTCCATACGGGTTTTAGATAGTTTTATCTAGACATTTGCAATCTCTCTTGATCAGTCCTTCAAATGCTTGAGGCTTGTTTGAGCTCCAGTTCTTTAGTTATTTCCTTGACATGAAACTGAGGAACAGTTTTAGAGAGCGCTTGAATCCGTTCGCGCACCTGTTCTAGGGTGGCCCTTTCAACTTTGAGCTCTCCTGTACGTTCCAGGTGTTCAGGTGTACGTTTATGCTCCGCTAACTGGATAGAATCTCTAAAGGTTCGTTTACATGGCCGGCAAAGCATAGAGGCAGTGGGACTTGGGAAGGGGCCTTGAAGAGTCGGGAATATAGAGCCAGCTTACTTGATGATTTGAGGCTCTGTGGCATTGATGCGTTGTAAAAGATTAGGATCCTAATTCGAATCAAGCAAGAAGGAAAACATCATCTTTGGAAGCTCATTAGCAACACCGTGGACGCCTTCTCTGGATGTCCACGAGAGTTCATCAACACTGATTTGAAGTGCCCCATTATATTTCAGCCGCGCGCACCCCAGTCTTTGGGGCTGACTCACACTGATAGCACGAGGTCATATGGACTACAGAGGGGCAACAGTTGAAGACTTGGATCCACTGCCCGTGGTGAGTGTTACCCCAAAGATGCTTCTGGGTACAGCCTTGGACCTCAGTTTCGAGCAAAATTTTAGTTACCTGCCCGTTTTGGACGAGAACCGCAAGCTCCTAGGCTATCTGACTGCCGAACAACTCGAGACCACAACGCCTCGCCAAAGAGCTGAGCCTGTGGCCAATCACTATTTTAAATTTCAAAAAACAAAGAAATTTGTGCCAATCACACCAGAAACCCCGCTGGAGGAGCTCGCAGAATTCTTCAAGACTGGGCAGTTTGCAGTGATCACCGATGCGGACCGTCGGTTTGTACTAGGAGTAGCTACTCCGGACGATTTGGAGAAGTATGTACAAAGCAGACCGTTCTTGCAGGTCAATGCCGAGTAGCGGGTAGAAATTTGATGAGAGATCATCGCCACCATTGCGCTTTTAAAAGACTTCTTGTAGACTACTTATAAATAAAACTATAACTGCCTAGTTTGCATCAGGCAGTGCCCATAAAGGTTAAGGTGGACAGCTAGCTAGGTGGCTGGCCGCGCGCGCTGTGTTACTTTGCCTCCTCGTTCAACTCCTTTTGTAGTTGAGCAGCCTTGACTATCTCCACGAACTTGGGCTCTCGCTTAGATCCGTGAATATCTTCATCATCCTCGGCATCAAGCTCTTTGAGGCGACGGGCGAGCATAAGTTTCGAAACCGCGCTTCTCCAGCGGCTGCGCGCAGAAAGGCCATCGAGGACATGTGTGAGGTCCACGGTGGGCTTATCTTGAGCAAACCAGGGATGGGTAAGCACTTGGTCGATCGTAGGCCGGTCTTTGGGATCGTATCTGAGAATCTTGTCGATCAAGTCCTTGGCTTTATTGCTCACGTCCCTCCAGTAACGATTACTGAAATGGATTCGGAAATCAGGGCCCACCTCGCCCAGAAACCCTTCTACGTCCTCTGCGAAAAAAGGCGATCTGCCACTGAGCACTGTAAACATCACAACTCCTAGACTCCATACATCGCACGGCTTTCCGTGCCCGTCTGGCGAAAAGATCTCTGGAGCTGCATAGCCCAATGACCCGGCCGCCGACTTGATTTTTTCATCGGGAGTGGCCAACGATTTGGCAATTCCAAAATCAGCAAGCCGCAGATTAGATTTTGCATCTCTGGTCTCGTACAACAAATTCTCAGGCTTGATATCGCGGTGCACAATATTGCGATCGTGCAGATACTGAATTGCTTTGGCGATCTGCCAGATACAATGCCCAGCATCCTGCTCTGTAAACTTGCCAACATCGCAGATGCGATCAAATAGCTCTCCGCCAACGCATAGCTGGGTCACCAAATAGTACTTCTCGCGGCTCTCAAACCAGTCCTTGAACTCGACAATGTACGGGCAGTCGAGCTGCTTGAGCAAATTGAGCTCATCAAGCACTACCTGCTCTTTTCCCTTGACTTTTTTGCGCAGAATGATCTTGATTGCGACTTTCTCGCCAGTTGCTTTGATCGTGGCGCTGCGCACTAGGCCAAAGGTGCCTGCTCCGAGTGTGTCCCCAAGCTCGTACTTGGATTTACTAGTATATGTCTCGGGCTGCCCTGCAAGTTTAGACAACAGCTTGTTCATTTTGTGTGTGTGTAGAAGATTGCGGAGAGGCTTACACCATATAAAGAGTGCGTGGCGCAGTTAATGTCAGGCAGGGGTGGCGCAGGAGCGTCTCTATATCTTGTCTTCAACTCAGTAAGACACATAACGCTCCTCTTGAGTGCGATATCAACATTTTCGACTTTTGACTGATATAAACCCAAAGCACAATCTTGCATATCACCTTGCATGTGAACCTCCAAACCAAAGTCCCAAGAGGCGCTTACTGGGCTCAGTGCGTGCATATGCAGAGAGCACGAGGGGCCCTTTGCAGTGTACAATCTCAGATTCTATCTATATATTGTAATTGCCAAGCCCCTGTGTGGACCAAGTAAAGTCCCCACTAGAGAAGCACTCGCACCCTGACTAATAATCACCTCTCTTGCTCATGCCGTTCAATAAAGCTGGTGAACCCTACAAAGTGGTGGGCCATGAGCTCGACCTTGAGCGCGATATCAAAGGTGATCAGAAAGTAGACGCTCTCGGTCACCTCAACAGCGGCCGCTCATACCGCATTCGTACATTTGTACTCCCCACACGCGAAAACAAGCTGTTCATGCTAGCCCACGAAGCAGCGCATTGTGTAGGCCTGAGCGATGGGTACGCCCTTTTCCGTAGGCACCCGCGCCTGTATTGTGTACGGCTCAGTGAGGAGGATAGCTCCGAATACGCTGGCAAAGACGCTGTAACGGCAAGGTCGATCTTTCTCGAGTTTGGATCACTCGTAATTGTAGGTGGCCGGCGCGTGGCCGATGATTACTATGAAAATGAATCACAGCAAAAGTATCAGTACGGGGAGCTGGCCGATTCACAGGACCGCCTCCCACCCCCGGGCGAGCTATACAATGTCGAGCAATGGGCAAGCGCTTCAACAGAGCACCCCTTGCCCCAGGCACAAACCCATGAGTCTTGGCTCTCAGATCACGCACACGCAGCCTCCAAGTACAACTCGTTTCTGAATCGTCAGCGCGCCAGACTCTGGCAACCCAAGGGTGTTTACGAGGGTCACACTGGGCTCTCGTTCTATGCAAAGGATACACAACCGAGCAATCCAAGATGGTCTTGGGACCGCATTAAAAACCAGCAGGGTAAGGTTGTGGTCTCGACGGTGATCAGCTCCAAGCACCGGATTGCCAAGACTGGACTGGCATCTGTGGATCCAAAAATCTATGCTGGTGTCGATGATGCGACCCTCAAGGCCATTCAAGAGCAAATTGTGTATGAGCGTGAGAGCTGAGTGTGTGAAAGCTTGCTCGACCCGCAAAGTGCCGAAAGCTCACCATTGGCGGGAAGTCAGTGTACCGCGTGAAAGTCTGGCATTACCTTCAAGCAGCAGCGTGTGTTGGTACTCCCTCACCAGAATTATTATTACGGAGTATGTGGATGTGCTCTAGGTGCCCGTCAATGTCCAAACATTATATACAAGTTCAAGCAAGTGAGGACCCAAAACCCAGCAATACTCTTGTACTTTGGCTCAAAGGGACCACTTTGACACTCTAGTCTAATCTGTACTCTTTATTGTATTCTATGCTAATCAGTATATAGCCTCAGGCTGCCTCGAGCTGCCACACTTCAGCATGAAGTTCAATCCAGTGTCGTGCGACTGATATCGACGGTCGTCTCGACTCGCGTGCTATCATCCTGAGCAAGAATATTGCGCATTTTTTCCTCGGCCTGCCGCCGTACTTGAGTTTCGTTTTCGTCAGTTCCAGACATGACAATTTTCACGTTTGCAAGCCAGAGGTCGTGATGGACCTGCCATATGGATATATCAGACACAGTGGCAACGTGAGGAATTCCGCCAATTGCGTCCTCGAGCGCCGCAGTGTTATCGGGCCCTACGTGGGACATGACCAGCATGCCGCCAAAGTATTTTGAGACCTGCCATCCAAAGTAGACCATACTCAGAGACATGAGGGGCGTCAGTACTGTATCGATTCCTGATGAAAGACCGCCCAAGTAGGGCAGAGCAACTACTACAATACAGTATCCAGCTGTAACGCACCCAATTGCGTTCTCGACCCATGGATTCTCGAGCCTCGCGAGTCTTGCCACAACTGTTAGGGTATTGATGAGGCACAGCGCGAACGCGGTGGTTGCAGAGTTTGCCGACGCATCGTGAGTGTCAGGGCGACCATGGTGGTGTGCATGTGAGCTCTCATCCTCTCCGGCAATATGCTGGGCAACGTCCTGGATCACATGGCTGAAGGTATCAAACCCAAAGAAAAGAAGTGTAATGGCAAGCGCAAATCCAATGAGTACCTCGCTGCGCTGGAGTGCGAACGGAAGTCTCAGGGAGCTTTGCTTCCACACCTCAAAGTTCCCGAGAATGTCTACTGCCACTACAATCGCGTGAGCCACCACGTCGTACGCGACCAAATGCGCCAGTGCCGATGTTGAGTGCGTGGTGTGAGGCCCCGTGAAAAGTGCCCATACCAGCACAATACGCACCAGCACATAAAGGAGGTTCAATACCTGTGAGCGGGTCGTGCTCTGCCAGCTTTCCTTCAATGTGGGGATCTCGTGACTTACAGGGATTGCAAGCGGATTTCTGACCTCAGGCTCTTGAAAGAAATTAATCGACACAGAGCTATGCTTATACCGGTGGCCACGGCGCTGGTTGGGCCGTATAGGACTGACGCTCACGGGGACACTCTCAAAGTTGAACGGGTTCCGGAGCGGAGATGGACTGCGACCAGTGCCATGGGTGCGCTGAGGACTGGGGCTACGAACCTGAATTGGTACCTGGCTGGGCTGCATCATCATAGGGCTCTGAGACAGCTCATTGGGTCGGCGCGGGCTACGTGACGACTGCTGCAGATCAGAGATATCGAGGATCGAGCGCGGTCTCCGACCGCGTTGTGCACTTTTTGACGCCTGAGAAGCAGGACTTTGCTGTTCGCTTCTGGAATATTCGGGCGAGAGGTTCGGGATCTCCGCGGATAGTTCTTTGGTTCCACCTGGAGGTGCCAGGTTCATGATGTAAGGGCAGGAGGTCGAAGGGTACCTTTGGGTACATTTGTGGGGGGCGCGAGGAAGACCTCCTCGAGAGTTGGCCTTTCAGTTGTCTCAATCTGTACTGCTGGTCTCTTGGTTTCTGTTAATACATCTGAGTTTGAGGCTCTACGGCTCAAGCTCTAGCCACTACTCTGAAGTATCCTCTTGGTATCTGAAACATTGCGATATTGCTCCAAAGGGTGGGGCATAGCTGGCGCACTAGAGGATGAGCGAGAGCAGCAAGTAAGTTCAGAGCTGCGATGGCTCAAGAGGGTGTGCATTCAAACATGAAAAGTATGCGGGTGTTTGAGTCAACAAACTAAATCCGGCCATATTAAAGCTTAAATATTTGCTTGATTAATTCCCAAAACTATTACTGTCTACTTGGACTACACAGGTCATCTCCAAAGCCAAAATTCTCTGAGCTTACCGTTCAGAAGATGCACGTCTAGTGTGGTACATGGTGCCTGCATTTGCATGCAAAAGTGTTGCCGGGAGGGATAGTCGAAATTATGCGGAACACTTTATTGTGTTCTGGGCTAGAGTAGAATTGTTACAGAACTCGATTAATCCTTGAGGCTCGATTCTCTCTGATAGCTTAGACACAGAGTAGGAAAAGCAAATGTTTCTCTTTCCCTAGAAATCAGTTCTGGTCCCGGTTTTGTGAGTTATCTCAGTACCAGTGAAGCTACCGTAAACAGAATTGAGTCCACATGTTAATTAGCGTAATTTTTAGTTACCCCAGCAAACTATCTGAGCAACCATCGAGCCCGCGATGACCCTGGGTCAGCTCTATTCTACTAGACTAGATCCAAATGTCAGAAACCGAGAAGGCGGCGGGAGCAAGACTTTTAGTTAGCCTGCAGTAGAGACAGATTCAGTCATGAAAACCAAGGAAGCTGGTCGGTGGCACGCGCGAGGTGCTTCCCGAGGCCCACTTGTAAATTAATCTTGCCAAGTAGTCGTCACAACTGGCTGACTCCTTGAGCCCATAATGAATGAGGAATAATTTAAAGCAA
This sequence comes from Wickerhamiella australiensis, assembly GCA_030579635.1. Taxonomy (NCBI): domain Eukaryota; kingdom Fungi; phylum Ascomycota; class Dipodascomycetes; order Dipodascales; family Trichomonascaceae; genus Wickerhamiella; species Wickerhamiella australiensis. The sequence goes on along the minus strand of JAKTRM010000004.1, from coordinate 186,563 downwards.
GCAGTTTAATATTTGACAACTTATTAGCTAAAATCACGCAAGACCAAACCCTTCTCCAGCGAGCTCAATCGCCATCATCAGCTTGGTACGAAGCTCTTCATAGGTGGAATATTCTGGCAGGAAGAGAGTAGATATACATGTAGACGCTCTTGGTAAATCTCCAGTAGTCTCTTTGGCAATCATAAACTTGGTGCCATCCGACGAGTCCAGCGAGAACCCAAGTGCTGAAACGCTATTGCTACCTGTCACAAACATGAGCACTTTTTTGCGGTCTTCATTGGAAACACTACTCATTGCCTGCCAAAAGTACTGCACAGGTACTGAACGGAGCGTATAGTCGCGGTAACTTGTATTGGATTTCCATTCGCCTACATCGACTTCTGAGGACCCACACATGAGTAGCTCAATCTCTTGTGGAGAAAAAATTTGTGCAAGCTGAAGAGGCAGAACTGAATAAAACCCACGACAAAGAGCTTCTATCTGGTCTGATACTCTCCTGTATAGACTCTGAACCACCAAATCCACATACTGCCTCTTATTTTCCTCCGATACCGTTATGTTGGCACCGCCAGGCATGAGCTCGACTGTTTGCGATTGGTCTGAATCAAGCATTCGAGTGGTGAATGTATCATAAATCACATTTGTTATATCATTTTGGAGAATCCATTTCAAGCCCTGCGCCAATTGGGGATCAAAACTCTCCACATCTGAGAGCTCAAGATCGCCCCGAGATCCTGTCAATGCCTTCAGCACTACAGTAGAGAACCGGCAATCAAAGGGCTGCTGTGAGGTAATAGCCCGTGCCATAACCTTGCCGATAGTCTCATAGGGTTTCAGGCCCGTCGGTCCGTACGCAGTGAGGGGGGTGGGGTGGACGCTAAAGTGGTTGCCTACTTTCACTTTTTTGAAAAGGCAGAGTGGGGATTCGGGCAGCTTTCGTCCCAGGAGAGTCAGCCATTCACGTGTCGGTCCTCCATCGTCGAACGCAATCTCGCCTTGAAAGGAGATCCTGATATCCTCCTGCAAACTCTTTCCCTCAAAACTTGCAAGGGTGTCTTCAACAATGTGCTCACGCCGTAACACAAATGTTTGAGCTTCCACACCTTTGTTTTTGTAATTTTGACGTACCACCTGAGCTCTGACCTTAAAGGTGAGTAGATCGTAGTACCCTCTCAGGTTAGCCAGACACTTTCGCATCAGGGTGCGGTCCTTGGCTATGAGCTGGTTGATCAAAGGTTTGTTCTCCTCTACGAACCCAATAAAAGCGGCTCGAGTGCTCTTGACAATACTCGCAAGCGATAGATAGCACTTTAATAATTCAAGTCTGCATGATTTCTGCTCTTTGATGTAAAGGGAAAGATTAATTCCCAGTTCCATGGATTTTGTGATGAGCTGGCTACTTTCTGTATCGAGATCACATATTTTGTAGCTCGTAAGCGTTGAAAGTGTTGCCTCAAGATCTGAAAATGCCTGGAGATCAACTATCCCGTTTCTAGTATAGAGGCATTTATCGATTTGCTCCAGAAGATCTTGGCATACAATCTCAGAAAGTGAAATGGTGCTACAGAGACCATTAGAAACCAGAAGTTGTAAGAGATCTACGCACTGCTTTCGCGAGTCTGGCGTCAAAGTACGTGCATAAAACGCGTTGATGATGCGGGTCAAGACCTCATTTGCGATAGGTTGTGCGTGGTAAACAGCAATAAACTTTTTGAGGATGTCTATCAAGCTATACAAGCACCCATCCAAACGAGTTACAACTGGCAAATCGATAATATCGAGCAGCTTGATAGCATCGAACGATCCATTTGGTAGGATGGAAAAATAAGCAATGAGTTCACTCACTGACCGAGGAGATAAGCTTGTGATATTATGAAGGAAAAAATCAAGCAGTACCTCATCATTGCGCATGTTGGAAACATGTGAGGGATACCTGGCCATGGTTCGGGCACAGAAGTAACCCAGATTCAAGTGACTTTCTTCAGACCATTGTAGTTTTAGCTGCTTGTTGATTTTGACATAATAAAGCCGGTCTAGGCTCATGGAAACCGACTCTTCGTTGCTCATTTGTGCTCTAGTACAGAGTTTGAAGTATTTGGGTACCCATGGCTCACCACAGGCATCATCACAGACTTTGATAAATTGACTATCATCCAGGGTAGCCAATATATCATTAGTGGTCATTTCAGCGCCTCCGGTATTCAGTAGCCTCGACACAAGCACTTCAAGGCGAAGCTCTTCGGGGAGAGCCGCAATTGATTCTGGATCAATCCCCCATGATGATGCTAGAGCAGGAGCCTCGAGCAGCTCTATTGCCTTCATTACTGCGAAATTTGAGGAACCCTCATCACTTGGCTCGGGTCCAGTAAGAATGCCGCAGGTAGCGGCTTCAGTAGTGCTTGGCTCCTCGGCCGTGCTCAATGGCTCCTCTACTGGTTCCCCCCATATCTCCCTACTATCAGTATCCAGTTTAGATCTATCAAGAATCTCAAGTTTGGACCAATCGATGATATATGGCCGCTTCGAAAAGCAGTCCCATGTTCGTGTCAAAATGTTGAACACGATTTTAGGAGCTCTCTTAGCGCCTCCGGTCTCCTCGACAAACGTCGGCCAGTCTTGGATTGCCAAATATTTTATTCTTGGTTGACCAGCACTGCAAGTGGAGTCCGGGTCCTCGGGTCTTGTGTAAGGACACAGGTCCAGTCCGCGCAAGAGCAATTCGCTGCTTGAGCTTTGCTCCCAAGCATAGATAGGGACCGTATCTGGGACCTCCTCAGAGTCTTGCACCACGTCGGCCAGAGTGCTAGTAACGTGAAAGGGAATTAGACTGGTGCCTTCAAACTGCCAGACTCTGTAGAGGTGGTGTGGTCTTGGGCAAGTGGTGCTATACGACCCAATATCAAAAGGTGAAGACGCTGTTTCCAACGTATCCTGAACATTGTTGTCTGAATAACTGGCGATTTCTTCTTCTTCTCCTTCTTCGTTGGGGCTCTCGACGTTGCCGAATGATGAGGCTTCTTCCGAGTCTTCACCCTCTGGCTGCACTTGCTCGCTCTGTGAATCAACTTGCTCACTCTCCTCAGCAGTGTGATAATAGTCTCGCTCTGTATCTTCTAGATTCAGCTCAGATAGCTGCCCAGTAAGGATCTCACTTCTTTCATCGTCCTCATCATCAGGATATATTTGTATCCCGAGCGCGAGACTCGTAGACTGGATGTACTCATGCAAACTGCTGAGTTTGCTGGCCAAGTATAACATAGCAGCCTCTACATTATAGTTTCCCATGGAGAGAGGCGCCGACTTGAAATCAACGCATTGTTCGCAAAGCTGAAGGATTCTTGTTTGCTCCATGTGCTCTAGAAAATGCTCATTATGGAGTCCCTGGACCTGCATAATATACAAAACACCAAAAGTAGTCTCACGTGAGGAGTCAATTTCTAAAATCGCTTCGAATGCATTCAGAAGTTTACTCTTGCAGTCTTTGTACGAGTGGTTCAGCAGGTTCACCACAGGCCAGAACACATAGTTCCGGTAATGCTCCCAGTTGAAATGTGAACTCCACTGGCAGTCGAGCGGGTTCAGCCGAAAGAGCCCTATAATACAGGCACACCTGATGGCCGCGCCAATGAACCCAGTGAACCTGTCATTAGTTATAATGTATTCTGCTGCGGAGTTGTAGCGGGCAGAAAGGTGGGTCAGAGCATCGCTGAAAACCCGAATTTTCAGGTATATAGTACGAAAACGCTCCAAAGTAGCGGCATAGGTACTCTCAAGCTCATCTAGCCGCGTGATTTTAGAAGATAGCTCGACACTAGATTTGCTGCGTCTCAGCTTTTTGAACGCTTGTTCGGCGTGATAAAACTCTTTTCCACTACTCAGAAACTCATTGCTAGCTTCAGTATACCTCTCAAGCATCAAATCACAAATATGCTTTGTTGTAGCGTGCAAGGGTACCATCTTGATAGGGGAAGCCAGCCCCAACTCTGCAATATACCTACGTGGATAGATCTCTTGAGTCGGGGGATCTAAAATACAATATTTCTCGAGAGCAGACTGTAAGAAAGCATTACCACGATCCGCGAGCTTGCCAAATTGCGTCTCGACCACACCACAGGTTAGCACTACGCTATTCTCTTGTTGCATCAAGACAAGATCAGCCATGACCATGCTCAACACTTCAGGATCAACCTCAAGCACCGCATGGATCAAGTCAATGAGCGAAACCACACCTAGCAGACACGTATGATCAAAATGATGGCTTTCAAATACGGATAAACAATGGTCCAAGAGAGGCAGCAGAGTCATTCCCGTGATGGCAATTTCTCCAACTAATACACGGCTTGTATAGAGTTCCAATAGCATCAGTATAGTGTGAGGTTCCTCGCACGCGGAAATGGTCACGTCCAAGTTTTGATGGACAGCAATGCTTGGGGTTTGCCTTAGAATATTAGCAGTACAAGCAAGTAAAACAGGGTCACTTGATGAGAGAGTAGCACTGCTGGGGACGGTCTGTACTTTTGCCATCTCTATCAGTGCCCCCAGTAACGCTATGCTCGCAGCATCAGTACGAGTGCTCAGGTCGAAAGCTAATTGCCCAATTACCGGCCTGTGGCGGTTCAAAGAGACAAGCACTGAGGCAATAACCCGTGCACAGGGAATAACGTCTTTTTGAGAAGGCTTCATCATCAGGTTTTCCAAAATCGAGCGATAGTCTTTGACTACAAGCGTTTGAATCCATAGCCACTCTGAAAGGTCGTGGGTCTTATCAGAATGATAATTGATCAAACTAGGAATAAATGGGAAGCTTGAGGTACGCAGATTCTTCAGGTAATGGCCGATGGCGTCCATGCAGGCACCTGGCCCGTTAGGACAACCCGCTTGCTTTGAGTGATCGCGGCTCTCTTCGCAAGCGTAGTGGACAGCTAGCTTGACCAGTGCATTGACAAAAGATACACAATCGGGGAAGTAGTCTGAGTCCCGGTAGGAGTAGCGTTTAAGTAGCTGGTGCTCCGGGCTCTTTGGCTCGTTGGAGCCACGACGAGCAGATTTTGCCCTCTGGAGCTTTATAAACGCGTTAATCGATGCCTTAAATCCACCCAAAGCCACAAACTTGCTCTCAAGACCGAACCGGAAACAATAACTATAAGCAAAGAATGCGAATCTTTGTTGCACCGTTTCAAATCTTGCAGAGCTGATAACTTTAATTATACGGGTAACGTAAATCTCAGCAAGAGCTGCAGCACCAGTGACCTCGCAACGTTCAGCAACATTAAGGAAGGTGCGCAAATTCAGGCCAAAGTTGCGAATCGCATAGCTGCACAGGCGCACAAGATTAGCCTTTCCTCGAACTTTCTCGTAACTCTCCATATCAGCTCCGAGATTATCAAAAGCCTTGAGCTCGGCCAATTGCATAGGCCCAATGTTGGCGAGCCCTGGTCCCTGACGCACAGAGCTGTCTCCGGGGCCCGACCAGAAACATTCCACCATGTGAGCGTCGGGACCCGATAAAAAATGGGCTTGTTGGTGGGCCAAGCCTAATAGTAGAGAGGGCAGACGGATACATATTCTTTCCAGGGGCTTGTTACTGCAAATAGACGCGATAAATGGTGCTGGCACATGATCAAACGAAAAGGGAGAAAGACACGCAATTATAGCAGCTGAAGCTCTTAAATCTCCTCTAGCCAAAGCTTTATCTAGGCACTCCAGCAAAACAAAGATCACAAACGGTAGGAATCTGCCACCTGCCATTTTATTCCACAACATGTGCAGATAGCTATTTTCGGTGACTGCCATTGCGTACTCGAATGGCAAGTTCTTATGCCCTATAGCTCTGAGAAGCATATTGATGGAACTAAGTAGGCTTAATCGCACCGGCTCATAGTGAGCCAACGACGCCATAAGCCAGATGCAACGGTTAACAATTCCAGCGTTTCTACAAGACCGCCGGAAGACACGACCACACAAGTCATAATATCTCTCATCATGCTCAGCCAAAGCCTGGAGTATTGAATTCAAGTACTCAGGGACGCGCTGGCTGAACTCACGAAGCGTTGTGAGGCTACGGGTGAGAGCGGTGGTGAGAACGGTGTAATAGTACTCCGAGTACTCTACACCAGACAGGAGGTGACTAGTGATTGACTCAAAGAGCCGCTTGGTGTATTCAAACTCCTCGATAAGGGCACAACCGCGCGTACTATTCCCGAGACAGCTGTAGAGGCACGCGACCGCCAAGGGGTCGTTCACGGCCATAAAATGGCGCCATAAGATGGTATCCAGGTGAGTAAAGCATATCATGTCGACGCTTAGAATAGAACAAAGGGCTTCAATGGCATTGACTCGCAGAGCTTCAATATTGGTGGCGGCGGCGAGGGATTTCAGTGTAATATTGTCGCTGGAAATAGTTACTGCCACATCTGGCTGTCTCTCAATTAAAGCACATATCACAAACAGTAGCCCCTTGGCAATCTCAGTCTCGAGGAAGCCGAGCAAAGCATCTGGATTTATCAAAGGAATTTTGGCCCGAAGCAGAGAAATAAACTGCTGGACTGCAGAAGCATATGAGGAGTCGCCGATAAACTCCAGATTTCCGATATTGATTGCACATTTCATACCCAACAGTATTGCCTGCTGTAATTCTAGATTTGACTCATTTCGACACAAGTCTTCTAGCTGGCGGAGCACGAGCATGGAGGAGGAGACCGAGAAGATGCATGGTGTCACGACCATAGACCCATGAGAGATTTTATGGGGCCATTTTGTGTAAAACGCGGTGATAGCATTGAGTAACTGGGGATCCTCTTGCTGCAGCGCGAACAGCACCAAGTCGGAATTTTGGATATTTTTGGAAGTTGTAAACTTGAACAGATCCAAACAATCACGACCAAAGTACCGATACATGAGGGAAGTAGCTGCATTCATAAACTGTGGGAACTCTTTTAGCAGTTGTGGGTCGAGAACATCCTGGTACCGCTGCATCTTGCTGATGTTGTGGGTGATTGGTACGCTCTGCTCGTGCAACAGTGAGTGTGCAACGTGTAAGTTCACCAAATCAACGCGTTCAGCTAAGCTTTTGGGCGGAAGCTTGCGACACTCATAGATAAGATCGTTCCACATGCTTCGAGGCAGAACTGCGGTGCCTTGTCGAATGAGTTCAAGCTGAGACAACGCCTCAATGTGCTCTGGGCTTGGATTGAAAGCACCAACGGAAAGACCAAGCAGCTTTTCTTGTTGGCCGGGCTTGCTGGTGTTGGGGATCCTAGAGGCATTTGAGGTGTACTCAGGTCCCCTGCTCACCTCGGTATTCTGGGGATTCTTTGTCGTCTTGTCGCCTCGATGAATGCGCCTCATTTTCTTGACTTTTCTGCTTTCCTTGTTGGTCTTCTCGTGAGGCTCTGGGTCGGCCTCCGCGGCCTCATCTAAATAACAAGCATAATCACTGTAGCCGCGGTACTCTGGACCATAAATTGGAATGTAATCGTCGCGTGCTAGTACTGTCGCGATAGCGCCATAGAAATCTTCTCTCTCCCACAATAAATGGTCGCCAAAGCGGCACCAGAAAAGCGCCGCAGCAGTAGCCAGCCTAGGATTGGCAGCGAGGCAGAAGAGATGGTGATGGGTCTCCAAGTATGAGAACAGCTCGGACGCCGTAGGCTTGTTGAAGCAATTTGCGTAAAGAAATGTCAAGAATTCAAAGAGTGCAGTGGCCTCATCTGCGTCCTCATCAGACATCACGAACCCATACAATTCAGCGCCGTCGAGATCATACTGACGAGCCAATTCCTGGATTCTCGAGACAGAGAAATCCAAAACAGGAGCAAAGGCATACAAATCAAAGGGCGGCTGGCGAGCAGTGGCCCATTGGTGCTGGAACGAGACCATTTGAGCGGTGCAAAGCTGCGCGTCTTGACCCACAAAACTCTTTATCAACCAGCTTGAGGATTCTAGAGCTTCACGGTGTCTCGTTAGACTTTTAAGCGGCATTCAACTTGTGGGACCTTCGTAGGCGCGCGCCGGTTAATTGCCTAAAGTGACCGATGCGGGAGATAAATGTGTTGCAGGTGAGCATGGTCAGGAGTTGCGAGAATGCTGATCCCAAGAGGAGTAAAATAGCACGCATAAATGAGTTAATTATGAATATTAGATAGGACGCCCATTCCAAAGTGGCTCATCCTAGGGTGCCAAGAGGCCTTCAAATCAATATGCATGTGATGCATGTGGTACCTGATGTGGTATCTGATGCGGAAAACTAAAAGTGATATTCCCTGGGGAGATAAAATATAGGATACGCAGGATATTGGACAGAGGCTTTGATTGAAATGCATCATTTGGAAGGAGCCAGCATTCACGCGATCGCGGGATTCTGACAGACTCCCTTGAGGGTGAACTACTCGAGACAAATTACCACACTCGAGAACTTAGAGGGGCCAAGAGAGCCCGAGTGCGTGGCCCTGAAGATCCTGTATCAGCGACCAATTTTCGAATAGTTCTACCCACAAGCAGCGGACTAGAGTCTCACAGAGCTCTGAATTCTTGGGGATTGGGTATATGGATTAATGTAAACTAAGAGTGAATGAATGAATGTTCTGCAAGGCTTCCTGCGCACTTGCTTTATTATATTGAAAAGTACACTTATTGTGCGTTTCCGAGGTGCGGAAAGATCTCAATCATCTCAACGCGCGGTCGCCCCATGCAACAACATCTCCGGCACTATCGAGTCTGGCCCGCATGAGCCTTTTTTTACGGATATTGAGGGCTTGCTCTACCTGAGCCAATTTTTTCCGCAACGGGTGATCGGGTCCTTCAACCGACCCTAGCAAAAACTCGCACAAGACATGCAGCCACAAGACATTGGTGCGAGGCTGAAACTGGTCCCACTCAGGGTCACTGCGCGAGTTACTGGTCTCGAGGAGCATCTGCTGCATATACCGGTACACAGCACGGCTTTTTTCGTCGGCGTTGAAGAAATACGGCTTGTCCAGTCTGCTGAACGAGACCTCGCCGTTGGGCAGCCGTAATCGCGCGTTGTCAAGCCCTACCAAGGTGACTGCGAGTCGCCCGCTAAACCCATTACGCTCAACCAAGACGTTGCTGGGGAGCAAGTCGCGGTGCTCGAGCTGCAGACGGCGCTCGGCAGAAGCCAGGTGCGCCGCCACTTGCCAAAAGACTTCATATGCCTCTGACCATGAGCAAAACTGAAACTCGGGTAAGGGAGTACCCACTACTTTGAGCTCGTGGTGCAAGCACATGGTATCATCGTCGCCAACTACGTAGGCGGCCCCAGTCTGGACAAACCCCGGTGGCGCGTTTTTATATGTCTTCATACTCTGCACGATCTGCTGGAGATCGAGCCCACCTGCACCAAAGGCAACGGTACGAACGTGCCCCTCAAGTTGCGGAGGTGTCGAGAGGACCTCCTTTTCTGTGCACATCGCGAGCAATTCGTCCAAGAGTGCGCGTTGGCGGTTTGCGTAGGCATCGCGAGAGTCACGCAAACTTAAAATGCTGGCCTGACCCCTGAGCTTAGAGCTGAACTTCTCCTGGGAATCTTCCACAGGCGTGGGCAGCGAAATAAGCTCAACACTAGCGCTGCTTTCGCGTTGTTGGTGGGGCCGCAAGAAGCTATCGCGGAGTCGCGAAATGGCTTTCACTCGGAGACGGGAGCTGCCACTGCTTCCCGGCAGCTGCATGCGGGGCACTGTGTTGGGAGAAGTGGGCGTCAACGAGCGCTGCGACATGAAGCTCGACGCCGAGACGCGACGCAGGTTCAGCGTGAGGGTGCTCGCACGCTTCTTTAAAGGACTGCCTCCAACTTCAGCATTTTCTTTATTCTCTTTCAAGGCAAAGTGAGGCATTTCTCTCTGGTTTTGCCTTGTGGGAATTCGATATTGGTCAAAGAAAACGCTTTATCCATGCGCGGGTTAGCTGTTTATATACTCCAGTCACGTGAGACGCTAAAGGGTCTTAAAGCCGCTCCCACTCTCTCACGCGACGCGCTGCGACAAGGGAGGGGGCTGCTGCTGCTGCCTGCACATTCCAGTGGTGATAACGTCGAAATTAAATCGCTGATAAGACCTGCTTTAGTTTCCAGTCAATACACACATATAGCTCGCAACATATTATTTTACGTTGTTTTAGTTTACCTGATTACTATTGCCCTGGCGGTTTACCACAATCAGCTTGAGTCATGTCTGGGTCAAGTGTTTCAGTTTACTTTGAGACGTAAAACGGTAAATTATATGGGGCATCTGTTTGATTCGATTCTGTTATAGTCTTTATGGGTTTTTCTGCACTATTCAGCCGATTTCTAACTAAACGATCACCTCTATACACCCAAATCAGAGGTTTTTAAGACCACCAAACCCGGCATGCATATGCCCCCCATTTACGCGTTAATCAAGTGTTTCAGACAGTATCCCAGGAATTTTGCTGAGTCATTGGAGTTTATCGATAAGTAATCTGTATGGATTACCAGTCGCTAGTGCTTATATCAATGCTGCCAAACAAGTCTTGGGAGGCTAGAGACTTGTAACCTTCTCACCGCTCACTTATTAGGTCCAGGCTAGACTCAGTACCCCAACCTTGTAACTACTGCTACATGCTAGCCTGATACCTTTGGGCTTCGGTTGGGTTTCATATTTACCCGTTAAAAACAATAGGTCAATGTACTAATGGGATAAAGCTGGGAAAATATGATGTTTGAGACTATATGGCGCCACGGCGATGAAAATAGAATTAATGTGACTTAGTCTATCTAATTAGTATGGGTGATTTGACCCTGGTCATCAAACTCAGAGGAGGATGGAGGAATTGCTGGCCTGCAGCTTTGCAAAGAGGGCCACATGCCCTCGTCTCAGGAAGCATCATCAATCACGGCCTTTGCCGGGTCCCAGGGCCCTGATATCTGATCCTTGTACTTTTGAATTAGAATGAACCATCTTGGGATCTCAAAAGTCGCAACCAGCTGGGCAACAGCGCATCCCAAAGCAAGTCTCTGCTCCACATAGACCCACGTGAGACTATTAGCCACAATGCATGCTGCACAAACGAAGAGCATGTACACTTGGGAGGATGTGCGGTGGATCCAGAGTCCCGCGGAAGGTAAAAGCACAAAAGTCTGGAAATTAAACAGCATAAAGTAAAAGACCTGTTCGGCGGTCGCGAGCCGGCTCGCTAGCACGATAGTGGCACTTAGCGCCGTATTTGTGGCCATTACCCGCGTGTGTCTCGGTGGTGCCATCGGCAAACTCGCTAGAACGATATAAACAACGCACAGCCATGCGGTCAGGTGCCAGATCGAGTCGCTCGACGTGGCCCGGGTAAGGGACAAGAACACCGGCGACAAGGCTCTCACCAATATAGTCAGTAGCCCAGCAGCCTTGAAAGACTGCAACTTTTTTTCTTTGCCGTCAAGCGTGGCCCAGAATGCCCCCAAGATAGTGGTGTGAAGGAGTGCGCCAACACACGCTACCATTGGATCAAGGCGGCCGTGGTGGATACCCAGAAAACTTGCAACAAAGATCTGTACGAGCGCAAGATTAAGTGGAAGTACCATCATGTCCTCAACGATGCGCCAGTACTCGTACTGCTTAATTTTGGTGTTGCGGCGTAGAGAAGAGAGAAACGAGTCGGGAACATAGTTATCGGGGAAACTCTGGTGTTTCCATAAGACCTTGCTCCACGGCATGAGATAGATGGGTCTTTAGAGCGGATAGTGTGTCTACAGAGGGCCGCTGACTGGTAGAGTGATTGGGCTCACGACTTTCCCAAGCTGACTTTACGGCCTCGAGTGGTGCTTTTTGACTGCTCAATATTGAACTTGGCTGCCTGGTGACAAGAATCGCAAGCCCAAAGATTCACTAGAACCCATGGATAGCCCTGCCGCAAATCTCTCTGATGAGATCCCAAGCACTCGGCCCGGAGTAACAGCGCATGAACGGCAATGGGCTCAAATGGATAATCTCCAACAAGACCTCAACCGGGCGCACGAGGCCCACCGTTCACGTACCACTTCGAGTACCGCTCATGCCGAAGCACTCGATAAACTCCACAAGCTTCAGCTGGACTTTGCGCATAAGATCCTCGATCAGGACCAGCATCTCGGTATCGACCACTACAAGGAGCTCTGGAACGTTGGGGACCCAGATGTGCTCCGGGCGCGCCTCTTTGATGATCCGCATTTCTCCGCATTGAATGAAAATGTCATAAAGAGCTCGGCAGTGATCACGCAATTAACTAATGAGATGTCAAAGGTCAATAAAAGGCCTCAAAGTGATGATTGGACCACACTTGTCGACAGTGACCGCAAAGGCAACGGGACCTAAGCTGTTTAGCGAGACATCACTGAGAGTAGCCAGAGAATCTCACCTTCATTTGTATCTTGTTCAATTTCTCTAATTCTATTTATTATAATACAACTCCCCGCTCTGTAAGGAGCGGAACCCTGAGACAGACCGTCACAGATGAAGAAGCGAGCTAAGAGTCAACCAGCTTTGGGTACGGTAGGGTAGACGATTGATCACGCCACCAGCCACCTCTCGCTGCGGATCTTGTCGCTAAGCCTACTGCCAGGAATAGCACAGATTCTGAAGTCCCAGCCACCCGGCCTAAGCCCCGTCCTTGACCGACATTGACCGATCAGGCAGTGAATAGCAAACGGCTCATGCAGTGGCTCTTACGATATGGCTAGAGCTTCGCGCCCAAAAGGTAGATTTGAGGGTTCATGGAATCTTGATCTGGCATTTTCCTCGGCAGACTTGTGTGTCTTGATGGTTTTTTCCACGAATACAATCCTAACTCCACCTTTTCCCAGCATTTTCTACTGCGCTCCATGCACTCATGCATCGATATGCAATGGCAATGCATGCGGGACTTCGCCACTCCTTGCCTCAGGTATAAAACCGCTGGACCCCTTGCGCACACACCTTTAGAAACTTCAATGCAGTCTCACGTCTTTTTTGCTGCTCTTGCGATCGCCTCTGCTCAGGATGTGGGTTCCTTGCTGGGCGGTGTCTACTCTGAGATTCAGTCTTATGCCGGTGTTGGTGCTAGCTACGCTGGTGTTGGTGAATCCTACGCGGCCGGTGCCATCTCAACCGGCTTGAGCTACGCCGAGGGTGCGCTGACCACCGCTCAATCCTACGCGCAGGGTGCGGTTTCCACCGGCTTGAGCTACGCCGGCGTGGGCGAATCGTATGCTCAGGGTGGTATCGAGACCGGTCTTTCTGCCGCTGCCAGTGCAGGTGGTGTGGCTCGCAGCTACGCAGAAGGCGCATTCTCTACTGCTGCGAGTGCCGTACAGGGCGCAGAGTCCACTGCCGAAGGGGCCGTTGCTGGCGCCGCGTCCACTGCTGAGGGTGCCGTTACTAGTGCCACTGCGAGTGGAGCTTCCGAAGCCGCAGCCAGTGGCTCTACTTCTGCTACGGGATCTGAATCTGCCTCGGGGTCGGGCTCCGGCTCTGAATCTGCCTCAGGCTCAGGCTCTGCCTCAGTCTCTGGATCTGCCTCAGGATCAGGCTCCACTGAAACTTCCGCTGCATCTAGTGCTGCCGCATCTGGTTCCTCAAGATCATCAGGCTCCTCCGGCTCTAGCGCAGCTGCGTCCCGCTCCTCTGGCTCATCGGCATCAGGCTCCGAGAGCTCCAATGCAGCTGTGGACCTTCAAGCAGGCGTAGCCCTCTCACTCGCGGCCGGATTCCTTTCTCTTATTTTTTGAGTATGTAACATATCTAGTATTTATTGAGTAGCCCTTGAACATTGCGTGGGTAGTGCTGAGCTAGGCACGCACCAAGAACGGTTTTCCAACTAGTTCAACCTGCGACATCTCAACAATCTCGTCACAAACAGCAGTGCGAATTTTCTCACTTGTAAGAGGAGACTCAATAGCCAACTCTTGCATTCCCAGACCACGCTCAGCTCTGCTCGACTTGAGGGCATCACGTATTGCAAACATCACAGCGGATCCCAGAAACAATGGCGGCTCGCCAATACCCTTGGACCGATTGATTGTCTTGAGGTGCTTAAAAGGCCGGTCCTGCAATACGCTCACATTAAACTCTTGGGGTATATCCCTGAAGCCGGGAATCTTATAGTTTCCAGGACCCCGTGTGAAAATACCGCCGTTCTGGAACCAAAGTGATTCCTCAATGGTGAAAAGTCCCTGACCCTGTACAAAGGCGCCCTCAATTTGGCCATAGTCGATGGCTTGGTTGATAGTGCGGCCAATATCCATCTTAATGTCGGTTCTTAGATTGGCAAAATCACCAGTGAGCAAGTTCACCTCAACTAATGACACAGCGCAGCCCTGCGTGTAGTAAAAAAAGGCTGGCTTGGGGTTCGGGTCGCCGAAAACAAATCCGATTTCTGGGGTCTTGTAAAAGCCGTTGGCGCTGAGATTGACACGATCAAAGTATGCAGCATGCGCTATTTCGGCCATTCCAGCCTTAGGGCCGAGCTTCTCACGGTATGGCTTGAGCCGCTCGTTGAGTTGATCGCATGCGTTTTTTATCGCCATGCCATTAAGGTCAGAGGAAGCTGAAGCAGCGGACGCAGAGGTATTAGGAACGCACTGGGTCGAAGTCTCGGAAATAAAGACATTGTCTAGAGGGACATCCAGTTCTTGAGCACACACCATCGCCATTTTTGTGTGCAAGCCCTGGCCCATCTCGGTACCGCCATGGGAGAGCAAAACGCTTCCATCCTCGTAGATATGCACCAAAGCACCAGCCTGGTTAAGGAAAAGAGCACCAAATGATACACCAAACTTAGTTGGGACGTGTGCTAGCCCACGCTTGATCCATTTGCTCATCTTGTTGAACTCATCAACCTCGCGGCGCAACTCGTCGTACTTGACCTGCTCCTTGAGCTGCTTAGCCATGAGCGGTACTGTGAAATCATCTCCCAGGTTCTGCTTATAGGGAGTGACGCCACCCTGCAATGGAAAATAGTTTCTCTCACGCAAAAGCTCATAATCGATGTCCAGCTTTTCACTAACAGAATAAATGATAGATTCAGCGCTGAACATGCCTTGGGGGCCACCAAACCCACGAAAAGCGGTATTTGACGCTGTGTTGGTCTTGCAAATTGTTCCCTTGATGTAGCAATTCTGAAAATCGTAGCAGTTTTCCGCGTGAAGCGTGGCTCGGTCAAGCACACCCTTCGAGAGATCCATGGAATAACCACCATTCGCAAATAACTCAACGTGCATGGCAGTGAATCGATAACTCTCATCTAGTGAAACGCGCCATTTACACAGAAACGGGTGCCGCTGGCCCGCCTGCTGCATATCCTCATAGCGCGACGGAATGAGTCTTACGGGACGCTTGAACTTGCGTGCTGCAATACCTGCAATACCACTGTAGTGGCAAGTGCGCGATTCTTTGCCGCCGAACCCACCACCCAGTCGCTTGACGCGCGATACGATGCGGTTGGCAGGGACGCCGAGCGCTTTAGATAGCAAAATCTGCGTTTCAGTCGGGTTCTGGCTACTCGCATACACCTTATACTCCTGACCTTCCTCAGGAACAACAATGGCCCCTTGCGGTTCGAGGTAAAAGTGCTCTTGGGCACCCATTCGCGCTGTACCTTCAAAGTAGTACTTGGAGTTATTGAGGTGATACTCAGGGTCGCCTTTTTCCACTAGATTGCCAATTGGGAAAAAAGACTTTTGCTCGATTGCCTGTTCGATAGTTGTAATGTGAGGAAGCTCTTCGTACTCGACCTTGACCAGGCGCGCAGCTTTAGCAGCTATGTCGCGTGTTTCAGCGCAGATCGCACCGATACAGTCTCCCACATACTGTGCAATATCACCACAAAAGTACTTGTCTTTACCAAACTCGAAAATCCCGTATGCATTCTCGCCAGGAACATCCTTCTCAGTGACATAGCCCTCAACACCTTCCACCTCCAACGCATCTGACCAGTCTACCGACAAGATTTTTGCGTGCGGTTTGGTTGAAAGGACTTGAACGGCATGTAACTCTCTGTGAAAGGGTGGCATATCGTCAATATAGATTGCCTCGCCCGTGACTTGCTTGGTGCCACTCAAGTGCACGTCATTCTTACCCACGATTTTCTGCTCGTATTTATTGGTTAAATCACGGGAGCCAGTATTGAATTCGCGCGTCACTTCAGCCAGAGCTGTTGCCTCCGCCTCTTTGTGCTCCTGGTTGCTTGCCAGCAGCAGTGCTTGGTGAAACTTGTAAAAAAACGAGAGAATGAGCGATCTTCTGAAAACGGCCATGCCTCCTGGAACGCTATATGGGAGCTGAAATTCTTTATCGAGAGAGTCAAGTGCAAAGGCCAGAACTTCTCGATCCTCGAGGTTGCGACCCACAAGCTGTGCGCTTGTCTTGGCCAAAACGGTAAACGGGGCCACACCGCCATAAACAAGCGTGCATTGGGTAATTTTCCCACTTGCAATTGTGGCACGCATGGCTGCAGTCACGATCGAGATATCGTCGTCTTTACGCTTTGCCTGCTTGTAGGCTCGTACCAGCTCACCTTGCTTTGTTTCCGGCACAAAAATACGGGTCAATATGCTGCCTTCGGGAATGATTGTTTTACGATATCCAATAAAAAACGGGTTAGAGGCATCGCCCATCTCCAGTTGTCTGGTTTGACCGTTACTACTCTCTAGCACTTCCAGGGTGGCATTTGCCGCTACTAGAATAGGGTTCAAGTCAGCAATGGGGGAAGCCGTAGCGATATTTCCTGCGGGGGTAGCGCAGTTACGGACTTGTCTCCCCGCAAAGAACTTGAGCTGATGCGTGATAGCCCTAAAAGTCTCTGACTTGACGGGGTCTATTTCCTCGCTTAGATGCTCGAGCTCATGCTCCAAATCGCTCAGCGGCAAGTTTGCACCAAAGTAAACTCCTTTGCCAGGCACATATTCAAATGTGCGTAGCTCCTTGATGTCATTAACAAACGCGGATACTGCGTGCTCGTCGCCCCGGATTTTTTGTTCAATCTGAATCTCGCTTGCACCAGAAACAAGTTTGCAATGAGGAAACTCGCGCTTAAGATCTGCAAGCTCCTTGATAGTAGTCGGACGGTACGTGGTTGAGTTCTTGTAGTGAATTTTAAGCAGCTTGTACTCATGCTTTTTCAGTAGATTAGGGAACAAGAGCTCTACTTTTGAGTCGTAAGGCTTGTACTCAAGGCCGTTGGGGGTTACATGAGTGAAATCAGTAGCAATAGGTGTGCTGTGTCCGCCGTCAACCTTACTCTTGGATGTGCCGTCGGCCGATCCATTCGCTACACCTGTAGCAGTTGCCTTGATTGAATTGCCTTTGAGTTTACAGCAATTGTCGCCCATTGCACAGCCAGTATCCGAGCTCTGACTGACCTCAATCACGCCGTTTTGGGGCATCTCAGCTTTGGCGAACGTGTATGCAGCATCGATGATGGGCTTATAGCCGGTGCACCGGCACAAATTACCATCGAATGCCTCTGAAATCTCGTGCTTGGAGGGTTCTGGGTTACTTCTCAGTAGACTGTAGAGGCTCATGACGATCCCGGGGGTACAAAAGCCGCACTGCGACCCGTGAAACTTGGCGATTCTTTCCTGTGCAGGATGCATGTTATCGCTTGACCCAATGCCTTCAACAGTTATCAGATGCTTTCCGTCTAGAGCGATAAGCGGCACAAGGCATCCATTAATGGCATAATACCGGGGCTTGCCTTTATCGGCGTCCCATTCGCTGATCGTCATGGTGCAGGCACCGCATCCGCCCTCTTGGCATCCCAGCTTGGATCCAGTTAACCCCTGGTTGCGAACATATTGCAAAACCGTTTGGTTGGGGTCTTGGTTCGTGACAGCTTTCTTCTTGCCGTTCAGAAAAAACTCCATCCGAAAAGTTCAAAGGTGGAGGTGACGAAATCAAGAGGGGTTTGGGGCTAGAGGGGTGGGGAGAGCATGCGGGCTCGTATTAAAGCATAAAGTAGAAGGGTCTTGAAGTACTATATAGAGGCTTGGAAGAGATATCTTGGTTTGAAAAGGTTGCAGAGCGTGCTTATATTTGACCAGATCTTACTGGCTCGATAGGTGGGTCCATCCGTGAGCACGCTAGTCTGCGCTCTATAGGGGTATACAATAACAGTATGTGCCTTGTAGAACCCATTGAGCCCCACACATGCTTTACCATCTCGTTTCGCAGTAGAGGTCCCGCGCTTGAGCCTGCTGCGTCTCGTCACGTGAGCCATAGCGGGATCACTGTACGATCTCGAGAACAAATTGTAGGTAAAAATGGGTTCTATGGATAAGAGTCTACAAAGAAACAGACTCGGTGATATAGATAGATGGTTCAATGCCATAATATGCTCTGATTCGCCACTAACCTCCCAGATCTGTTCTGGCCCCTGATATCTCTTAATCCACACAAAACTCGCTCCTTTTCTGGGCCCCACAAATCTACTAACCTCTGGCAAATCTCATAAAATCATTACTCTTAATTATATAGCAGTAGACTAATCGCCCTTGACTTTCGAGGTGACCGCCGTTTCCTTGAGCTCTTTGAGCTTCTTGTTCTCTTGAATTAGTTTCTCGAGCATTTCCACTGTTTTCCCCAAAACAAGCGCCTCTGAACGGCTCTGCGAGATATCCAGTCCCTCCACCACCGACGCTATAAGGTCGAACCCGTGGCGGATGGCCTCGCGACGCTTCTTCTCTGCCGCCACGTGGTTCAGCTTACGATCGCTCTGGCTCAGCGACTCGCGTTTCACGGTAGAACGCTTGCGGGCCGGCGGCATGTGATACTCGGGGTCTATTTCAAGTGGGTGCTGTTATCGGGTTGGTCACAACCCAAATGGTGATGCGAGCATGGGTGCTGAGTAAGAATGCGTGTGCCTGTGTGGGTCGAGCAGGAGTTCGATTCCGGCGTGGGGATTCCATATGTGTGATTTGATACCTACAAGCACTCAGGATGTGCTATACCTCACTTGTACATTCGGGTCGTTCTCACGCTTGTGCCCCCTTGACCCCAGGCTACAGGTGCCGCAGGTACATGCAGTGAAGCGCATACCTGGTTTCTGTGGAAACTCCAGGTTTCATCGTGGTGCGCTGCGGTTGCTTGGCTACTGTGGAACTGGTCTAAATGTGAATAAAAATCATTTCGTGTTCTAAGAAATATGGGGAGTATCTATTGTAATACTAGTTGTTGTTGGACAAAAATTAGCATGTCTTCTCAGTTGAAGAGAACCAAAACCCCTGCAAGAGCCATCCAGCTGGGTACGGAGCCGGCCGCCTTGTTGGCAGTAACGACATCCGAGCCGCTAGTCGAGGGTGTCGAGGGTAACTCTGAGACAGGAATGTTGTCTGTAGATGTTGAGGTGGCAACCGGTTGCACTGACGTAGCGGTTGCAGTAGATGTTTCAAAGGCAGGCGAGTCAGGCACGCTGGATTCAGCAACACCAGAGGCAGTAGACGCCGATTTGGATGCCTTTGAGGAAGAAGTAAATGCAGATTCCACAGTATCAGTAGTCTGAGGCTGCGCAACAGACTCAGAAGGAGTCATAGCGGGAGTAGCTTCAGTTGTTGCCGCACTAGGACTAGCAGACGTGACAGGCACTGTAGAGACAATAGTAGAGATCTCGCCATTGGGGCACGTAGTGGTATATGTAGTGACAGTAGAGGTAACTGTAACTGGAGTCTTGGGCTCGGAGCTAGAGGAGGCTTCAAGATCGGGCTCTGTAGTGGCAGTGACAGTTGTGGCAGGAGCACCACTAGTAACTGGCTTGGTGTTAGAGCCGGGGACATTTTCAGTGGTGGTCTCAGGTACCTCGCTACTGGGCTCAGCAGGATAAGTAGTCACAATGGTGGACGTCTCGCCGTTAGGGCATGTGGTAGTAAAGGTAGTGGTGATGCTGGTGACCGTCACAGGGCTAGGGGGCACGTCCTTTGATGATACAGTTGTCTTGGTAGAAGGACCCGAAGGTGTTTCAGTGGTCGTCGATGAAACTTGGGATGTGGAGTCGGTAGGTACAGAGGTGGTCTCGGAAACAGAAGATTGGGAAGCACTGGTCGCAGGAATAGAAGTCTGAGCAGCAGAGGATCTAGGAGCAGTGGTCTCAGACTCAGTGGAGCTGGATGCAATAGTTACCGGCACACTAGAAGCAGTCTTTGTGGATGCAGGTGTCATGCTCGAGCTGCGCACACAGCTGCGAGGGACAGTCAGGTCGCAGTCACCGGTGCAAGGGGTGCAGGCAGGCAAAGTGCTTGAGACAGTGCTGTTAGTGGTAGCGGGGGCGGTGGAGCTCAACTGAGGGGTAGAGATGGAGATAGTAGAGTTAGCAGGGGTAGAGACAGCAGAACTGGACTGGGGGACAGAGGTGGAGCTGGTAACGGGGCAGCTAATGGGAATAGTGCTAGTGACAGCGGAACCAGCAGAGTCAGTACCAGTGGAAGTGGTGTAGCAACCGGAAGATGCAGGAGTAGAAGTAGCGGGGCAGCTGATGGGAACAGTGCTAGTAACGGTGGAACCAGCAGAGTCAGTGCCAGTAGTAGTAGTGTAGCAACCGGATGATGCAGGTGTGGAACTGGCAACGGGGCAGCTGATGGGAACAGTGCTAGTAACGGTGGAACCAGCAGAGTCAGTACCAGTAGTAGTAGTGTAGCAACCGGAAGATGCAGGAGTAGAAGTAGCGGGACAGCTGATGGGAATAGTGCTAGTAACAGTGGAACCAGCGGAGTCAGTGCCAGTGGAAGTGGTGTAGCAGCCGGAAGATGCAGGTGTGGAACTAGTAACGGGGCAGCTGATGGGAACAGTGCTAGTAAAGGTGGAACCAGCAGAGTCAGTACCAGTGGAAGTGGTGTAGCAGCCGGAAGATGCAGGAGTAGAAGTGGACTCACTGCTGTTGGGCTGGCTGCTAGTAGGCTCACTGCTAGTTGGCTGGCTGCTAGTAGGCTGGCTGCTAGTGGGCTGGCTGCTAGTAGGCTCACTGCTAGTAGGCTCACTGCTAGTAGGCTCACTGCTAGTAGGCTCACTGCTAGTGGGCTGGCTGCTGGAAGGCTCACTGCTAGTAGTGGTAGTAAGGTCAGAGGTACTAGTCGGGTGAGAGCTAGTTGTGGTTACCCAGCAGCTCTCGTGCTCAGTACCACAGTATTGGACTGGAATAGTTGCATCGCCAGTGATAGTATAAGTCTGGCCATTGGCAGTGATAATAAACGTAGGATGCTGAGTACCCCAGGTGGTTTCTCTTTGTGCGTACACTAATGAGAATGCAGCAAGTAAAGTGTAGCTTAGCATCGGTCTGGACTTTAGCATAGAGGGCGTGTAACCATTATATAGAAAAAATGGGTCCGAGGAGCGGTATGCATAATTTTGAGGTTTAGTGGGTTTTGGAGCTCCTAGATGTGGAAAAAAAGGGATATCAAACTATTCTATAAAATTCCAGTACTTTAAATCGAAAAACTATCCACTCCTGTACATAATTTCAGCAAATCCTCATTTTAATTCACTGGCATATGGCATGACCCAAATAGGCAGTCAGTGAACCGAGCTCTGTGATTTTGCGGCTACACTGATAAGACCCCTATGCATGTTCCGGTGGGACTGCTTAAGCCCCCGTCTATTCTTTTTTTAGCTTGCAGATTGACGTTTGGGGGGGAAAATTTCAGTGTCAACTTATTCTAGGCTGGCAATCAAGAGATGTAACCATCTCACAACTACATCATACAAATCCCCCACGCCGACGCTCGGCAGCCGCCTTGATAAAGCGAATCTGTGGAGAAATCGCTTACTGGAGGCCTGTTTCCAAAGAATGTTTGTCCAAACTTGAAAGGGGTCCAATTTCTTGGCCTAAACTCTTTCTAGTCCGTGCTGGTGATGACTCCACCCCATCTGAGCTGTGTCCAGCTACGGACCCACACGACGCGTGAGCTTACCTGAGTGTTTCATATCAAAGTATTTGAAACATGGAGGGGGCATGGCAGCTGCGAATGTGCATATGGGGCAACCTGAAAAATTAATTCAAGTAAATTGAAACCCGCCCGGCGCCTACAAAATCAGCCTTGGCCTGAAACACGAATCTTTTGTGCAAGTGGGACCCAATATGTGTGACCCTTTTTCATGCATGCTGTCATTACTAAGTGAACACAACAGGGGGGTGTGATGGCACCTGTTACGTATAAATACCCAACCAGGGTACATCCACAATTTTTACACCCATGAATTGCAAGACCTTGCAGTATCGGAGCGCCACACAAGATGTGCGCAACGTTACCTTTGAGGTATCCGACCAGTACGAGCTGCTCCAGGTAATTGGCGAGGGCGCTTATGGCGTCGTGTGCAGCGCTACTCACTTGCCCACTGGCCAGCGGGTCGCCATCAAGAAGATACACCCCTTTGATCGCCCAATGTTCTCGTTGCGTACGCTGCGCGAGATTAAATTGCTCAAACACTTCAACAATGAGAACATTATCTCCATTCTTGATATTCAGCGTCCGGCGTCCATCGAGCAGTTTAATGACGTTTACCTTATTCAGGAATTGATGGAGACTGACATGTCTCGCGTTATCCATTCTCAAACCTTGACTGAGGACCATTGTCAGTACTTTACATACCAGATCTTGCGGGCCCTCAAGGTTTTGCACTCGGCAAATGTGCTTCACCGCGACCTGAAGCCCAGCAATCTGCTCTTGAACGCCAACTGCGATCTCAAAATCTGCGATTTCGGCCTCGCCCGTCCCTCGGCGGCAGGGCCCGAGCAGACAAATAAGGTTGGGTTTATGACCGAATACGTGGCCACTAGATGGTACCGCGCGCCAGAAATCATGCTCACATTTCAGCACTACACAAAAGCCATTGATGTGTGGAGTGTAGGCTGCATCTTGGCAGAGATGTTGGCCGGCGAGGCCCTGTTCCCTGGAAAAGACTACTGCGATCAGCTGAGCCTCATTTTGGACGTTCTGGGGTCCCCTAGCGAGGAGGATTTCCACAACATTAAGAGCTCTCGCGCTCGCTCTTATATCAAAAGCCTCCCTTCTCGCCCCCCTCAAAGCTGGCGCTCTTTGTTCCCCAAAGCAAGCCCTCACGCCCTCGATTTGGTGAGTCGCATGCTCACCTTTGATCCTGGCCGCCGCATTACTGTCGAGGAGGCCCTAGAACACCCTTATGTCGCTCAGTACCACGACCCTAGTGATGAGCCAACTGCCCCCTGCCTGAGCCAGAACTTTTTCGATTTTGAGAACAGAGATGATTTAACTATGGAAGAGCTCCGCAAACTGATTTACAATGAAATCAATGACAGTGAGTACCAAATGGACCTTGGAAGCGGCGTCCCCCAACCCGTTCAGCCCGTCGGCGTCGCGGCTGTGTAGTGCGAGATTGTTGAGGTGGCCTCCTTATATTGTGGTTTGTTTGTTGTTTTTTTTTTGTCTCCCTCACCACTATCAACGACTACTGGAGGCTCTTCAAATGCTTTCTATAAGGAAATATTTATATTACGCACATTCGCCAAACACTCATAGCTCTTTAGCTTTAGCTCTATTCTAATATTTATGTATCAATGTTCGCACCTGGTTATACTCCTCAGGCGGTTCTAGAACTCATGAAATCTTTTTTTATCAATCTTGGCATGGAAGATCGTGGGATGGTCGAGCTACGCCTCCAGTCAAGCCAGTCGCGAACGGCCGCTTTACAGCCTAACGGGTATAAAAGTTTTTAAATGTCGGTTAAATTGGGTCGCTCGTGTAGTTATGGGGTCACGCTTTGTGACGAGTTCACAGAGTCATGACAATCCTGGACCCACACGATTCTAAATATAGAATGTACCCGATCCTGCGGCTTATAGTGGAGGCTCAGAGTAGCAGTGGTACACTTTAAAATCAAATTCGGTGTCATACGTATATGGTGTCTAGATTTGATTTTCCCTGGGTCGTTTCGTAGTTATTTTTTATTTTCTGCATGGGTGAGTGAGATGCACTCGAAAGTTGTTGCGGTATTGGGTAAATAATGGGCTGCACAGGGGAATTACTTGGAAATACTGCAAAACAAAAGTATTAGGGTACCAGTCCCCATAAAAAGTCGGGCAAAACGGTTAAAATATTGGATGCTATTTATAGAACAATTTTTATCGTCGAGATTATTTCTGTTTACAGACACATGTTTGTTTGTTGTAACCTCGTGACGTTCGACCCGCTGCCGTATCCATATTCGGATACTTGTGCCCTGAACCCTGGATTCAAGTTCAGCAAGGGTAACGGGCAGTGGGTGTTGGCATCCGGCGATTGCAGTAATTTACGAGCGATGCTTTAAACGAGCAATTTCGATCTCAGCTTTTATGTTTTAAGGATGAGTTTATCTCAAAAAAATTAATGTGATACATCTCAAAGTCCCTGCTTCAGCGATCGCTAATGCCATAAATAGTCCGACATATATGCGTGCGCCCTCTAGTGGGATTACATGCCTGTGAATAACATCTGCAGCTATAACATCTGCAGCTATTTCAGATAATAATCTCTTATATACCAACTCTCTAGTTTCTCTTAATTCAACCTAGACACTTATTCGGCAGGACCAATGTGGGTACTCACGGACTTGAGAACCATGTAATCTTCGATGCCATATTTTGAGAGTTCGCGACCAAACCCACTTTCCTTGATACCACCAAAGGGGAAAGGGGGCTCAGTGATCACGGAATTGTTGACACCAACCACACCGGTGCGCAGGGCTTCAGAAACGCGAATTGACTGGTTGAGGTTCTCGGTGTAGAAATACGACGCGAGACCCAACTCAGTATCATTAGCGAGTTCAATAACTTCTTCCTCAGTCTTAAACTTGGCGATAGCTGCAAGAGGGCCAAAGGTTTCCTCGCTAAAGACTTTGAAGGTCTTGGGATTGCAGTCTGCAATCACAGTAGGGGCATAGAAGTTGGGGCCAATCTCAGTCAATTCTTTACCGCCAGTCAAGAGCTTGCCACCCTTATCGAGGGCATCCTTCACATGCTCTTTAACCTTGTCTACGGAATCCTTCTTGATTAGGGGTCCCTGGTTGGTGCCCTTGTCAAATGGAGAGCCGAGCTTAAGCTGCTCGACCTCCTTGACAAACCCTTTCAAAAATTCATCGTAGATCTCCTCTTGGACATAGAAACGGTTTGCCGCAATGCACACCTGGCCGGTACCACCAAACTTGATGGCGACGGCACCCTTGATAGCCTTTTTAATATCAGCGTCCTTGAAAACGATAAAGGGTGCGTTACCACCGAGTTCAAAACTGCATTTCTTGACAGTAGAGCTGCTCTGCTTCATTAAAGTCTCTCCAACTCCAGTGGAACCGGTAAAAGAAATCTTTTTGACAGTTGGGTTGGTGGTCAGCTCCAAACCAATGGGCGCAGTATGAGAGCTGGTGATCACATTCACGACGCCATCAGGGATGCCAGCTTTCTGGCCCAAGTACGCAACGGCCAGAGCGCTAAAGGGAGTCTCACCAGCGGGCTTGACAACAGCAGCGTTACCAGCGGCAATGGCAGGTCCCAACTTACGACTAATGAGCTCACAGGGAAAGTTCCACGCGGTGATAATTCCGCAAACGCCAATGGGTTGACGCAGAGTATGAATACGAACATCCGCACTCTGGGATGTCAACGTATCACCCTGAAGGATGTTAGCTTGATGGGCAAACCACTCGAAAGTTTTGGCAGAGTTGAGGACCTCGGCACTGGCTTCGTCCCAAGATTTACCATTCTCCCAGGCCAAGATTTTTGTGAGATCTTCTTGGTTCTCACGCAGAAGAGCAGCCCACTTTGTGAGAAGGTAGCCACGCTCGACAGCCGGGACTTTGGCAAACTTGAGTTGCGCGACACGAGCAGCCTCAATGGCTTCTTTAGTGTCATTTTCGTCGCACTCAGCAGCTTGTGCGATTTCCTGACCAGTAGAAGGATCCTCAACTGCAAACGTCTTGGGCTTGTCGATCCATTTGCCATTGATGAAGGCCTTTGAGATAATTAGGCTCTTGTCTTTAACTTGAGGGTCTTTTGCTTGGTAACTAGGCATCTTGAGAAATATGAAATCGGTCACTTGCCTCTTATATACCCCTTCAAGTTGCGCGCATTATCAGCAAGGCTCATTCGCAAAGCACCCGATGATTGCGGTCTTTAAAATGAGCTTGGAGTTAATTGATAAAAATGAAGCAAAAAAAATAAAAAGCATCAGTCTTGAGAGCAGCGGATTCAAACTGTAATGACGCTTTCCAACATAGATAGTTTTTCCGGGCCTCATTGACACCAGTCTGATCACATCAACCTGCATGATCCATGCATGCTTATGCATGGTGCGGGTCTCGAGCAGATGGAATTACCATCGAAGGGGCAATGGTGGGCAATGGTGGGCCAATAATATACTCATGATGTGTAAAGAGAACAAACTTTGATTTTCAGATCATAGATCGGAAATTGTAGCGTGATATGTCAGGGACCCTATCCTCGGCTCAAAGCAACATAACAGTCGTGCATGCATAGCCTGGAGCTCTTTTGTCGCATGATGGTTGCATTAAATTCTGGCTCAATTTGCTCATTACTCAGTACGAGAAAGTGTGAGTTAGCAATGAAGAAAATGGCAAGGAAGAGTACAGGGATTTATGAGTCTTTTGGACTAAGGCTGTAACAGGAGTCTCGACAGTCGTTGTTGATGCAAGAGAACACTATTCCTTGCATTCAGTTGCTTGCAGATGAAAAGTTCTACTCGTAGTTCGCTGCCCAGTTGTATAGTTCTCAATACGTAT
This sequence comes from Wickerhamiella australiensis, assembly GCA_030579635.1. Classification (NCBI taxonomy): domain Eukaryota; kingdom Fungi; phylum Ascomycota; class Dipodascomycetes; order Dipodascales; family Trichomonascaceae; genus Wickerhamiella; species Wickerhamiella australiensis. The sequence goes on along the minus strand of JAKTRM010000004.1, from coordinate 159,852 downwards.
CTGTTCCTACCAAAAAGTATATCTGCTAAGTTTATATCCAGGTGGTTGCTTAATGAAGTTCTAGCCTATTTAGTGCGTCCCAGACACAACGTTCAGCAACTTTGATTCTTAAAAAAGCAAACTAAATAGAGGGTTCAGAGGTCCGTGTGCAAGTCCTCTGAGTCCCTTCCCAGCCAAGCAAAGCACTCCAAGGCACATAACAGCCAGTCTGAGTTTCCTCAGAGGAAGGGCCTTCTAAACAATACCCATTTTGTGCGAGTAATTCCCTGGATCCTTCACCAATTCTAATTAGAGCTGCCATAGATCCCCAGAAGGCCAGAGGGCGTCGATAGCTATTCTGGGAGCCACTCGGTAGTCACTCACAGGCACTCACAGTCGTTTCAACAGAGCTCGTCCCTTCAGACCCACTTGACCCCAGCTGACATGCTCACACAAACCAATGTATTCAAAGTAAATATCGAACTACGGCATAAACAACTCCGTGATTTAATAACTCTTTCTGACGGTATCATATTTCCCGATGCTCGATGTCTTTTCAAGCTCGATTCACAGGGCAACAGATCGATTCTGGCACCCTTGCCTGCTTCCCCACACTGTCTTGAGGCTCAGGGTGAGCTCGTACTCTGTGGAGGTGTTAGCCGGGGCAATGGTCAGGTAACGATAGTGGGCAAATCTGTGGACGTTTACGACGTTGGATGCGAGCTAATCAATTCTGTAGGGTTTATTGAAAGTTGGGGATTTGCATGTTGCAATGACAATGGCCTCTATATTGGCGATCTCAGCTGTGGATGGAAACCAATAAGGATGATAAATGCGCTCATGCCCGTTAATTCTGCTGCGTACTCCCGAGGCTCGGGCTCCAGCTCCGACTCACTGGCATTGTGTGGGGACCGTCCTGGGGTCCTCATACACTCAATCAACTCTAGTCGGGACAAACTTCACCTGAATAGCCCTCCAAATGCAGATTGTGGTATCTCAATATCCTACAGCCCATGTGGTGAGCTACTGGCTGCTGCCTTTCAGAGCGGCGAGACCTGCATCTGGGATGTACGCAATTATAGGACTCCACTATTCACAATGCACAGCGTAAAGCGAGGGCCCATTCGGGGGGCTTTTAGGGTAGCAGAGTTCGCTTCTGGAATACACGATTTGCTATTCGTGAGCGAGGAACAAGGGGTAGTGCACATGATAGACTTGCGGACCCTTGAGGAGTACCTTGTGTTGCTTGATGATACCTTGACCGTTGAGCGAAAACTTTTATTCGAGAATAAAGGACCACAAACTTCGTTTGTTCCGGACTTGTTACCGGATACATTAGGCCTCGCATGTAAAGACAATCAAGTAGTGATTGGTACCACCAGGGGCATAAGAGTCGCAGAGGTGAGCAGCAGGCGCAACTATTTTCCGGCTATGGACTGGAGATAACTTGTTGAAGGCTCTGTAGGACACCCTGTATACTACCAATAGCTACTGAACAACCGTGAATGGTCGAGCGAGCCTTGCAGAGACGATCGGTGTGGAGACGTCTCGCTACTGAAGCCTCCGAAGCTAGCCTCGTGGTTTCGCTCCAGTACCTGTTTTAAGTGTTTCTTCACTCCGCCACGGTTCTAGAACGCTACCTTCGAAAAGCAAGACAAGGACAAAATATCGCTTCATTTTTCAACTCTACAACATGCTATCGGCAACGCTATTATGAATACTACAAGTATGGAAGCACTTGGAGTCACCGGGGACGATCACAGTGATTTAGAGTTCAGTGAACGTGTGTTTTTACTGGACTCGTCTCTGGTGTGGCTCCCTGTGCCAGGCATGAAGGGGCACATTTGTTTCGGCGAGATTCCGCGCTTTTTAGAGCATCAGGGTATATTCGTAATGATGTATTATACCCGCCCCCTTCTCGCATTACTTTGAGCTGTGAAAGCTAGTTTCCTCAGTGCTCGCTTCGTATTCTACTACCTACCGGCATGTCATGACTTGAGTCGTATTTTTGGCTCTTGAAGAGCATAATGACTTTTTATACACTAGCTGTGTCAGTGTGTACCTTTTCCCGGCGATCTCAGGAATTTGTTAAGGGGCTTCGAACCCTGCAAGCATGTTGCGATCCATTATTTGATCGACGATAAGATTCCCCGGGCTACTCGTGATGAAATCTTGTACTATGCCTTTCACCTCTGTTTACTTCACCTGGTAGTGATAATTTGACCGTGGTACATACTGCAAGAAATCTCGCCATACTATTAAGGATCTACCAGGTAGAATTATTGTTCGTTAAATCTGTTGTAGCAAGCAATGCTTAGTATCTCCCTAAATTATGGCAGATAGCACCTCAAGTCCTATGCGTCAACAGGGATAATCCCGTTGGTGCTAAGAAACAAGACATAGATACGTATCACTGGGTAGTCCCAGCTTTAAAAGCTTATTGGATTGATACTTTACCAGTACATAGCGCATCTTGTGGCTGTATCCATCAATGCGGCAACATATTATCGAGGGGGGATGAATTATAAATTATGACCCCTAGTGTGTCGAACATGTCTCTGATTTACTATTTAAGCTATGATTGAATAGTCAACCCTGTATGGACGTGCCAAACATAGGTCATGTTGACCTCGAGACCCTGATAGGCCTTTACACTTCCTTCAGGGCTGAGTACTCTCAAGACACACGCGACAGGGATACAAGTAGCCCAAATTGGATGCTCTTTGATATGCTTGAGCCAGCCCAGCGGTTCCCCTATTTTCCCCAGCAAGGCGGCGCCGATCAGAATCAACGCGCCAGAGAACTGGTCAAGGCACGGGCTTCAGCACTCATGCTCGAACGATTGTATAATGTAAATGTCGTTGGTGCTTTTGCATTAGGGACGGCAATGTCCGCTTGTATGTTTTTCGAGTTCATCGGCATTAGCACAAAAGACCATAGAGTCCGAGCTAAGCGTAAACAGTTTACAGCTCATGAGTTGGTCGTAAACATAGAGCTACCCCCCGAATATTCTTTTCTCAATATGATGCGCATGGGTGTCGCTCTTGCTCATCTTGCTAAGCTTGAATGGTTCCGCACTGGCCACCACACAAGCTTGGATCAACAGGATGGGCTAGTACAGCGCGCATCATGGTCATTAGGTGCAGGCGACCCCGAACAAATACTTAAGCTAGTGTGGCATTATTCACACTTGCTTGATACGCGGATAGCTTGTGCTCACATGGGTGTACTAGAAAGCTTCCCCGGGTGCCCCTCTTATACCACTGAATCAGACGCGTACCTAAAGGAAATTGGCGCACATATTTTCCCAGCAGGTTCAGGAATTCTTCAAGCCGCAGATAAGATCTTTTATGATCTCAGTCGCTCAAACCTGGCCAAGTACTACAAAGACACTCAGGGTACTCTGAGCCGCGTGCGCAAAGCATATCAGCAAGTCAGAGAAGATAGAGCTGCGTACCATCCCAGTGCTGAGCAGTTAGGAAAAACAAGGAAATATTACGACCTCACTCGAGGTGATATAGAGAGGGTGGGTGCCATTGCCCACGTTATCTACGGGGCCACCGTGATGGACTTATGGAAGGATGTGCTGCCACCGTTGGGAGATGTAGCACGTCAACCAGTATACCAATCACTCAGCTATGCCAAGAAGAAGCTAAATAAGGGGAAAGACTATGAGCTCATTGCAGTTGATATTCCCTTTAGCTACAGTCCTTTTGTCAATTATAAAGGAGATGATATTTAGTTGATATAACACTGGTTTGCCAATAGTAGCCAGAAATAGTTTAATTGTACACACAATCTAAGGAAAAGTATTCCCACAGCATATTTTGAGTATATACTAGCTCCCTAGGTGACGCCGTTTCAGTACCGTTGTCTCTTCCCGATAAGGATTTTTCACTCTAACAGCAATTGGTACTCTTTAGTTTATATGAATTAGAAGCAACAGTTGCTGAGCGAGATCTTCTCAATAAGAGCGACCAAACAAGGTATATGCCTGGGCCAGCTTGTCGCAAGCGCAGCATTTAGTACCTTCCTTGAGCTCGGGCTGCTCGAAGGGAGTGCACAAACTCTTGGCACCCATGGAGGGAGCACGGTCATCCTGTTGGTCCTCGGCGCTCTGTTTGGCGGTGATGTCCTTGATATTATCCTCGCAATCCTCCTCACCACAGAAGGGGGCCAACAAGACAAACCGCTGGTTAAGCCATGAGGCCATCTCGTCAACTTTTTCAACTTGCTTGATGTGATCGTCGAATTCCTTCTTTGCCTTGGCATACATATCATCGTGCATCTTGTCCATGGTCTCGTTGACGGCACTGATGATATTGGTAATTTCAACGCCCTGGGTCTTTTCACCATTATCACGGCGGACAATGTCGCACTTGCCAGACTCGAGTTCTCTAGGACCCATCTCAATACGGATAGGAGTACCCATAAGCTCACCATTGGAGAACTTCCAGCCGGGAGTATAGTTATCACGGTAATCGCCGGTGACAGAAATTCCACTCTTGCGCAAAGTAGCCTCGAGGTCTTCGCACTTGCTGATCAGAGCCTTTTTGGTTTCCTCGCTGACCTTGGCAGTCAAGCCGCAGGGCACGATGAGAACTTGTGTCTGCGCAACGCGAGGGGGGATGACCAAGCCCTTGTTATCAGAGTGGACCATAACCATTACGCCAATGGTACGGGTAGAAAGGCCCCAAGAGTTCTGCCAGACATGGAGCTTGGGCTTATCCTCGGCATCGGCGGGGGCCTCTGGGTCCTCGACGACGATGTTGAACATCTTGGAAAAGTTCTGGCCAAGACAATGGGAGGTAGCGCCCTGGATGCCACGTCCAGTAGTAGGGATATAACCCTCACAAGAAAGACTGAACTGAGAGCCGGCAAACTTCTCCTTTTTGGTTTTCTGGCCCTTGATCATGGGAACAGCAAGCAAATCCTTGTAAACAGAGTAGTAAAAGTCTAGAATTTGCCTGACTTCCTCATTGGCACCCTCAAACTTGAGATGAGCAGTGTGGCCCTCTTGCCAAAGGAACTCACGCGTGCGCAAAAATGGCTGGGGGTGCTTGAATTCCCAGCGAACAACCGAGTTCCACTGGTTGAGGCGAAGAGGCAAGTCACGGTACGAGCGAATCCACTTGGCATAATAAGGATACATGACAGTCTCTGAGGTGGGACGGATAGCGATGGGCTCCTCCAAATCGGTGTTGCCGGCCTTGGTCACCCAGGCTACTTCAGGGGCAAACCCTTCAATGTGGTCTTTTTCACGCTCCAACACTTTGGAGGAAACAAACATGGGGAAGTAAGCGTTCTGGACGCCAATGGACTTGATGTCCTTGTCAAAGAACTGCTGGATCTTCTCCCAGATAAAATATGAGGCAGGGCGCAGGATATAGCATCCACTCACGTCATAGTAGTCAAGCATCTCGCCCTTGGTGAGAACCTGTTGAAACCAGCCAGAAAAGTCCTCGGCCTTGTCACTGGTGATACCAATGAGCGGAGCACCGCCCTTTTTTTGTTTGGGCTGCTGGCTGGGCTTTTGCTTAGGCTCTTTGGCTTGCTTCTTGGGCTTGGCGTCCTGCTTAGCCTCAACGTTTAGCTTTTCCATATCTTTTTCAACTGACATAAATGACGAGTGGGGCAACTGAGGCGAGAATGACACATTTCGCAGGGAGAAAAGGGGTGTTATCGATGGTGGGCCAGCCTTGTGTGCTATTCTGGTTGTTTTTCTAGATTTTTGACTATATTTCGAATCTTTTTATCCTGTTGGTGCAACCTGCGTGAACAAAAGCACGGAGTCAAACAAAAAAATTTTGCGTCTATCGTTGACTCGTGAGTACTCTTTGGTGCGTCTCTTCCAGTCCGTGACTGGCATTTGATCGGTGAATTTGAAAACGAGACTCAACCATCGGGAACTGCAGACGGACCCACTTGGTTGCATACAAAACGCATGTGCATCAATGAGGCAAGCTCGAATCTAGGTTTTGAAAGTGGAGAATGTATCTCGAGATAACTGGAATTACCAGAAGACCGTATAAATGCTATCAGCTCGCTTTGATCTCTTTGGAATTGGGACAAGTCAAGCCAGCCAGCTGGTCCCCCTCTATCATACAATAGCCTTACTGTTTGGGGGTTCTTGCGTTGAAAACCTTCGGCGATAAAAAGCTGACATTATAGTGCTCTCTGATAGACATTTATACCTTCAATGTGCAGGATCAATTTCTACGTCTTCATCACTTGCGCATTCTCTGGATGCTAATAGAAGTGCACGCCTTGGTTCACCTCATCGACTATCTGGTTTCCAGCGAGTAACAGCTTATGGAGAGAATTCAATTTCAATCAAAATGCACTCTGTCCACAGTATCCTCAAGAGTGTCCTCGATCCTGCGGTCTTGAGTTCGCGTTGGCTTTGGTGGGCAGTTTAGCAGGCCTAACGCTGTATTTATCCGCTTTGCTCATCGTGTAACTGACAGGGATTGTGACTGAGCGACTCAAGAGAAGCATACTCGAGTCTTTGGTGCCTCAGGGCTGATGAACAACCCAGAAAAAGCCGGCTGCTCGTCTCAACTAGACAGCAATGACCTAACTAACGGTAAATTTTGCAGCAGTGATATTCCTCACTGGCTCCATTTCTAAACTGAACAGCTAAGTGCAATCTGCCAACTTACTGGGCGCGTCGCGCGTCCTACAGATTACCTGCGTATCTACTTTCAAGGTTTGCCCTCACTGCTGCATTACTACAAAAACGAATAAACTAGACTATTAATGCTTCATGTGCGGAGATTTTTCAAGTGATCTGGTCATCCTGGCCAAACATCTCTCTTCCTCTGGAGGGAGACAGATCACCATCGCTGTAATTAGAGCCGCAACTGTGCATAAATAGATTGATCAGTACCAGCACTGGGACTTGAAAAATACTAAGCAACTGACAATTAGCTTTAAACCACACTTTTCTGTAGCAAATGTAGCTAAAGAGAACAAACGAAGAAGTGTTACCATGCTGACGATTCCGGCTGGCCAAGCGGTGAAGTATTCCTGCTCTTATGATAGAATTTAATTATAGAATATTCTTGAAAGTTACACACAAACACAAAGCAGGTCAGTGCGCATTCGCATATCGATTCTGGATGGTTGTCTCACTCAAGTCTCACCTGTCGGCCAGGTACAGCCACCGGTAAAGTTCACGGAACTTTAAGCTCTGTGTTTGCAGGCATGTACAAATGGAACAATTTGCTCAAAATATCTTTTGTTTGTTTATTTAGACTAGCTAGTCGCTCAAGATGTGATGTTGTATCTGGGGGTAGTGTGGTTGTTTCCCGGATCAACTTAAATACATACTTTAATTACCCATGCAAACAAAAAAGCGTACGGGTCCCATGGTTCCTACTGTAGATGAGATGGACAAAGCCCAGCACATCGCCCATCCACCAGCAAAAAGACCTAAAAAGGTCTATCCAAGCGAGTATGTTAGAGTACCAGGGACTATTGTCACTGACACCGACGCAATTACTATTGGCCAAGAAATCGGCAAGGGAACATTCTCAAAATGCTTTTACGCGTATTCCACAGAAACCAGGGCCGTGTTTGCAATCAAAGCGCAGCGTATCAAGCAATGCTCCGGCTCCACAAAGCTCAGGATAGAGAGAGAGATGTTTATCCACAGCTATGCTAGCAAGCACAAGTCAGTCACAAAATACATGGGCTCCTACAAAGACGAACATAATCTTTACATCCAGCTTGAGCTTTGTAGCAACGGCGACATGAACTCTTATATCAAGTCTCACGGTGCCTTCAGCATGGAAAAGTCTTGGAAATTGATGCGGAGTATCTGCTCCGGGATTGACTTTCTCCACTCTAGGCGTATTCTGCACCGTGATATCAAGCTTGCCAACGTTTTCCTGACTGCTAGTCTAGAACCAAAGTTGGGAGACTTTGGACTTGCATACGAGCTACCTCCAGGTGACACTCGCAAGTTCAGTAAAGCTGGTACCCCTGCCTATATGGCACCCGAGCTAAGCTTTGCACCGCATGTTTGCAGTACCTCGAGTGACATCTGGGCACTTGGCGTAATGTGGTTTGCGATGGTCTACAATGTCTTGCCATTCAATGCCCCGACTACTGAGGAGACCTGCAAACTAGTGGCCAGAGGATATTTCAAGATCCCCGATAGTCCTGATTCTACTGCAGAATTCCGCAAATTAATCACGATGATTTTGAGCTTTGATAGCACAAAGCGTCCTAACTCGCATCAATTGATGTCTTTCTTGAAGATGGATCCATTTAAATCACCAGAACTACCTGCAAAAGCAATCAAACGAAATGGAGAGAATACTATGCGGGTGGTGGAAACGTGTCGATGTTCGCCCTCCCACAGGTATAACATCACCCGAATGGGTTTCAGGCCTCCTTCCAGCAGAGGTGCCTCGTATGGTCAGAGTTTAGCTCCCAAAACAGCTCACGATTGGGAAAACCAAATCATAGAGAGCCCAAAGCGTGCTGCTACCAGCAGGCGCCAGGCACTCGCCCCTGGGACAGTGTTCTCACGCAGCCCTAGAAGATCTCAACCTCTGGTTAGCCCATCTCGAATTTAGTCAAGTGGATTTATGAGAGGTACTGAACATGCGAGAGTTCGTTCAAAAATGGTTGGGCCTCAAATTCTGATATGAGCAAGAGGCACTCTGAACCCGTGCTTAATGGAGTCTATGCTATAATTTACTTATTAGTTTATGATTATACTAATTTTTACGACTTTTACGTGATTGATGCCATATATAAATGACACGGTGATGATAGCGATAAAGCCACCACTTCCTCGTCACTGTTGGACTCTCATACCTCTTCCTTGTGATGACGGAGTAGTAAAAATATAATTTGGGCCTTCAAATTGCCTTTACATCTGGGTATTTCGATGCAAAATCGCGACATGCAAACTATGCTGGACTGGAATGCAGCCGGTCATGGAACGGCCATATACCGGAGATATCCAGGGTCAAGAGTATGTAGAACTCGATATTTACGTGTTGAATGCCTTTATAAATGGGTAAATTAGATCATTTAGCTATGAAGCTTATCTGCAACCGATGAAACGGAGGCACGCAGGATATGCAAGGAGGGCCCGGACCCCACACCCCAAATGGCAGTGTTAGGTGTGCCTAGGAGCCAGGAAGCCGGGCGTTAGGCCCTAAAGCATCTGGAGAACGTAAATACTTGAGTTTTTTTTCAGCCTCTGGCCGCTCACTCGCTGGTCGCCTCGTTTGGTCACCCCATCCATATTACTAGCACCCGCATATCCTTCTTTCACTCGTGATGCTTGCCTCTCTTTTATTCTTAGCATCGGCCACAGCGGTCCTGCCCATCAAGGCCGTGGGGAATCACTTTTATACCGTGAACGAGGACTACACTCAAGCTGGTGAAGAGTTTTACGTCGTGGGAATCGACTATCAGCCCGGCGGTAGCTCTGCGTTCCAGTTGAATGGCGACTCGGATGTCTTGAGTGATGCGAGCATTTGTATGCGCGATGCCTATGTTTTCCAGCAGTTGGGAATCAATACTATCCGTGTTTATAGCGTTAGCCCTTGGCTGAACCATGATGAGTGCATGACCATCTTCAACAATGCCGGAATCTATGTTATTCTGGATCTCAACAACCCGTTTGTTTCTTTGCAACGTAGCGACACCGAGAATAGCTATAATGAGGGCCTTCTCAATCAGGCGTTTGGCCTCGTTGATGCTTTCAAGTACTACCCAAACACCCTTGGCTTTTTCTCCGGTAATGAGATTGTTAATGATGATAGCTCCGCCAAGACTGTTCCTCCGTATGTGCGTGCTTTCCAGCGTGATATCAAGCAGTACATCTCGCTCCATGCTAACCGCACCATTCCTGTGGGCTACTCCGCTGCGGATGATTTGACTCTCCGCGTCGCTATGTGGGAGTACCTCCAATGTGGTGATGACGACTCCAAGTCTGATTTCTATGGCCTCAACAGCTACCAGTGGTGCTCTGGTACCAATACCTGGGACGATTCCGGCTACCAAACTCTCAATGATACCTTCCAGTGGTCTTCGATCCCCATCATCTTCTCTGAATATGGATGCAACAAAAACTCTCCCCGTACTTTTGACGAGGTTACAGATGGCGTTTATGCTCAGGATGGTCTGCTCTACACTGTCCAGGGTGGTCTCATTTATGAGTACTCGGAGGAAGCTGAAAACTATGGTCTTGTAAAGATTGATAGTGATGGCACTGTCAACTATAAGGATGATTTCAAGAACCTCAAGGACCGCTATTCCTCGATTTCTCTGCCAAAGAACTCTCAGCCGTCCGACAGCGATGTATCTTCTCCCCAGTGTGACTCGAGCCTCATCAGTAACCTCACCACTTCTTTCAACTGGGAGATGGATCTTCCAGATTGTCCCGACAGCGATAAGCTCAAGAATGGCTCTGGCAACCAGAACGTTGGCAAGCTTGTGGACATCTCCAACGTTGAAGCCAAGTACAATGTCGTTGACAACGACGGCAACACTGCCTCTGCTTCGCCAACTTTCTCCTCTCAGTTCCTGACCAACTGGCAGTACAATGTTCCCCAGACTACTGCCGGCGGGAGTTCCGCTGCAGATCAGAGCTTCTCCTCTCAATCCAGCACTAGCTCGCGCCCGGATGTCTCCAGCTCTAGTATCGCCAGCTCCAGCTCCAAGAACGGTGCCACAGCCATTGGCGGCGGTTTGGCCGTTGCTATTATGAACATGCTCCTCTAAAAGGTCGTGTTTACATTTTGCTATATATTAGGATACCTTGTACAAATTGAGTAATTATTCCTTTGATCATGAGCAAGGCTTAGTTCGCAGTGGTTGGCTCGATCTTGTACAACTCGTGCCGCACGCCTTATCATACCTAGCGATATATGACTTGAAATAGCACTTATTGAGGTAAACTTGAATCTTTCAACTCAGGACAATGCAATCCGCCCACAATGCCAGTACAGTCAAATAGTACTCTATTGTTAAAGAGACACTGCTTTGAATCTAGCTACCGATCAACTCAATTGAGGTGTTCACTTACGGCAACCTGATTGATGCACCTAAAGTGGTGAAGTAGGGTACACAACTTGAGGGCACTTTTCCGGTAATAGAACAAAGTACGGTCATACTGTGTGGGCGTATTGAAGAGAAATATTCAGCATGTGTCCTGAGAATACTCGACTCGTGCCTTGGAACCAAGGGATATACGGTTTACATTATTTGCTGAAGCGACTACTAAAACGGATGCAGCACTATTCTGTTTATTCTAATGGGTATAATCACTCTGAATGGCCGTGTTCTTGTCTTGCGCTCCTGTAATGACGTTATATTATGCCACTTTAGACGGACATTACACGCACCTCAGATCAAAAACTGTTAGACTGTGGAGAGTGCACTCTAGCTGAAGGATCGCTTTACAGCCGCGGTAAGGTATATTTATATCAGTTCTGCTGAATTAAGCTCTTCAAAGCGCAATTCGAGTTAAAAAGTACCTTCGCATATTATCACTCGTGGTCCCAGTTTCGTCAACCTAATGATACTTTTCAGCAAAACGTTGATGCATTCAAACAATACTGGATATAGGTTTCCAGTCTCATATCTGCAAAATAGCTCTATCTATATTATCGAGTCTTTGAGCCGAACATTCACTCTCTATTTGTCCACCTTTGCGATTACTAGCGCCGTTACAGTGACCCCTATCGCATGGACATAGAAAACTTGAGCGAGATTTATTCGCTGATTGTGACGATAGATCAGCTCGAGAAAGCATATATTCGAGACCTTGTTCCCGCTCAAGAGTATACACAAGCTTGCCAGCGACTACTGGGCCAGTACGCCACACTATTACGGTCCTCAGAGCTTGAACAGCAGTTTGGGGACATTGATAGCTTTGTGATAAAATATCGAGTTCAAGCTCCGAATGGGATTACCAGAATCAAGGTAGGAGTCCCTGCAACGGTCGAGATTGCACAGCCACAGCAGCACCAGCAGCACTCTGGCCACCAGCAGCAACCATCGATGGGCCCACACCACTCGAATATCAACCCTCAAGCGGTGGCAGAGGTAACTGGTAACTTTATAACTGCTATGGATGGCCTCAAACTCAACTTCAGAGCCAAAGATCAGCTTCACCCGCTGTTCTCTGAGCTGGTCACCTCACTCAACAAAGTGACCAAGAACGACTTTGAAGGGAGGGGCAAGCTTGTTCAATGGCTCATTACCCTCAACAAATTGAAAATTAATGATGAATTGGATGATGAACAGGTACGCCAATGCCTATTTGACCTCGAGGCCGCTTATAAGAACTTTTACACTATACTCGCGTACTAATCCGAGGATCACTGCTGCTGAAGAGCGTTGCATACATATGTCTACCAGATCTAAGATTGTGTTCTTCTCTTCGATTATTGGAGCGGCCATTATTATTCCTGCTGTTCACTACATGCAAGCGGAACAGCGTGAGACCATCCGCCAAGGACCGATCAAGGACTATGCCCGTCGAAACCGTAAACTGACTGCTGAGCAGGAGTTCCGGGTAAATGAATACGAAGAGCAAAAAATGCTGAGAGAACATTTCTCTGCAGATCAGGAAGTAACCAGCGTAGACGAGATTAAAAAGGGCAAGAGTGATGGAGAGCGCAGAACCGGGGGCAGTTGATCTAGACTGAGGGTGTGGAAGGTGTGTCTCATTTGGCACACTGCATTGGCTAAATGCATTGTATATAGTGATATGATTTTTGATGAACAAGTTGCGGAATGAACACTGAAGTCAATACCTGAGTGTACTGTAAAGCCTCGCATGCAAGTTCTTGCCCAAGTGCAGCACTTGGGAACAATACCAAGCAGCCCAACGGGATCTTTTATTGATGTGCTTTACATCTTCTCGAGTATCTATATAGTGTATATGTATTCTCAGTTGATTAACAGGTAGGCAGAGAGGCCCTGCATATTCTCGCCTCTTCTCAGCTCTGGCGAAAGAATTTTGGCTACATGAAGCATATCAATAATAGTATGTATGAGTTTGAGAAAATCTGTAATCAATACACCCTCAAACTAGCCCATATTCATGGAACCACCATAGTCTTTAGGGCTTACTTAGTCATCAACACAGGGCGCGCGGTAGCTACCCACTCTGAAATATTCCACTCACGGGAATACGATAGTTCATCAAATGGCTGCCCGCGTCACATACCGCCGCCGTAACGGATACAACACCAAATCCAACCAGATCAAGGTTGTCAAAACCCCCGGCAACAAGCTCCGCGCCCTCCACATCAAGAAGAAGGGTACCTCTCCCAAGTGTGGTGAGTGCGGTATCGCCCTTCCCGGCGTCCTTGCTTTGCGCCCCCGCGAGTACGCCCGTGCTTCTCGTTACGACAAGACCGTCCAGCGTGCCTACGGTGGCTGTGTCTGCGGTACTTGTCTCAAGGACCGTATCATCCGTGCTTTCCTTGTTGAGGAGCAGAAGATTGTCAAGCACGTTATCAAGGCCAAGGCTCTTGAGCAGCAGGCTAAGGAGAAAAAACACAAAAAATAATCGAGGTAAATTAAGACTTGTAGCAAACTGCGTGGATTTATTTTTAACAAATAGTGAATATCTAAGCTCTATGAGGTGTTTAAATGGCGTGCATTTAGCTGTCGCTCTCTGGCCGGTCCCTCTTGACATTAGAAGCATGTAAGTCTGATTCTCACCAGCAGCGCATCATATGGTCTCCTACATTTGGTACACTACTCACCAGGCAATTTCTTTGCGGGCTTCGTAGCTTGGACTGCCTCTTGCGAAGGAACTGAGGGGGTTGACGGCGGGGGCATGTTCTATTTATCAAGTACTTGCGGGTTTAGGCCATTCACTAGAGCTCTTTTTCCTCTTGGCGTGCTTAATGTTCTTGGAATCAAGTTCGAAGCTACACAGGGGCCTTCCTGGAGTGGGGAACGCCGCGAAGGGACTGATTTCGCGCTGAATTGAAGGCTAACATCACTTTCTCCGCATACTGGCACGGTACAGGTACAGACTAGGATCAATAGACTCCAAAGGAACGCCAATTCGGTAATTAATACTTTAGCCGTGAGGAACCTAAATTAACCTAACCATCAGAGATTTGATGCGTGTTAGCGCTGTGAATGCTGGGTACGATTCAGAGTAAACATGGCTACTTCAGGTCAAGTAGGCTCTGGTTCCTGAGCTGCCATGGACGCCAACATGGCGTAGTCACATGCCACTAGCTGCCCATCCAGCATTTCACTCACCGATTCTGTGTACAATGTTGGTATAAATATATAATAAATAACGGCTAAAACTAACGATCGGCTAGTCAATTAAAGCGCCAAGGATAACGAATGTCCCCTCAATGGCCAGTCACGGCACTTAGGCTTCGGCCCACGACCATCCCCTCGACTACATCCCGTACCTGATTGACACGAATACTGGCGTCTCCACAAGCATCCATGGGCAAAACACTTTTTTGCCACATTACACGCTGATAGGTATTCTTGGCCTCTGAGTAAGGCTCCTGGCCGCTTGCACAAAATACTAAAATCACTCCAAGAGCATATATATCGCTCTCTTTGGTTGGCTCTCCGCCACTTTGTACTTCAGGGGCACTGTATATAGGAGAGGTGACCTGAGAAGCCCCATTCTCAACAATTGAAGAGGAGAAATCAGCAATGACTGGCTTTAGATTCCCCTGGCGGCTCCCAGACAAGTTGAGCAAAATATTGTTGGGTTTGAGGTCGCCATGAACAATGTCTTTGGAATGAATGTACTCGAGGCCCAATGCCAGTTCGGACGACCATTGATTCCATGTACTCTGTCCAACAATTGGCTCAAAGATTTCACTCGAGGTGAACTCGAGCACTGCCGCATACAGATCCGTCTCATAGTAGTCAAGTACGAGGCTATCTTGATCATAGACTCCGTAAAAATGAATAACGTTCGGGTGACCAGGGGTATTGAGAACATTCAGTGCGCGTAGTTCGTTTGTAAATGTATCAAGATATGCACCTTTCTTGGCAACCTTGACTGCGTAGACTTTGGAGCCCTCAGACTCGCAACGGGCTCGGTAAACTTGAGAGAAAGATCCACTACCCACTGGTCTGGGCTCGATATTGAGGCTCCCCTCAAAATTTCCCACAAGCAACGGCTGTGCGGGCACAACCACTTTGAGGTTTGTCTTTCTGACGCACGAGTCGGGCGTTAGCGGCTGGAATTGAGGCCCGTTCACTTTCTGTTGCGCTTGAGGAGGTGTAGTTGGAGGCGTACGTATACGCGCCGGCGTTAGTGGTACTGCCCCATTCATTTGTTCGAGTAACAAAGAGAACTTTTGTGGGGTTCCAAATAGTTGGGAGATTAAATGCTGATAAACGATATGTGATTAGTCACGGTGAACGCCTGCCGATCGCAAATTCTATCGATTGCCCCGGTGAAAACATTCCTGTTGGTTCGGGCAATATCCAGGCGGGTTGAGCTTTGGAGACTTGCTTAAAAATCTGGGGATGGTTATAGGTCCGAAAAGCGGTGTGCAACAATTAGTTGAGCCCCCTCTCGTAGTCCTCCTGCACTCGACTCGAGCAAGATTCGCGAATCGAAAAAAGATTGCCCGAAACCAGATTCGAACTGATGATCTCAGCATTACTAGTGCTGCGCCTTACCAACTTGGCCATCCGGGCTACGTGGGAATTTTTTCCTAAAATATCAGGTCGATAATACGCAAACACGGAAAAAGCGCGATTTTGTGGTATTTTGACTATAACTCTCTCAAATGCCGGTATTTTGTGGCAGTTTCAGGTTTATTGTATGCAACATGACACGATAAACTCAGTCAGTACCTTTTTCGTCGTCTACGCTACTTGTCGTCCATGGGATTTTTATAGCACCCCGGGGAATCTGCATTCACGGATAATGTTCAAATTTGGTTTCGGGGAACAAGAGCCTGAAGTGGAGGTTCAAACGGGCCAAGACACAGCTCCAGCGGTCAAACATACCCTGGACCTTATTAAACAGGACTGTCCCCGTATCTCGTACACCCAGTTTGGCCTCAACGGCGTGAGTATTCCGAGAAGAGACATATTCGATGTTCGGTACCAGTTGATGGCAATGGACGAGCTTGACGACCAAATGAAGCTCTTACTTGGCGAGGAAGATGTTCGCAAAAACGTTTACGAAGGAGGACTCAAAGTATGGGAAGGTGCGCTTGATCTGGTAGAGTGCTTGAAGAACCATGACGGACAGAACGTACTCGAGCTGGGGTGTGGTGCCGCCGTGCCATCTTGTTATCTGCTATATAATGCTTTCAAGCAGCACAAGAAAGCACGCATCGTAGTGGCAGATTACAACGAGGCGGTTCTGCGGTTTTTGACAATTCCCAACTGTGTGCTCGCATGGCTTGCTGCCACGACCAATCTGCCAGCACGTGGCGAGGTGAACCTGACTTGTGAGCTAATTGATCAATTTGAGCAGGCTCTCAAGACTTGCCAAATTCAGCTGGAATTTATCAGTGGAGGGTGGTCTCCCAGCTTTAGCCCGCTCATTGGGGATCATTCATTCGAGCTGGTGCTCGCATCGGAGACTATTTATTCACTGGAGAGCCTCGGACCGTTTGTGGGTGTGGTCAAGAGAGCAATCGCCCCATCCGGGTGTGCACTGGTTGCTGCCAAGAAGGTTTACTTTGGTGTAGGGGGCAGTGTCGTGGAATTCGAGAAAATGCTAGAGAAACACAATTTAAAGTATAGCAGAGTCCTCAACACCGGTGACGTCGGGCGGGTTGTAATTCAAGTAAAGCAGTAATGGGTGGTAGTTGTGAGTGGTAAGAAGTATTGCAGTAATGAGATCTGGCGAATCTAGAATCAAAAACATATAAAAGTCTCTCTCGGATCTTATCACAAGAGTCCTGTCACTACCAGGTGCCGGCTCAAACTATGAGGCCTACCTAACAACCATAATGGCTACCTAACTTTCTGAGATTATTGCATTGAACGAAACCCATAATCTTGGTTTTACATCTCCTTTTCACCCACTTTTCTACCGCTAGATTATTTTTTTCCCCTGAAGCCACGGCATCTAAACCTTATTTTCTCACACAGTGCCTCCTTGCCCCTGTAGCATTAACATACTAATACTGAAAACCGCAAAGGGCTTCTGCGAATGGTGCAGCTGAATTTAGATATTATCGAGCGTATATCGGACTTTTTGCCCGAAAATCCGGTTATATACTGCCGCCTAGCGATGGTTAACCGCGACTTCCACAGAGTCTTCACAACTAACCGGCGCTGGGCTCGTTTGAACCCGTATCAGACAAAATCGAGTATTTTCCGCACATTTGTCAACAAAACAACCAAATTTGACGCCATAGTCAGGCTCATAAAGTTTGCGTGGAGCGACCAAGCTGTGAGATGGAGCCCCAAAGTGATTGTACGTATCAGCACCAACAGATACGTTTGGCTCGGCCTCATGAGGAAAACTCAGCACCATCTCGGCGATTTTAAAGACATGCCGCATCTCTTAGAGGCAACACTCCGCCTCAACCCCGCCCAGTGGGAGAATTTCCCTCCTTCGCTCCACAGGGACTTTAAATTCTCTATGATGGCCGCCAAGCTTTATCAAGAGGTAGTCCCACAGAATTTCCCTCCTGACCAAAGGGAACAGCTAATCAATGTACGTATTCGCAACCCCTTCAAGGCGATTGACGACACCTTTCTGCCCTTTGATCAAATAACGCGAGATATGTACGACATTGCAATCAAAGCCAACCCCCTCAACTATTCAATCAATATAGAGTGGGGCTCCAAGTATCTCCATGATAAGTTTATTTTTCAGACGCTCATGCTCTCGCCTCCTCTCGGTTTCCACGAGGATCTGGCATTCTGGCCCCAGCACGCGGATGATAAAGTATTCGTCCTAGAACTGCTCAAGCCATCAGGCAAAGGGATAGACGATTTGAAAGATCTATCTGATAGACTATGCGATGATAAAGAGGTAGTACTCGCTGCAATTAAGCGAAATCCTTGTCACTACGAGGGCGCCAGCCAACGGCTCAGGACTGATCCCGAGGTCATGCTTGCTACGGTAAGAAGTGAGTTATTCGTCCCTATGCTGTATAGTTCCTTCCCTGCAGAACATATGACAGACGACATAGCACTGGAGATCGCCAAAAGGCACCCTACCAGTGTCATGCGACTAGATCGAAAGTTCCGAACCAATAAGATGATCGCCAGGAGGCTATTGAAAGATTATCCCATGGCAATAAACGAAGTAAAGGATGCTTTATCACCATTTGAAGCCCAAAGAACAATAATTAGGTACCACCCCCACACTATCATGGAGATGGCCAAATCTGAGCCCGAGTACGATAACCTCGTCAACATGGCGATCAGCGTCAACGCAAATCTCTTGTTTGACATTACAGGGGCAAAATCAGACATCGATCTCATCAGAGTAGCGCTTAAAAGCAACGCAACGATCTTTGCTAGACTTGATTTCGAATTCCGTAGGCACCCAGAGCTGGTCCTGCTTGCAGCGAAATATTGGCCCTCTGAAGAGTCTCGTGCCCCTGTTGAGCTCTTGTCAAGCCGAGAAGCAGTCGCCATTATGGCCTCAAATGGAACCATCATCCCCGAGGAGATTCCCCATGCATTCCGTGACGATCTCGCAATGGTGAAGGAGGCTGTCTCGCGGCATGGAACATTTGATCGCGCACTCTTGTCGAAGCGAGAGCTTGCTCTTGAAGCCGTCAAGGCGAAGCGCCATTGCATCCGTCACATCCCCTTTGATAGGGACAAGAGCACAGATTTAATGCGCGATGCAGTCGCACAGAATGGAGCGCTGTTTGCGGAGCTCTCTACTAGGTATCTCCGGCGCCCGGAGGTATACGGAGCTATTGGGCCCTTGAATCTCCAGGAAGACTCCGACCTTGAGGAACACGAAGAGCCTGAAGCAATTTTCAACTGGATTTAGGGAACACACATACCAGACGTTACTCTCTTGATCTAGTATTAATGAGTGGCTACGCTACAATTACTTGTCAATGCCCGTTGGCGAGGCTCTCAAGCGCTTTCATTACAAGCATGTGCCAGGTGAGCGAGGCCACCGAAATCCTAACAATTGGGTAGGTAGAATATTCTCTTATTAAGAATGAAGCACCATTGAAGCTTCCTTGGAGCCACCAAGCTCACCACATTGTCTGCATAACCGAAAAGAGGGTAACCGATATATGAAAAAAATTATTACATAACTCTGAAAAAATTCCTAGTTACTTTCCTCAATGCAATTAACCTGGAAAGATATTCCAGTAATTCCAGAATCTAATGAGTTCTTGGATGTCGTGCTCAACCGCACACAGCGCAAAACACCCACTGTTATACGTGCTGGGTTCAAGATCACCCGTATCAGGGCCTTTTACATGCGTAAAGTACGCTTCACTGCCGATGGGTTTGCAGAGAAATTGGACGCCATTGTGAATAGCTTCCCTCGTTTGGATGATATCCACCCTTTCCACCGCGATCTTCTCGATACCCTTTATGAGAAGAATCATTACAAGGTTTCCTTGGCCTCGGTGTCAAGAGCTAAGACTCTAATTGAAACCGTGTCTAGAGATTACGTTCGGTTGCTCAAGTTCGGTCAGTCTTTGTTCCAGTGTAAACAGCTCAAGCGCGCTGCTCTGGGTCGTATGGCAACCATTGTCAAGCGTCTCAAAGATGCTCTCGCTTACCTGGAGCAGGTGCGTCAACATTTGGGTCGTTTACCCAGTATTGATCCCAATACTCGTACTTTATTAATCTGCGGCTATCCTAACGTTGGTAAATCGAGTTTTTTGCGGACCATCACTCGTGCCGAAGTGGAAGTCCAGCCATATGCCTTCACCACCAAGTCTCTTTATGTGGGCCACTTTGACTACAAGTATCTTCGTTTCCAGGCAATTGACACCCCTGGTATTTTAGACCGTCCCACCGAGGAAATGAACAACATTGAAATGCAAAGTATCTATGCCATTGCCCACATCCACTCTTGTGCTCTCTACTTTATGGACTTGAGTGAGCAGTGCGGCTTTTCGGTGGAGGACCAGGTCAAGCTCTTCCACTCTATTAAGCCCCTTTTCGCCAATAAGACGGTCATGATCATCATCAACAAGATCGACCTCATGTCTCTTGAGCAGCTCCCAGCAGAAAAACGGGCAATTGTTGAAAACCTCAAACACGATGGCCAGGTTGAGATTCACGGGCTGAGCTGTGCCACCGAAGAAAATGTTATGGCCATCCGTAACATGGCTTGCGAGAAATTGTTGACTGCTCGTATCGAGCGCAAGATGAAGGCCACTGCTCGCATTAATGGTATTCTAAACAAGATCAATGTCTCTCGCCCCACCCCTCGCGACGATGTTGTCCGTGCCCCTCACGTCCCCACCAACGCACGCACTGAAACAGACGAGTCTCTTGTGCTCTCCAAGCATATTGAAAAGGAGAATGGTGGTGCCGGTGTTTACCAGCCCGACTACCATGAGGCTTATTTATTGGAGAATGACGAGTGGAAGAATGATATCATCCCTGAGATTCTCAATGGTCGCAACGTTTATGACTTCATCGACCCCGAGATTTCCACTAAATTGGCTGCTCTCGAAGAGGAGGAGGAGCGCCTTGAGCAACAGGGCTTTTATGACTCTGATGAGGATCTTGAGGATGAGGAGACCATGGAGATCCACGACAAGGCCGAGTGGATTCGTAACCGCCACAAGCTGATGATGAACCAGGCTCGCCTCAAAACCAATGCCACAACCACCGCTGTCATTCCCCGTAAGCTGGCCAAGCGCGGCCTCGATGAGATGGAGGACCACTTTGGTGATATTGGTATGGATATCTCAAAGCTTTCCAAGAAGGCTCGCGACCAGTCTCGCGTCATTCAGAAACCTCGTGGTGCCGATATTGCATTGGCAAAATCCCGCAAATCCGTGCGGGACAGTGCCCGCTTGCCGCGCCTTGCTGATGATCAGGATGAGAAGATTGTTGGTGCTGAAAACAAAGACAAGCATGCCAGAGCAGTTAAAGCCAAGAAGGCCGTACAGCGTAGTTGGGCTACTGAAGGCCGTGCCGGTGAAGCCGACCGTCACCAGAGTGCAATGCTTCCTCGCCACTTATTTAGCGGTAAAAGAGGTATCGGTAAGGCTCAGCGCCGTTAGTGTTATTTAAGTGCATAATTAAGATAATGGTTTTAGACTTAGCAAAGGGGTGCGATCAAGCAGGAGACACCTGACTATTCCTGGGTGTTCATGATTTGTTAACGAAGCCGCACTCGCATTTTCAATTAGAATAGGGCATCGAGATCATCATCCATTGCATCATCCATAGCAGCAGGAGTGGCCTCCTCGGTGGCGGGCTGGGTAGCAGGTTCCTCAAATGCAGGTGTATCAGCCGCAGCAGGAGTAGGAGCCTCTGTTTTGGACTCACCCTCCGCTTCTGGTTCAGCAGCAGGCTCTTCTTTGCCATCCTCCTCCTCATCAGGCTCTTCTTCCTCCTGCTCCTGTATGCCTTCTTTGTCTTGTTTCTCGGCTTCCTCTGCATCTTTAAGCATGTTAGTTTTCATTTCGAGCTCGTTTTTCATACGATTAACCACATCGATAAGGCGTCCCTTCATAATTTGGTTGACCGTTGCTTCCGACTCACGCTCTTTGGCATTGATTGTCACTTGAAGCTCATGGATCTCTTCCTTGAGAAGTTTGTTATGGTTGCGGGCATCTGTGGGGTCGACATCGTCATCATCATCGTCATCTTCACTGTCTTCTTCATCATCATCATCATCGTCATCTTTATCTTCCTCGAGCGCCTTTTCAAGCTCCATGGCCATATCAAAGTCGTCTTCCTCCTCTTCCTCATCATCTGCCTGAGCTTGTACATCGACCATATCGGAAACAATGACACCAGGGGTTTGTTCAATGGCAGAGGCTGGCAGCAGTTCATACTGAACATCCTGGGCAGCCAGGTCCTTCTTGAAAAGTTCGTCTACTTTGGTTTCGATGGCCTCAATGAGTTTGTTGGAGACTCGTTGCTGGAACCGCCGATTGCGAACGTTGTGTAGTGGCGGCGCTATACCGTGCTGATACTGTTGAGTGGTGGGAATGGCCGACTGGAGCTCCGACTCGCTCCTGATCTCTTTCACCACAAGCAACATCTGGGCAATATCCACACTCTTGTATATATTTTTACGGTCAAAAGTCTTTTGGACCTCTGTAATCGTCGGTAAATCCACCAATTGACATGCGTAGAGTCCTCCATCAACATCAAGCAGGGCTCGTCTCTGGTCCTCAAACTTAATACTAAGATTGTCATATGTGTTTGTTTCGCACATTTTTTGTAGTTTCTCGAGCCCGGCACCGGGAAGCATCCGTAAAACCACTGCTTCTTCAACAGTGGGGTCGTCCTCTTTATCGGGGGCCTCGCTATCGTACCCTTCCACCGCAGCTTTGGTCTTGACTTTGATCTTGGGGGTGCTTAGATTCAGGCTGATTTTGGGAACCTCTTCACGCTCCGGCTCGGGGGCCTTGAGCTTGAGCTTCAGCATTTCCAAGAATTAGAGTTTGTAGTCTTTAGGAGAAAGGGTCTTGACTAGGGGGGTCATGCCCAGGCTTCTTTTCACCTGAAATGTTTGCAAATTCCAAAAATGAATGGAAGTCAGTAGTTAAACGTATCTATGGCCGGAAGATTTTCCGGAATTACGAGAAAAGCAAGGAAATATTCACAGATAAGCTCGGCTACGACACTTTTTACAAAAACGCGACGGTACTCGACTGTTACCCCAGCGCAGGGGTGTTTTCTGCTGCCCTATACAACACGATCAAACCACAAAATCATGTATTCATGGAGCCTTTTAAAGCTTTTAACAACTTCTTGGCCCAGCAAACCAAAGGACTAAACACCCATGTGAGTGAAATGGATCCATTTCGGTGGTCAAGCTTTACCACTTTGGAGAACGAAGGTCGCTACAAAATCGAGCAGCAGCCCTTTTCACAAGTTCACAACCAGACACTGTTCACTGCAAACTTGACACACGCTCAGGGTGAACAGCTGTGTGCTCAGTACCTCAACTGCATCAACAATAGATCGTGGATTATGAAGTATGGCCGAATTCGGTTACTATTGTGGCTGCGAGCTTCAACTTCTGAGAAGCTGCTCGCAAATGCCGGAGAGATGTTTCGTAACCGCATTGGCGCGCAACGGGAGAGCTGCTGTGATGCCCGTGTTATCCTCCACAATTACGAGCCCCCCAAGAGAAGACTTGAGCTACCATACCCCAAGCTGTTGCAAGACACAATGGAGGTGCTGGACCCCAACGACATGGAGGTGGGTAAACGTGGGGTGCCACTGACCCTGGTTGAGCTAACTCCTAAAGAACATCAACTCGAGCACCTGGATGAATTTGAATATATTAACAGGTGCCTATTCCAGCTTAGAGGTACACCATTGAAACAATCGTTGAATAACTTGGGTCACGGTGCGGTGGAGCACTTGGGCCCCCAGCTGGAAGACCTGCTGGAGAAAACGCCCATGGAACTGACACTTGATGAACTACTAAGGATCACCCAAGTTTTCTGGGAATGGCCCTTCAAGCCCACATTTCTGCATGAGTTTTACGAGGAAACCTTTATGGGCAACGGCAATGCGGAAGAGCAGTGAGACTTTCCACAACAGGAGCATGCCGCTACCGTCTCTCCCGCGTGCACTATATCATTATCGATAAATGATAGCCACAAGTAGAGCCACTGCTAAACGAGCTGGACTCAGATGATGAAACCAACCAGGCTCCGTCAAGCCAGTCCAACCAAAATCGTCACTTCTTTGCCTCATATCCATAAATTTGTACATATTGCATCCAACTCTGAAGTGTTAAAATAACTAAAAAATATATATCATCACCAATCTTCAAGGGCTGGTCTCACTTCGAGTTCAAATGTCCATCCTTGAGGATCTTGGGTAGACAGTAAATAAGCCGTTTCAGCCAAAGCATTAGGCTCAACAAATGCTTCTTTGGGCTTATCAGCAAACATCTTCCTCGACTGAGGGCTGTCAACAACACCGTCGAGAATGATGATGCTAACATGAACACCCTTCGGCCAAAGTTGACGAGCCATTGACTCCGCCAAGCTACGCTGCGCAGCTTTAGCAGGTGCAAAAGCCGCTGTATACTTGTTACCACGACGAGACGCAGTGGCGCCAATGAAAATGATATTTCCGCGCTTCTTCTCAATCATATCCGGATACACCTCTTGGGAGCACAGCAGCCCGCCAAGCGCGTTAATTCTCCAAGAATCTTCAAACTCTTTGGGTGTGATATTCTCCACATCCTTGAATACACCAGAGCCGGCATTGAACACAAGGGTATTGACCTCTCCTAGCTCACTGCGAATGGCCCCAAAGGCAGCCTTGACGCTCTCTTCGCTGCCCACATCGCAGCTGAAGCCACGGCTGTTTTCCACCTCTTGAGCCAATTTCTCAACCTTTTCGAGGTTGCGTGACAAAAGGGCGACGGCGTAACCTGCTTTTGAATAGCGTTCAGCGATGGCTTGGCCATTGCCGGGACCAGCACCAGCAACCACACAAACGGGACGGGTTTCGGAATTGGAAGACATTGCGTAAAATCGAAAGGGCTGAGCCTGCCATTTATATAATCCGAGAGACTTTACCGGGTAAGGTCTCGAGGTGCCAAAAGCAACTGGATTCCTGAAACCAAATCCTGAATAACTCTTTCCCACGCATACGCCCTTGATGTACCGGCTAACAGGAGCGACTGAGCGGTTCATACCTAGAGATACCATTAGAATGGCTGATATTGCTGATAAATAGTATGCGATAACCCAGTTCGTGGGTACCCTTGCGTTGCTGGTACATGCATAAGCGAGCATTTTCATGCGTTGCTAGTGGTGACCACGTGAATGGTAGAGTGCAAGTATTTTTGTGAATAAAACTCAATGCAAACTGGCTAAAGGAATGTGATTGGAGTTTAATGCTGATTATTTCAAGCCCACCTTAATTCTCCTGAATTGATGCAACGATCCAAATCACTCGCTGCAAATACACTAATCTGCGCTTCCATCCAAGACTCTTCATAATTACCCGAACCTTGCAAATTAGCTATCTTAGACAGGTACACCAGTAAACATCAAGAACTCGAATGCCACAGCCTTGAAAACCACCCCATGAGCTAACACCCCATTTGACACCCCTCACCAGAACGCTAAATCCAAAAAGATTTATAACTTTCGTCAGCTGAAAAATTTCATCCATGGCCGACCACACAATCCAACCCGGTGCGAAAGCTGAGGCTGTGAACACTGCCGACTGGCCACTCTTGGTTAAAAACTATGACCAGCTAATTGCTCGGTCAAATCACTATACTCCCATTCCTGCTGGTGCCACTCCTCTTGGCCGTGACATCAAGAGCTATATCTCCTCTGGTGTCATTAACCTCGATAAACCCAGCAACCCCAGCTCTCACGAGGTTGTTGCTTGGATTAAACGCATCCTTAAGGTTGAGAAGACCGGCCACTCTGGTACCTTAGATCCCAAGGTCACCGGCTGTCTCATTGTCTGCATTGACAGGGCCACTCGTCTCGTCAAATCCCAACAAGGCGCAGGTAAAGAGTATGTGTGCGTTTTGCGTTTGCACGATGCTCTCAAGGACGAGAAGGATTTGGGTCGTAGCATCGAGACTTTGACTGGTGCCCTTTTCCAGCGCCCCCCCCTCATCTCTGCCGTCAAGCGTCAGCTCCGTATTCGTTCCATTTACGAATCTAAGCTTTTTGAGTTTGACAACGAGCGCAATCTGGCCGTTTTCTGGGCTTCTTGCGAGGCTGGTACCTACATGCGTACCCTCTGTGTCCACCTCGGTATGCTTTTGGGCGTTGGCGGCCACATGCAGGAGCTCCGTCGTGTTCGCTCCGGTGCTATGGACGAGAACGATAACTTGGTCACCCTTCACGATATTCTTGATGCTCAGTGGCTTTACGATAACACTCGCGATGAGAGCTATCTGCGTCGTTGCATCCAGCCCCTTGAGACCCTCTTGACCGGCTACAAGCGTGTTGTTGTCAAGGATAGCGCCGTAAATGCTGTCTGCTACGGCGCCAAGCTCATGCTCCCTGGTCTTTTGCGTTACGAGAAGGGTATTGAAGTTGGTAACGAGGTTGTCCTTATGACCACCAAGGGCGAGGCTATCGCACTCGGTATCGCCCAGATGTCTAGCGTCGACTTGGCCGCTTGCGATCACGGCGTTGTTGCCAAAATCAAGCGCTGTATCATGGAGCGTGATACTTACCCCCGCCGCTGGGGTCTCGGCCCTGTGGCTCAAAAGAAGAAGCAGATGAAGGCTGCAGGCCAGCTCGACAAGTATGGTAAACCTAATGAGAATACCCCCTCTACTTGGGCTAAAGAATACACTGAGCTCACAAATGAGAGCGGCCCTCTCTTGTCTACCACTAAGGTTGAGGTCGTAGAGACTAAGTTACCTGCCGCGCCCACTGAGGCTGCCGATGTAACTATGGACGCCGATTCTAGCGATGAGGAGAAGGATTCCAAGAAGGACAAAAAGGAAAAGAAGGACAAGAAGGAGAAGAAGGAGAAGAAGGAGAAGAAAGAGAAGAAGGACAAGAAAGAGAAGAAGCGCAAGTCCGAGGACGATGAGGGTAGCAAAAAGAAGGCTCGTACTAGCTAAAGCATAGTTTAATTATTATATTAATTGTTGACGCTGTGAAGCTGGACTAGTTATCAAGGGACTCCCAGAGGACTTGATCACTGGAAGGTTCTAGCCCTGAGAGGGGGGAAGTAACCGTGACACACCAGCAGGTGAGCCAATGGACGATGTCGAGATGTCCGAGGAACCCGAGCCCCAAGCCGGTGGAGGGGGTGGTAATCCGCCTACTAACAATCCGCCAGGTCCGCCGACTTCTTCAGGAGATAATCCGCCGCCTGAGCCACCTTTAACTCCCGGAGATATCTCATCCCGGTCTGATTGGCGAAACTTGGTCAAACAAGAGCTCAGTAGTGCGGTCATGGTTTTGAATGAGAAGATCTCAAAGTTCTCAAGTTCTCAAGTCTTCTCATTCAAAACCATGACCGCACTACTGAGCTCCGGTTTGACCAAGTTTCGCCAATCCATTAATACTTGGATCTGGGGTAGGCACAGGCAGCTTGGATCATAGACCCCAGTGCACCCTTGAGGACCTGAAGTGGCACAATATACCTCTAAATACTTGAGGCCAGGTCACTCAAACCTCTGTGTCACCCCTAAATCTGATTCTAGTTGAGTATTTATCTATGTATGGTACCCATGTTTGGTTTTCATTCAGTGGTGACGGTAGTCTACCAGCATCGTACCTCCAATAGGCCCGAGTGAGAAGAAAAGAAAAACAAGATATACGAGCAAAATAAATACACAAGCTCTGATTTGATTCAGCGAGCTCTGTGCTTCTACAATCGTAGCTCAAGTCCAAGATTTAATACCTACCAGAGGATCTACATAATTAGAAATTGTTGTCAATGGCCTCGCGTTGCGCGCTGGACAAGTGCGTGGGGAACGACACATCATAATGCACGATTAAATCACCAAATTTCCCAGGGGTTTTCGAGATTGGCATGCCGCGACCTGGGTAGCGTGTCTGTGCCGATGGTTGGATAGGAGACGAGTTCGAGAGCCTGATCTTCTTACCATCAATGGTCTCCAGTATCCGCTCAAAGCCGGTGAGTGCTTCCTTCAAAGATAGCTTTATTGTGTTGTGGAGATCGTTGCCCTCGCGTTTGAAGGTAGTGTCGGGGGTCTCGTTGATTTCAAAGACAACATCTTGGTAGACTCCGTCACCAACGTAGTCGCCTTTGTTGGGGTATGTGATTTTGGTTCCAGATTTCCAGCCTGGCTTGACATTTACTTCAAGGATATTGTACTCCTTCTCCCCCGAAGCGGACTTGCGGCCGATCTTGAGTTTCTTTGTGCATCCATTGTACAGGTCTTTGAGGCTAACCTTGAGCGGTACAATAAGTGGCTCGGGTTTAGAGGTGCGCTCGCGCTTGAAACCTCCGCTGCCGAAACCTCCATATTCACTGTCGTCGTCTGTCTCTTGACCAAACATGCCACCCATGCCGCCCATACCCCCAAAGCCACCAGGAGCTCTGCGACTCGAGCGCGACCCACCCTGTCCTCCTAAACCAAAGGCTTCAAAGATATTGAATGCATCGCTGGCAGAGAAGCCGCCACCACCGGGACCGCCAGAGAATTTGAAGCTGCCACCACCCGGGAACCCGCCCGATTGGAAACCTCCACCTTGACCACCGAATTGAGAGGGATCAAACCCTCCATTTGCACCTCCACCGAAGTTGGGCATCGGTGCTTGGCCTGTACGAGCTGCTTCTAAGCCGTACTCGTCGTACAGGGATCGCTTCTCCGGGTTGCTCAAAATATCATAAGCTTCACTAACTTCCTTGAACTTCTCGGTATCGCCAGTGGGTTTATCTGGATGGAACTTGAGGGCCAGTTTGCGGTAGGCCTTTTTGAGGGCAGCTTCATCTGCGTTTGGGCTTACGCCCAGTACTGTGTACAAACCTGTTTCTTTCGGCATTGTTTTTTGAATAGTATGTGTTCAACCTGATACAGAGTACCCTGCTCAAGTATATATCATGAGGACCTGTCAGGGTTAGGGCACAAGCTCTGGGTACTGTGCTCTTTCAGGTACCAACTCGAACCTTCTCGAAACTGCTGGACAAGTGTCTCGTAGTAAAATTTAGGTATAGTCAATGATAGAGAAGCCAGGAATCATGAATCTTGGACCCGTTCACTAGCAACTCCGGTCAAGAAGGTATTGCACATTGTGCATGCGTCATGCGCCTCTACCACTCCACCATATTCACTCGAGTTTGAGCGCTATTTAATAGTCGGTATTAACCGTTGAATACTTAAAATAATACGTAGTAATACCTTTTCCCTTGTCTTGACACCTTTATACCACCTTCCCCCAGACATTGCTGTTTCCAGACGCTGCTATTATATTAGCACACAAGTGTGATTTCGAGAGATTGTACGACCCAGTGACAAGTCAATTAGGCATTCTTTAATTCCCAACAAGTGTTGCAGCACATACATCACATGGTGAGAGCCTACATGCGTGGTACTCACCCAGTGTATCGCATCTCACCGACCCACATGCTTTGCATCATCTTTTACATTCTTCTGCACCCCATTCTCCGGTTGCTCCCATCTCAATTGGATAAATTTGTGTTTGAGAAACTGGCCATCCCCTCCGCTTTACGGCGTGTGGCCACCAGCGAACTACGCGTTCACGGCGACAAAATGAGCCCTGAGCGCGCACTCGTCATCGCAAACCATCGCACGTTTTACGATTTTATAGTGCTGCTAGCAATTGCGAGCCAATCGAACGTGGAGTTACGGTTTTTTCTCGCAAACAGACTGGTGCGATTCCCCACAGTTTCCACATGGTGGCAGATCCCTACTACCCAGAATTCAATCAATTCAGCAAAAAACTGTTGGGTCGTCGTGTTTCCAGAACGCAGAATGTACTCGCCAGCACACCACTTCAAGGAGCAAAACTTGAGCAAAATCGTGGGGTCCAAAGTGTACCGAAACCTCCTTGAGCCAAGCTTTCAGGATATTTCTCTGGACTTCAATGCGATATATGACCTGACACTTGTCTACGGCCTTCAATCAGGTATCGCGTGCCAAACACCCCAGCTTGATGCCGACCACTACTGCTCGCTGTTTGTGAAGCGGATCGATTCGCAGGTAGTGCGTAACCTCAAGCCCCGCAAACAGGACAAGTTTTTCCTCAAATTGTGGGATAAAAAAGATCAACACATCTCGCAAATGCTTACAAAATAATTCTCCATGGGTGCCAAGCAGTTGTTACGGATTCCCGCGAGGTTCATGAGGGGAGGCACGTCCAAGGGTGTCTTTTTTGCTAGAGACGATCTGCCTCCACCTGGAAGGAAAAGGGACCAGATTTTGCTCCGTACAATGGGCAGCCCCGACCCGTATGGTAAACAAATGGATGGTATGGGTGGTGCTACTTCCAGCACCTCCAAAATAATAATAGCCGGCCCTGCCAAACAACCTGATCATGATATCGAGTACCTTTTCGGCCAAGCGGCCGTCAAAGAAAAATTTATGGACTACAGCGGTAATTGTGGCAACTTGACGGCAGCCGTAGGGCCCTTTGCTATCAATTCAGGGATGATACCTAATGTGCCCCTAAATGGCACTTGCACAGTTAAAATGTGGCAGCAAAACATCGGTAAAACAATTCTTGCCCATGTACCTGTAGTTGACGGGGTGGCTCAAGAATTGGGCGAGTTTGAGCTTGATGGGGTGACCTTCCCAGCTGCCAAGATCGGATTAGAATTTTTGGCTCCTAGCGAGGCCAGAGTTTTCCCCACTGGTAACCTTGTTGACATTCTGGATATCAATGGTGAGAAAATCGAGGCAACGCTCATCAATGCCGCTATCCCAATGGTTTTCCTGAGGTCGCGTGATTTTGGCCTCAAGGGTACGGAGTCTCCTGCTCAGATCGATGATGATGTTGCGCTTTTGGAAAAGTTAGCAGCATGCAGAGCTCACGGAGCGCTCAAAATGGGGCTTGTAAAGTCCATTGACGAAGCGCGGTTCCGTCAGCACTCGCCAAAATTGGCTCTTGTTGCTGAGCCTCAGGACTATACTGCATCTTCAGGAAAAGACATCAGGGCCAGCGATGTTAACCTCGTAGTGAGGGCCATCTCTATGGGTAAACCTCACCACGCATTCATGGGTACAGGAGCAGTTGCCCTTGCTGCCGCTGCTTCTATTCCTGGTACCCTAGTTCACGACCAGAAACAAGGGAAACATGAGGTGGTGATGAAGTTTGGACACCCAAGTGGTGTTCTAGAGGTAGGTGTTGAAGTGTGCTGTAACAATGGGGAGTGGGCGGTGGAAAAGGCTGTTATGAGTAGAAGTGCTCGCACTCTAATGGAGGGAGTCGTACATGTACCAACAAGCTAAATAAGATAGTAATTTCTATTTATTAATGACCAGATGTGAAACAAAAGTGCCGCTCCCCCTCCCTCACACTCTTGCCCTCGGTTAAACGGGTAGGTCCAAAGCCCTTCCCCAGATCCAGATCCCACTCGCTGACTGACTATAGACCGCTTCCACATGAGTGATGCGGATATGAGCGTGATTCTCGCTTCCAGCGGGTATGATCAAACAGTAAAATTTTGGGAAGCACTCAGCGGCGTATGCAGTCGTACGATCCAACATGGAGATGGTCAGGTCAACGCCATGGTAGTGACGCCCGACAAAAAGTACTTGGCGTGCGCTGGAGCGCATACAGTACGACTCTATGATATCAGAAGTAATAGTGCAAATCCCTACATGACATTTGAAGGCCACACAGGAAACGTCACTGCAGTCGCTTGCCACGCCGACGGCAAATGGATGGTTACCTCGAGTGAGGACGGAACTGTCAAAGTTTGGGACATGAGAACCCCCACAGTCCAGCGGAACTATATTCACAAATCGCAAGTCAATGATGTGGTGGTGCATCCAAACCAGGGGGAGGTTATCTCTTGCGACAATGATGGAAACGTCCGTATTTGGGACCTGGGAGAGAATACTTGTGCGCACCACTTGCTGCCCGAAGAGGACGTACCAATGCGTAGCGTATCAGTTGCCAGTAATGGGACAATGCTCGTGGCCGGCAACAATAATGGCAATTGCTATGTATGGAAGATGATCGATTCTAAGGATGTAACTTCCCTTCACCCCGTTACTCGGTTCAAATCTCACTCTAAATACATTACAAAAGTATTGTTAAGCCCTGATGTGAGGCACCTGGCTACCTGTAGTGCTGATCATACTTCTAGGATTTGGAGCGTCGAAAATGATTTCAAAATGGAGACAGTCTTGCGGGGCCACCAGCGATGGGTTTGGGACTGTGCATTTACTGCTGATAGTGCATACCTAGTAACTGCATGCAGCGATCACTATGTACGGTTATGGGAGCTGCAAACCGGCCAGATCATTCGACAGTATCGGGGTCACCACAAGGGTGTGATCAGTGTTGCGTTGAATGATATCTGAAAAGGCGACGAAAGAGTGCTTAGTGCAAATCGCTATCATAAAAACCCTCTACAATATTTAATCACTATAGTTGAAAGACTTTTGAGAACCAGTACAAGGCTACTTTGGTCATTCAATCACCACTACCGCGCTTACGCGGTCACATGATCACCATCGCCACAAGCGCCCCATCAGTGAAAAATAAGTCTCTATCATGAACAGCTTGCAGCTCCCGCGGCCACCCATTAATTCAGGCAAGCAGACTGCTCAGTGCCCCAGCAAAGTTAATATCGATGCTCAGGTGGTACTCCAAATTCTCTCTCATGCTTTGCGCAAGCCTCAGAAGGACCTGAGAGTCATTGGAACCCTTGTGGGTATTCGCAGCGACGACGGCAACACCGTTGAGGTCAAGCACGCATATATTGTTCCCACTACAGAGGAGAATGACGAGGTCAAGGTCAAAGTTGATTACCACTCGGAGATGTTCCAACTTATCCGTAAAGCTTACCCCGAGAGTGCCATCGTGGGCTGGTACAGCACTTCTCCCCACATCACCCACTTGAGTGGTCTCATCCACGATTTCTATTCTCAGGAAGCCGGTACATTCCCCTACCCTGCTGTTCATTTGACCCTTCAGTCTTCCAAGGCAGCTGATATTGATCTCAAGACATATATCACTAGCAGAGTTGGTACGCAGGGCCAGGGTGGCTCCCACATTTTCTTACCCGTGGCCAACGAGGTCGTCTTTACTGACGTCGATCTCTCCGCAATGCAGCTTGTGAACCAGGCCGCCCCTACCCAGGCTCGTGTCGCCGATGTGTTGCCTGTTTCCAC
This sequence comes from Wickerhamiella australiensis, assembly GCA_030579635.1. Taxonomy (NCBI): domain Eukaryota; kingdom Fungi; phylum Ascomycota; class Dipodascomycetes; order Dipodascales; family Trichomonascaceae; genus Wickerhamiella; species Wickerhamiella australiensis. Next base: position 126,956 of record JAKTRM010000004.1, on the reverse strand, counting down.
CAATATTGACGAAACCATCCAGGAGACTGAAGAGAATATTGAAAAAGTACAGAAGTACGTGAAGAACGTTGTGGCCGGTAAAGCAAAGGGTAACGATGCTATCGCCAAGCACTTGTTCAAGACACTGAGCATCGCTCCCAGAGTTGCTCAGGGCACCACAAAGGATGTTTACGAGGTATACCTCAAGGATTTGGCTACTATCGCAGAGTTGGCGAATACCGTCGAATCCCAAGTCGAGCTTACTGGCGACTTGACGAATCTGGTGTAATATATGCTATACTTTATATAAATTAAATCTCAAAAAGCGGTGTCATGTTGCCCAATTCATAGAATTCGAGCATATTCTCTCCACCAAAATCTTCTGGCTTATGCTGTTGTTGATGCTGGTGATGCCGGCGAGAAGCACGCTGTTTGGGTCGTTTTCGTAGTGATCGGACGGGTGAAATGATTGCGTTGTTTGCTGAAGGTTGACCAAATGAGCGCCGCCGCCGCCTGAAAGTTTGATCATAGTTATTGTGTGTGTACGGCGACGAGCGGTTGCGGAAAGCAGAGAGCGGAACATTCTTGTTGAAGCGACTGCGATACACCAATGGTGTGGTCAAGTATGAGCTCTCCTCATCATTCTCTTCATCAAAATCGAGCTCATCGGTATTAATAAACTCGTCCATCTGGCATACTGCCGCTTCGTCGTCACCCTCGCTCTCAGAAAGCCAGCTATGGTTGCCAGCATCCATATCTTCGTCTTGAGGCGGTGGAGGCGGGGAGAGTGTGCGGGTGGTAAGACCATCGATAATTCCCACATTGCCTGTGGCATTCTCAATATTCCAGCTTCCCAATACCGGTGGCCGCATGTGAGAGTTGGCGCCCAGGACTTCCACCGCGCGATGCTTCGACGCGCGCTTGGAAGGGATTGGCAAGTTTGCTTCCTCGTCAGTGCTCTCACCGCTCATACCTTCGTGCGCCTGCGCATCATTGTGAGCGTGTTCATCCTGATGATGGGGAGTATCATTCTCAGAATCCGAGGAGAAAAAATATTCCCATAAGTAACTGTCGTCTTCTTCCGTGACAGGCTGAGGGGGTTCCTGGCGCTGACGCTCAGGCTCAAAGAAGTCATAAAAATCGTCTTCAGAGTCGCTGGATTCTTGATCGTTGCCATGTTCCACTGCTTCGCCACCAAACTCGTCTTGTATCAGGTCCTCTTCCTCCTGCTCGATGGAAGAATCATCGTCCTCATCGCTAGGATGAGAGGTGCTAGTGGTCTCCTCTTCGTCTTCAGGGGATTGGGAAGGCATATAGTTAATCACACTAGGCATATAGTGAGGCTGAGGAGTATTATCTCCATCATCCTCTGAAACCGTGAGACCAATGTCCTCATCGTTATTGTTCGTGTAGAAATTTGGGGAATCCTCGTCGTCGGTATAAATTGCAAAATCATTAGCACCGTTGTCGTCGTCGCTTTGCCGTTCTGGCTTGTGCTCATGCTCATCATCGGTACTCTGTTGTTTTGTGAAATTCTCCTGATCAGTATCCTCATCGTCGTCTTCATCGGATTCAAATTCAGGACTCGAGTCTATGGCAGTTGAGTCGGAAAACTTTCGGTTATGGTTTGTTTGTCGTGTGTGTTTATAGGCCATTTTTTCATTAAGTGTATATCGGTAATTTCTGAGCCAATCTGGGGATTGAGAATTTTCAGATTGTAGTCTAATAATTTTAAGGTCCCCCAAGAAACCCCTCCCTGTCGCCACCCTCTGACCCTGGTGGACCATTGTGGCGTAGATGACTAAAGTCTACAGACGACCCGGCGAGTCTTTCCTACCTACTTCTCAGACCAGCTCCAACTCTCAAATGGAGCAGACGGTATTCCCGGATGGCGATTTTGCTGGTCTAACAAGTCTTCCACAAACTTTGCCCTCGCAAACGCACCCGTATTATCCCGATTCAGGCAAGGACATTACTACAATGAGCACTTCAGATATCTCCAGCAAAGATGACGAGCGCGCGCCCTTGAGCATGCGTCCAAAGCGCGCGGGCAGGAAACTGGATACCAAAGAGCCTGAGTCTAAACGCAGAGCACAAAATAGAGCAGCACAGCGAGCTTTCCGAGAACGCAAGGAGCGCCACCTCCAGGAGCTTGAACTCAGGATACAGGAATTAGAGCAGGAAAGTGCCACGTGGAGAAACTCAAGTATTCTGCTACGGTCTAAGGTGAGCGAATTGGAGCAGCAGCTGTCATCCCGGCCATCTACAGGCGACGCCACTCCCACATTATCGGCTTCACTTCCGTCTCAGAATCAGCACCAACCTAAGACGTCACAAACCACCCCAAATAACACATTCCAGGTACCATCACCCATCACTTCTAACAAATCCACTACCAACTCTCCCCCTGTGCGCAACCAGAGCACTGGTGACATCTTTGAGTCATTCGCAACCCCGAGCTCTACCTCTTCTGTTACTCCGGCACAGGCAGCTCTAGGTGCGAACCCGTCTTCAAGCGAATTTTGCGACGAGCTGAATTTAGCATGCGTTGTTCCCTCGACGGATCACCCCTCTGAGTTTTTGCCACCAGCGTCAGCAGCACAAGCACCAACTGGAATACATAAACCTGGTACAGGCATGCCAATGGTGCCAGAACCTGCTGTAAAATTCCATACAGGACTCCCAGGTACTCCATACTTACTGAATGAAGATCTCAGGAAAGCACAAGTCCCCGGTGGTACTGCGTTAAATGACAGTTACTCAAATTCTAATACTGCGCTTCCCCCATTCACTCTTGATGGCAACACGATGCTTAATTCTCATTCTAACCCAAGCTCAGAGACTCAAACTCAATTCACTTCTGGGGTTCCTAATGGAAGTCTCATGCCTGAAATTGACCTGCTCGGGGAAATTCAAAGTCAAGCCTCCCAGCACCCGCTTGGGAATCAAACGGCTCCAACCCCGCTGGATGCTCCAAAACCCGCCGAGTCTAAACCGCAGGCAGGAGTCGAGATTGAGCAGCAGCCAGTCGATAAGTCCCTTTTTGATTTCTCTTTTCAGGACAACCAGTCGTTTGACGTGTTCTCGTTTGTCAATAACGACAGTACACTTTTCGATGGCTTTGATCTAGACGCGGTTTGGAATAATGACGGAATACCCGGGGGGAATGGTAGCTCCAGCGCAACAGCTGGTGCAAATGAGCTCCTGGCAGCCAAACAGCAAAATTCTAAACCTGTTGAAAAGGAAGGCGAGAAATCAGCGCAAAAAACCAACGGGCCCGAGATTGTACCGGCCACCCGCGAAAAATATATTTCTTGTACCGAAGTCTGGGATCGTATCTGCTCGAGGCCTCGTTTTGGTGAAATAGATATCCAAGGAATGTGTATGGAGTTGCGCGCTCGAGCCAAATGTAGTGACTCTGGCGTGGTTTTGCCTGAAAGGGATGTGGATATACTGCTCAATTCGTATAAGTGAGTGGCAATCTCCATCCCCTCTCTGCCTAACAGAGCTTATTTATATGTATATACAATATTTAAAAAAAAAATATATAAAATAGAATCCACAATAGGTGAATTTGGCGTGGCTCTTTCCAAGGTGGAGCGGAGGCGCCAGAAACTCAAGTGACGCCAAGCGCATTCAACAACTAGACAAAGCTTGAGAAGTATAAAGTAATGATTTGGAATAGGAGCACACTGTGAGAATCCTAAACAGCTCATCCAACAACTCATATAACAACTAGTATCACAATACATACACATTCACACACATAAATAGGTAGTAGCCAACACTCGTTATAACATCCACGCTAATGTCTCTCAAGTCTACCTGGCGAAACTATCGAATTCGTCGTCACGAAAAAGTGCTGGCTAAGCTCAAGGCCGACTCATCCAGCCTTGATACAGGTCCCCGTGACAACTCGCCGTACTACACGGGAAACAAGTATACCGACTACTCGCCTTTGTCGCTTCGCCCGGGCAATCAATCTCGATCTGAGCAAAGCCCCATGGCCGACATGGTTTCTCAAGTAGAATTCCATCGCGCTATCGGTAGAATTCACGAGGATGTAGCCTCGGTATCGCTGAGACTCGAAAATGTATGCCTTCAATTGGCTGGAATTCAACAACAGATCAATCGCCAGGCGAATACTTCTTCATTTTATGGAGGTAATCAGGTTGACTATCACAGTGTGTTTGAAGCCACAGAGACTGACGACCTCCAGCGTCAGTTGAGTGGTACCCAGAGACTTCAGCCAGCACCTGATAGAGATCATCGTCACCAGTACGCAACACTCAGAACAGCCCATCGTGCGTTGCATGGTGAAAGTAGTAGAGATCGTGCGCTTCGTGAGATGAGCAACTCGTCTTTACCTGCTAGTGACAAGTATGATTCAAAAAACCCAGAGCTGGACTCATTGTATTCGAGGATGTATCGATAGCGCATAATTATTTAGCTAATGGTATTTCAAAGGCCATAACACCTATAAATATTAAATACAAATATAGATCGAGGATGCCCTAGAGACGAGCAAGGTTGGCCTCCTCGATCTGTCAACCAAAGTTTGGGCTGCGGCAAGTCACATATCCTTGACCATTGCTTCGGCTAGACCTGGTCACTAACATCGTGCCTGCACAACGGGCATTGTCTACGTTCGCGCAGGAGCCAGCGAGAGATGCAGTCGGCGTGGAAGCCATGATGGCAAGGCAACACCATCACCTTGGAGTGTTTATCAAAGTCTTCAAGACAAATAGCACACTCCCGTAATGCAATAGGATTATCATGAAGCTCCTCCCAATCGCGAACTGGCAGTGCATCGACTACCTGTTTTGGAGCACGAAGTCGGACCCGATCTCTGTAGCGCTGAAATGCCAAGGCACCGTAAACAAGACTGACCGATAAGAGAGGTGACAAGACAAAAAGTACCATAGAGGAGACAATAGATCCAGACTGAGGTACAATAGCCAATTCGGCCTCGGTATACTCATGAAGGCTCTCGAATCCTTGGCGGTTAACAAATACCGAAGGGATGAAGATGTCGGCTGCATAGTTTGATGAATACATGGAGATCAAATTTGAGTCCACATTGTTGCCTACAATCACTGCTCTTGCTCCCGCACGCTGTAGATTGAGGACCTTTTGGTAAAACGAGCAACCGCCACGAATAACCAAAGCAATGGTGCCATTGAGGGATGGTATATCATCGGGAAAGCAACCGGATCCATCAATTACTTCTAGAGGCGCTACGAGAGGGTCTCTAGATCCGATCAAAGGCGGAAGTGGTCCAAAAGATGCGGGTCGAGCAGTGAATGTATGGTTCCCGGCAACCCTCACGATACCGTCCAGCAGGTAAATAAAGGAGGCATCGTATGACCCCACATAATTTAGCCATAAGGTGATGCAAATGACTATTCCACAGATTGTACAGCCGGCAGTAAAGATGGCTACACTACCTCGCATCATGTGGTAAGCTCAAGGTGATGTGAGAGTAGGTGAGAGCGCGATCTGGGGTCTATTAAATTAATATTCATAATAACAATGGCTTTGCAATCGTACTGGTAGGCGAAGAGAGGTTTTGATTAGCGACTAAACTGTATACTTTGGCCCGATCAAATCGTGAATAGATCTCTGTGCTGAGATCTCTGGAAAATGCTAGCGTACCATGACATCATCGTACCTGCGAGTCGTTGGGTGAATACGCATCCACCTCGCTACACCAAGGGAGGCCCCGTAATAGCACGTAAATCTATCAAAGATTGGATAAAAGTAAATCTGAGATAGCGAATCAAGCCACGTGGGTACTTAGTATTGCTGATTGTGATTGTACAAGCAATCATGTTTAATGCACCCGCAACCCACAGGGGGTCCCCGGGAGTCAATATGCGAAATGACTCGAGTATGATTGGTTAAAGAAGCATGCCAATATTGATATTGTGGAATTATTGAGCATTCGACTCTTTGTACACTCTCTCTGCACCTCCCCTCGCATTCTGATGTTAGCCCCTCCTTTTTCCAACACCTCCCACCTCCCGTCACCCCGCATAAAACCCTGACCACCTTGTATCTCTTACTCATGGCAGAGGTGCTCCAAAAGGTCAAGGATGGCCGCACTGGCGAGAAGCGTGACCTGTACTACACACAGTGCAAAGTAGTGGGAAACGGCTCCTTCGGGGTCGTGTTTCAGACCAAATTGCTGCCCTCGGGCGAGGATGCCGCCATCAAGCGCGTACTCCAGGACCGGCGCTTCAAGAACCGTGAGCTCGAGATTATGCGCAAAGTCCAGCACCCAAATATCGTAGGTCTCAAGGCATTCTTCCACTCAACCGCAGAAAAGGACGAAGTTTACCTCAACCTGGTGCTCGAGTACCTACCCGCAACCGTTGGGTCCGAGATCCGGTGGTACTCAAAGGCCAACATTCCAGTACCAGATCTCAATGTCAAGGTACTCACTTATCAAATGTTTAGGTCTTTGGCCTATATCCACGGGCTGGGTATCTGCCACCGTGACATCAAGCCCTGCAACTTGCTGTGCGACCCGAGAACTGGTGTGCTTAAATTGTGCGATTTTGGTAGCGCTAAGGTTTTGGTTCCTGGGGAACCGAACGTGGCCTACATTTGCTCCCGCTATTACCGCGCCCCAGAGCTCATTTTTGCCGCCGTCAATTACACCACTAAAATCGATGTTTGGAGCGGCTGCTGCGTCTTGGCCGAGTTAATGCTTCGCGTCCCTCTATTCCCCGGCGGAAATGGTATTGATCAGCTCGTCGAGATCATTAAAATTATCGGTACCCCCTCCAGAGACCAGATTCGTCGCATGAACCCTTCCTACAATAGCGACCACCAGTTTGCCCACATCAAGCCTCAGGCGCTCCATAGAGTCTTTAGAGGGGCATCCGCGGAAGTACTCGATTTAATAGCTCGTATGCTCGAGTACGCGCCTGATTTGCGGCCCTCGGCAATTGAGGTCCTCTCGCACCCTTACTTTGACGAGCTCAGGCAACAAAACCTTACTCTGCCTGATTGGCGTCACCCAGAAAACCCTGATCGCCCAGCACCCCCGCTCTTCAATTTTTCACGGTTTGAGCTCAGCCTGGCTCCTCACCTCAATGATAAGCTCGTCCCGCCGTTTGCTAGACAAGCTCTCGCCGAGCAAGGCATTGATCTCGATAACTTTGTCCCTATGACTCAAGAGGAGCTCAGAGACGTCCTTAATCAATAAATTATGTAGCTATCATGAAAATCCGGCGGCTGTCTGCCCCTGAGAAGGGCCCATCTAAAGCAGCGCTTTTGTTCTGCGCTATCTAGGCCTCGTCCTGCTTTTCACCACTCCTCTCGCTATAAATTTTATAGCCTGCGGTCCTCCACTATGAGATTTCTTGTTTGTGCCACAGTGGACGCGAATATATGATTATCTCAAACACGGTTTTTCTGCCCGTGCATTCTGCTTCTCTGGGGAAATTAAGGGCTTGTTCTTGTCCTTTGCCTGGTGATTTTCTGTGCTACGATATTATAAAACTAATCCTGAATAATATCCCTTCAACGCGTTATGAACAGCTTTTTTTCCACACCGTGATATTGGTCCCGACAGGGTACCCGCGTATTTTGCAACAAGCGGTGCCCATCAATCCCCTCGTCCTCGAACCCCTAACAGTTTCCTATTGTAGAATATACTATTTTTAACAACAAAGTCTGAAACTCTCTCAATTAAAAGTGGCACAGGCTCAGTATCTGTCAAGTTGAATCTTAAAAAATCGCCAGGGCGGTATCAGCGCAGACCTCCCCCATTAATGCAGAGATCGCGAACCATGCACATCGGCTCGTTCAGCGTGCATGCATGCATTAATTGATGGCAAAGGAAAATTGAGTAACTGCGACGGAAAACCTGATGAAAAGCAGTCTTAACATCGTCTCAGCTCGCAACGCGTTTCTGAAACTTGAACGACATTCATGGCCCCCTGATATTTCAAACGCTCTCAGACACATGCTGCCTTTAACGTGCGTGGCGCATATGCGCAGTGAATAGAATTTGATCCCTGGGCGAGAAAATTATGCTTTTCGATTGCCTATGAGTTTTGAGACTCTCTTTAGACTTACTTGCTACTCTCGATGCGCGATTCGACCATCGGTGGGTCCGTTTGTATGCAGTCAATTATTTACTCCTGTTTTATGTGTGTTTCATGCAGATCATGGCCCGCTATACATATAAATATTAACGCATCCTAAAGACGATACCCCTATTCCCACGTACGCTGTCATTTGATTGTATTTAGATGTGGGTAGCTTCACTCGTCTCTCTATTTGGATTTGTCCACTCCCTCGACATCGTTGGTGTCTCTCCCGCGGTACCAAACAGAGGCCCCGCAAGAGATGAAGTTACGATTATCCAGCACTCTTTTGGAAACTCGTATGGGTCCCCAGCCACTGCACAGTATACACCCCCTTCTTTTGATTTCACCCATGTCCAGCTGGAGCTCGATCTCTCCAGTAGTGGGAACCAGTACGATCGCCTGATACACATTTACCTCGAGAATGTTGAGGTATGGCGCCCATCAACTCCCGAACCCGGTGGGCAAACAGTCAACGCCAACATGTCCAAGGATGTCTCGCAGTATTTGGCCTTGTTCAAGCAGAGCGGCACTTTTACCTTCCAGCTTGACAATGTTCAGGATAGCTCTTTTACAGGTGCTTTTGATTGTACTCTTAAGATTAGATACTTCAATCCAGGACATTCTGATACGGACGAGATGCAATGGTATTACTCTGACACTGCTCCCACTGATGTCAAGGCAGTTCAATCAGGCATCCTCGCTACTACTCCTCCCGATACCAGCCTCACCATTCCTAAGGTCTCTGGTAACACTTATCGTATCGGTTTGAGCATTTTTGCGACTGGAAACTCCGACGAGGAGTTCTTTTATTCAAACAGCGAGGACAGTAGCGGTCCCACCCGCATAGTGCAGTTGTTTATCAACAATCAACTCGCAGGATTCGTTGATCCGTTTCAACCAATCTTCACTGGAGGAATGCAGCCGCACCTGTGGTATCCAATTGTGGGTGTTAACACTTATGATGCACCTTCTCACTATGTGGACCTGAGTCCATGGCTACCAGTTTTATGGCAGCAAGAGACTAAAGTCGAAGTCAAGGTCGTGAATGGCTATAATGGCAACGAAATTAGATCTAATTGGCTAATTAATGCTGCGCTTATGGAATGGCAAGACAAGAGCCTCTCGGCCGCGGGCGGCTCTCAGACCACTATCTCCAACACTAGCTCCCCTGCGACTTATCTCAGTAAAGATGTCTCAAATGGACATATTGGCTATGTCGGACTGTACAATACTGTGGAGTGCACCTCCGACTTGCATTTCAGTGACGGTTCGACGCGTACTGTTTCTTGGAAACAGTCCTCAACCGCGCGAAATGCCCAGCTAGTACGTACCGGTGATAACCACAATTTTATTCTGAGCTATCAAAAGGGGAGCTGCTCATTCTCTAGTGGCTCGCAGACGTACTCGCGTAATTATGAGTTCCCCCTTGCCATGTACTTCGGGACGAGTAGCTCAATCGCCCTTGATCAGTCCTACATCATTGCGAATCAAGGCGGAACTGGTGTTTCCAGTGTTAATAACAATATCAAAGCGGGCTGGGGTGATGGTGAGCCCAACCAGACCAATGCTTTGTGCTCATGGACTGATAACGGATCTTCTTTCACTCGTGCTGCTAGCGCACAAAATAATTTGCATTTGAGCGACTCAACCTCACAGAGTGGTGCTTCATCCTTTGGCTCTTTACAGGGTATGGCTGATAACCTACAAACTCTTGCCCACAACAACGATAACGATGGCTTTACAAGCGCAATGTCTGGATACGCCAACCAATATTCGACCGGCACACTTTCTTCTCGAGATGCTCTTGGTGGTGAGGATAGCGAAGAATTACCATCGCGGTGCCCACCACAGATTTGTCGTCGCGACTTGAAAGCGCGCGAAATGCCCTTTCGGTGCCCACCTAGCGTGTGCCCCAACTGAAATATAGACTACATAATAACGAACCTAACGTCGATTCTTTTCTACATTTGTCTTGTCAATTCCCTCTCTTGAATTCAGATACTTGCTGCACGTATGTCTGAAGAGCACAGTACATGCGTGTAGCCATAGAACCAGATCCAACCTTGTGGCTTCTTGTTTGCATTCTCGCTTGGTTGGCGAAGCCTCGCCCTCTCAAAGATCCTAACTCTAACTCTAAATAGATGCACCTGAGCCCGGGCCCAAGTATCCAACCTAGTTGCTCCAGCGTTGCACTTGAGAGTGTAGTAGCCCCTGCAGCGCCGGGAATTGTTGCTTAGAATGGTTTTGTACACGTACATTGCGCGCGTTGATGGCGTTCCTCTTTGCGCAAGCGTTGATGAAGACCAAGGTCAGCTCAAGGAGCAGAAAAAACAGCTCAAGACGATTATCGGGCGAATGAATGCCAGCGCCGAGCCTCGTGCTAGCATCGAGAGCGGTTCGTATGTTATTCACTACTTGCTCGATAAAGATATCGTCTACTTTACAATCTCTGACAAGGCATATCCTCGTAAATTGGTATTTTCGTACCTTGACGAGCTCAAAAAGGAGTTTGACACGTCGTATGGGGATGAAGCTCGCAAGCCCAACGTGCGCCCCTTTGCGTTTGCCTCATTTGACAATTTCATGCAAAAGACCAAAAAGCTGTACTCTGACGCTCGTGGCAGCCAAAACCTGGACAGGCTCAATGCCGAGCTCCAGGACGTCACCAAGGTCATGACCAAAAACATTGAAGATCTGCTTTACCGTGGCGATTCTCTCGATCGCATGAGCGACCTTAGCTCCAACTTGAGAGAAGAGTCTAAAAAGTACAAGCGTGCCGCCCAAAAGGTCAACTTCGAGGCAATGCTCAGACAGTATGGTCCATTTGCAGGTGTTGGATTGATTGTGCTATTTATTATTTGGTGGAGATTCTTCTAGAGCTCTCGTATAGCCTATCTAGCTCATAATTATAATTACTTTACCCCTCTAACTTGTCGTTGAGATCTTGGCCTCTGTTCAGTTCAGGCTCGCACAATCTTCTCTTGGTCAGCATGCATAGACTGTCGAGAAGTTTTTCCAGTACCTCCACCTGTCGCGGAATCTCGGATGTTTATTCAAAGCTAATGCGTTGGAGTACCACTCCCAAAGCTGCGGATATCGACTCTGACAATAAAAAGCTCTACGACCCCACTAAAGAGACGAGATCCAAGCGGGACGAGATGCCAGACGACAGCGCCCCGCGTACTCTCAAAGTTCTGGGAAAACCCCGTGATACTAAAGCAGACAAGGAATGGGTCGAGAAAACGTTTGCATTTGAGGCTTGGCCCACCAACCAGTACAAAAAAGACCTCACAGCCGAGAGCATCGAGAATGCCCTTGAGAGTATCAAGTTCGAGACTCTTGAGGAAAAATTCCAAGCACTCAAACAGCTGAGCACACAACTTGAGCTAGCTCTTCCAGACAAAGTTCTTCTGCTCAACAGAGATCAGCTCAAGCAGCACCTGCTGAAAGCCGCTAAACACCACAATGAAAAGACACCTGATGCCATTTACTTGAACCGCGACGAGTTTAAGGGTTTCAATGTGGTTATTGAAAACACACCCGAGGAGCTCAAGGCCCTCAAGCTCCGCAACAAGAGAATCATCAAGGAAGCCAAAAATGCCCAAGATCAAAAGATGAGCGAATTGCTGAGCAGCGCATAGAACTTAGGGAGAAGAAAAGAGAAACAGGAAGAGTTTTGTACATATTTAATATACGGTAGAGTCACAATTAGCAAATAAGCCTAGGTATTAGTTACGTTAGTTCTTTGGTCTAAGTAAAAACATTGCAGCAATGACAACAACTGCAGCAGCACCTACCAGATACTCTGGTCTCACAGGGAATGTCTCTACAGGGGCACTCTCGTGATGCAAAATGACATCGACTTTGCCTCCCGATTTCTTAGCAGAGTCGTTAAGATCAATTACATCGTGGTCACTAGTCACAGCTACCAAGTCACCGTCCTCATCGCGATAAGATAGTGCATAAGTACTACCACCCAATTTCTCCAGGTCAGCGGCTCCCAGTTTCTGAGAAATAGCCACTCTCAGCTCCTCTAAGCTCTCCACGAGTGGTACCTTGTGAGTACGACCAGATGGGGCCTTGAACTTGATAAAAAGGGACTGCGGGATAGCACTACTGACGATACTTTGTTGCTCTTCTCGAAACCCTTGGCGAGAAAGCGAGTCCTCGGGAGCTAACTCACCTTTAAATTGTGAAGTTTCATCAACAGTTGGCGACGTGGCCTGTGTGCTACTATTAATTTGTGATCCGGTAACTTGCGATCCAGAGTGAACACTATCATTATCGTCATCCAGGGACATCCAAAATTTGTTCCACGCCGGTCCTTCATCGCCCTTGGAGTCTCCGGTGGAGGTGCTCATACTCTTGATTTGCTCTAGAGTGGCATAAGTGAGTCTAAGCACATCTACAATACCAACAACTGATTGATCGTGGTCCATCACGGGCAGGTTTAGGTAGTGACCCTCATGCATCTTGCGTAGCGCATCTTGAATTGGGGTATCAATAGGCGCATAGTCGGGCTGAGGTGTCATTACCCGGATAACGGAAGCCTTATTAGGATTGAGGCCAGCAGCGACGACCCGATTGACGACATCTTTGGAGGTGAAAATACCAGTGATGGCATCTTTGTCGGTAACAAGAGCCGCTGTGGTGCGCGCCTCCATCATTTGACGGGTAGCATCAGCCACAGAGGTGCGTACATCAACAACAACCGGGGGACGAGAAGGATCCAAAACAGATTCAAGGCACGGGCCGGTAGTGTGCTGGCGAAGAGCCTCCACATACGAGATCAACTGTGAAGGGTGCTGCGACCCAAACTCCGATTGAACACCTTCCAACGCATCATACAACTTACGAGAGCTCTCATATGCGCGATCGAGTTTTTGCATCGCCTCGAAAAAGCACTTGGTGACATCCAAAACACCAGCGATCTCGCCCTCGTCGTCCAATACAGGCAGATGACGGAACCCGCGCTGCACCATCAAGTCAAGCGCGTCAATTGCACTGGTATTGATTGTGGCACATTGCGGTTGCGGGGTCATAATGTCACTGACCTTGAGTAGGCGCGGATCTTTACCGCTACCAATGGTTTTGAATGCCAGGTCTTTGGCAGTGAAAATACCCTCCACGGCACCCTCAGAGTCCAAAACTAAGATGCAGGAAGCTTTGCGAGCACACATATACTGTGCAGCTTCAAACACAAGCGTGTTATCCTCCATTGTCACTGGCGCATCTGGCTTTAAAGTCAAGACGCTTCCCTTGTATTTCTTCTTGGACGCCTTCTGGGTCCCCACCGGTCTCCGACGTTTCGACATATCGGCTTCGAGTTTACGGCGTAACGCCTCATCTTTTTTGCCTTGACGGCCGCGTCCATCCCCTGCGCTGAGCATTTCTTCTTTTCTTTTGCGGGAGAATCAAGTGTAAATAAACAGCTAGTTAGTGCGGGTAAGCAGTTTAGGGTGCTAAACGGGGTGTTAAAATTCTACGGCTCACACGACTCTTTGGGCCTCTACATTTGAGGGTGGGATCATTGTGGACACCAGAGTGACGCCACACTTATCGTATCCGCCTTGAAGGAGCGCTTAAATTTAGGTACCGATCCACGATTCAGATAGATAGTCTTGACAGAAACGCGTTAAATACACCAAAAAATTATACATAAATCTCGCAAGAGCCCTCTCATAACCAATTTAGTTGCATTAAAAAGGGCCACTTGTAAGCGCCACACCAAGGCCTCTCTGTCCCCCAATCCTGCTCACCGTAAAGTCAAGTGAAATGGATGAAAGCGGACGGCCTGACCGGTATCAGAATGATGGTGGAGAGTTTGTAGATTACTTTTACCAGGACGCGCCAGAGTTCTGGTATCAGGACGCGCCACCCATGGAACAAGAGTTCTACGAGTTTCAGCAGCCCCAACCGCACCACCAACAGATGCCACAGGCACAAGTACAGCATCAGATACCAATTCAGCAGCCGCAATCTCAACAGCCGCAAATTGCTCGACAAACCCCACCGCAGCCTCAGGAACAGATGCGCCTGCCCCAGCAGCAGCAGCACCGGGCACCGCGTCAGGTTTCCCAGCAGCAACAGCAGCGAATGCCCCAGCAGCATCAAAATCAGGCTCAGCAGGCTCAGCAGATCTCACAGCAGTTACCTCAGGTGCCTCAGGTGCCTCAAGTGCCCCAGGCCTCTCAGCCTTCAACTGCTCAAATGAGGCAAAGACTCAACTATATGATCCCTTCAGTTGGTGTTTCGCCAGCCCTGGCCCCATCGATGTCGCCTGCATTGGCGCCGGTGCCCATTGATCGCATGGAACAGATCGAGCAGCCAATGGACCAAATTGAGCGCGAACTCATGGATGCTCTCGAGCCTCCGCCCCAACAAGAGTCACCATTCGATATTGATACTAGGCTTCGTCGCGCAAAGTTTAAAGCAACTTCCTCAATTCCGCCTGATGTGCCCAGAACTCAGTACGCTGCTCAGTGCATCGCCGCTGCCACATCATCGCGCCTCCCGCCGTTCAAGCTGCATCCTAACGAATACAATATTCTGAGAGATAAGCTGCCGCTCCGTCATGTTACCTCCTATCTTAATATCCGTAACGGCATCTTGAGACTTTGGGTCCTCAACCCCACAGTTGCCGTCACAATGGTCGAGGCGGCTGGTTGCGCTCGATCAGCCCGATTTTTTGTGGTGGCAGAATTTGCATATGAGTGGCTTGTGCGCAATGGCTATATTAATCACGGGTGCTGCTTGCCGACTCCAGAAGTGGCGCCGCCATCCTTGTCGGGTATCCGTCCTCCTCCCCCAACACAAAGAAGAAAGCCTCGCCCGACAGTCGTTATTGTGGGGGCTGGTGTCGCTGGTTTAGCAGCTGCGCGTCAGCTAGAGTCTCTCTGCCGTGTCTATCGTGGGGCATTTGCAGAGTATGCTGATGTCCCCAAAGTGATGGTCCTCGAAAGCCGTCAGAGAATTGGAGGCCGCATTCATTCTCTTCGTATACAAGATAATGGAATTGCAGAGCTGGGTGCGTCTACTATCCCTGGCTTCGGCGGTGGTAACCCTATGGGTACCTTATTACGGCGTCAGCTTGGCTTGCCAGCCGTCCCGGTCGACGCACAGGACGACTTGTATTGTGCTGAGAGTGGAGAACGCGTTGATCCTGGTATCAATTATCGTGCTCATGAACTCTTTGGACATTTGCTCGACCGTATGGCCGCGTTCAATTCCGCACCTGCCCCAATAACTGCCTCTGGAGACAAGCTCCTGATTCAAGCAGGGCGCGATCCACCAAATGCCTCAAGTGATGCTGATGAAACCCGTACTATCGCTGATACTGAAGACCGCACCAAGCCCTATCACACAGCTAATGGCCATAAGCGACCATCAGCCGCAAGCGATACCGCAATCGAGACCAAATTCCTACAAGAACTGGGCTACGCCACGCATACAGACCCTCAGAAGGAGGTACATATTACCGCCCGTCCGTCCGGCGGGAGTCCTTCTTTGGGCAAAACTATGGATGCTTTCTTGGAGCAACTCGAGCACATCACGAACCTGTCTGATGAAGATGTCAGAGCACTGGCCTGGTATTACGCCAAGTTTGAGTACCTGATTGGCGATTGTATCGATAAGGTGAGCTTGAGCTCGTGGTCGCATTATCGCACTAATCGGTTCACGGGTCAGCACTCGTGGTTACGAGATGGTCTCTGTGCTTTGCCTCGTGCTCTTGCCTCTAACCCAACAGAAATAGATGTTCGCTACCAAACTGAGGTCAAGATCGTAGAGTACGAAAATGATGATGGTGTACAACTTCAGCTTGGGAACGGCGATCAGGTCAAGGCTGATAAAGTGATTATGACAGTACCGCTTGGAGTACTCAAGAAGCGGGCAATTCAATTTATACCAGATCTTCCCCAGTGGAAAATCGACAGCATCGAGCGTCTTGGGTTTGGCACTTTGAATAAAGTGGTCCTGGCGTTCAACAAATGTTTCTGGAACAAGGATGCTTTTACTTTCCGTGTGATGCAAAAGAATGAAGAGAGGACGCGTGGTGAATGCTTTATGTTCCAGAACCAAATGCCTTCAACCGGCCAGCCTGTTCTTACAGCCCTGGTGAGTGGTGAGGCAGCAAACGAATTGGGAAATATCGACGATGAAGTTATTATAGACCGCGCAATGGAGAGTCTTAAACGTATTTTCCACCCCCCAGATGATGTCAAGCTCACAGAATCGTTTGTCACTCGCTGGCAGCTAGACCCTTATGCTTATGGTGCCTATAGCTATGTTGGAGTTGATGGCACGATTGTGGATCACGACTTATTGGGCCGCCCAGTACAGCAGTCGCTTTTCTTTGCTGGCGAAGGAACGTCGCGTTTTTATCCTGGTACAGTCCATGGTGCGTATCTCAGCGGTCTGAGAGTGGCCAAAGAAGTATTGAACTCGCTTGTTGGATCGCTTGAGGTGCCTGACAACATGGTACAATCGCTTACGGAGATCAATAGTAAGGAAGCAGCGATTCATAGGCGACCCTCACCCATCAGTCTTAATGATTCCCAACGACCCAGTGCTCGCTCGACCCCTCAAGGTACCACCCCTCGAGGCAGCGCGCATGCTCAAGCGTTTGCCTATCACCAAATGCAAAACAACCTCAAGGCCCGCACTCACACACCCGTCTCAGTCGATGAGCTTGAACAAGAGCTATCTTTTCTCCGACGCGAGCGTGAAATTGCGGATGATCAGCATATGGAACGCGACCTCTTGAACGAGTTGGGTGAAAGACCTGCAAAGCCCGAGCGAAGTGGTAACACTAATCCATTCCTTTTATTCCAGAAGGACTATTGGGATATTTGTCGCAAAGAAACCGAAGATGTGCGCAAGGGGCATGCCTCTCGCAATGAAATTCGCGCGACCCTTGGCAAACGGTGGAAATCACTCCCTGAAGATGAAAAGAAGCCTTATATTGACAAAACGCAGAAAACTAAAGAAAATAACGAACAGCAAATTGAAGCCTATGTGCGAAAAGTCAAGTGGTATGACTCTGAAGCCGATAATTTTCGGCGACAGTGGAAGATTGAACACCCTGAAAAGGTAACAGACCGAGAAAAAGAACTGGTTAATCTCATATCTGAGCTTAATCCCAGGCCCAAGAGACACCGGCTCACAGACTAATGACTTAATGAATTATCTAGATACACGCATTTATTATCCTAAAATTATCGAAGGTTTGGGAGCCTTGGGAGGATACTCGAGCCTGTCGCTATCTAGGACACGAATGGTGGCATGGAGCATCTCCTCCTGGAGAAGGATCGAGCCTCCAATTGTTTAGAGCCCAAAGATTAGAATGTAGCATCTTGAGAATCATATGTTTTATTTAAATGAGTAGAATAATAAGGTGAATGTTCAAGTTTGAGGTTGATCTCCTCTCCTGGCTCTAGCAATTCCTCCTCGATAGCCACATATCTTCCTATTTGAACGCTTTTGCAAACGGATACTTCTTTTGCACTCCAAAACTGCACCAAACATGAAGAGCAGCCCACCTTACCCACTGCTTATACACGGTAATGTCCATAAACGATTCTGATTCCAATGCATCTCAGGGCAACAGAGAAATAGCTTCAATTCCGGCTGGAAATAGGCTCCCGCTTGAGGCTTTAGCCAAAATATGGGGATATCTAGAACCCACATGTCAGGATCCAATCCGTGCGTGCACATACGCGCTCGTATGCAGGTGCTTTTACCGATTTTTCACCGACCCGAGCCTGTGGGAAACTCTCAGCGGAAAGACGTCGCACTACATTCTGCTCCAAAAGGCTGGCAATCATAATATTTGGGATAGCGAAGAGCTCAACGACTGGTACGCTACGATAATGGAAACCTGGATCCCACTTCCGCCGGAGATATGGCCGCATCGCGAGCTTGTATGGCTTGTTATGAAGAAACTGCGGATTTGGTGCGCTCCGTCGCGAGAAGAGTTCCTGCCTCACTCGAATGACTTGGCGCTGGCGAAAGTGTTTATCGGCCACATGCCAATGGGAGCCTGCTTCAGCTATCTATCAGAAGAACTACGGGGGAGGGAGAGCTTGGCGTTACAAGCGATAAAGCACCGCGCTTCGGCAATTATGTACTGCACTAGGTCCCTACTTGGCAGCCGTCGTTTCATCAAAAATGCTATCCAAGCTAATGCTTCATGTCTCAAGTTCCTGGGAACTTATAAGGAGGACATTGAGCTTGTCATGATAGCATCCAGACACACAGCCGAGGCCTTGAACTGGGCAAGGGGCCAAGCTAAAATGGATATCGACAGACTGTTTGCAAATCATCTCGCGAAGCTCATGCCAGTACAGGGAGGAAAGTGTGGTGTGTGCAAAAAATCACGCGGAACCTGTAGAACCTGTGACCGATGAATAGGAGTCTGTGCGAGGAGCGCCCAGTAGGGATCTCGTATTCAAGGTAGCGAAGATGTGTGGGGCCGCCTTGACGTCCCTTCTAGGCTCCGAATTAGCCAGCTGGTATCACTCTTTATTTAATATGCAATGCGAGAATCATCATCCTTGTGGTGAAGTCTAGTCTCTCCTGCGGACCCACAAGCCGAGCCTGGAGTGAACATTAAGACCCAACAAAACGCGACACACAGGTTGAACAGCTTATAATTAATTTTTACTCAGTTACTCATGACACACCTTATAGAAGAAGCGTTTATATACCTCAGTATGTACCGCTAAAAACAATAGGCATATCATACCCAAAATTATGTGTGCATCTCATGGATTGCTTGCCAATCTGTATAAAGATTCTGATCAACAGTGTATTGTTTGATTTGCTCCAGCTCAACAAAAAAAAATCCGATATGTAGGCCTCACACGACTTAGGCACGCCTCATGCACGAGGGAGGGTCGGGTACACGGAGATGATGCGCATAAGCTTGGTTTGCTTGTGAAATTTGAGTCAAAAAAAACTTCTGCTCGATTTTTGAATCATAATTCATATTTATCTTTCTTTAATTTCTCGATATGACCTCGATATACAAGCAGCTGGAATTGAGCCAATTCCTAAAATGGAATACCAGCTCAAGCTGTCTAGCTGGCCCCTTAGCACACTATATAAGAGCTCAATATACGTCCTATTATGCCATACTCGACTACAGAGGAAAATGGTTAGGCTCACATCGTTTCTTTTCGCAGCTTTGACGAGTGCCCACGACTATATCATCACCAAGGATGTCACCACATATATCGGACCCTATGAGATCGTGTTCCAAGTGGTCTGCACTGGTGAGACAACTATCAGTCCTGAGGCTAAAGAGTTTGCTATTACAGCTACCCCCTCTGTTTCCCCCACTGCCACTCTCACACTCGCGGTTACCAGTACCAAATAAGATCACATCGAATATAACTAGCTAGTTCTGAGCGTTCCGCACACACATAGAGTATATTTCTGGAATTTGCAGCTTTGGCGGTGGATAAAGACTCGCCATAAGAATCTTTTAACTCACCCCTCTTTTCCGAGCCTTTGGTATTTTGTGAGATTTCTAAATAAATATATTGAATAAAGGAGTAGTCTACTCACCATTGATCTGATCGTCATCGCTTTCTTCAGAGTCATAGCTATCACTGTCACTCTCATCGTCATTAACATCGTCCCACTGAATGTAATTTGAAGAGATGATACCATGCGTTTTCCGCAAAGAAAGCGGATCAAAGGGGAAATAGCTTTCCAATGCAACGAATTCCTTGTGATTAGGCCAAACAACAGAGCCAACACCACGGAGGGGAGCAGCCACTGCTTGAGTACGAAACCGGCCCACTCTGTTTTGCTCAATAATTGAAAAGCAATAAGCGACATTGTAGCGCTGGGCTAAACGGGCAAACTTGAATGTGACAGTACTTTTGCAGTACTTGAGGGGGTTGAATTTTGTGATGATCGCTCTTTGGAACAATTTATCAAGACCAGCTTCCCATTGACCATCTGAACCGGGGACCTGTAGAATCGAGTGCCTGAAACAAAATATATAAAAAAGTGCCTGCATTGTTGCGTAAAACATCCGGAATCGTGACATGTTGCTTGCCTCATCGACCTCGCTTTCGCGCTCGGCAATGTACTTCCAGGTCCAGTCGCTAAGGTACTGAATCACCTTGATGATCTGATACCGGGAAAGGCCACGGCCTCTAGCGATGAATGAAGAAACATACTGCATAGCCTTTTGGCGCTTCTCGATCTTGAGTAGAGGATCCACAGCCATGTCAAGCATGGCTACCAAAAATGCATCCATCAGATCTTGGTGGTGGTGAACAATTCGAAACATGAGAAACTGAACGCACCGAGTAGTATGAGTGGGCACGACATATAGTTTGAACTTGTCCAAGAGAGTAATAAATAGAGTGATGTTATTGTCGTCCAATGCATGGTTCTGAAATTTTGAATCAAGATACTCGAGCAAATAAACCATGATAACATCGAGTTTATCGTGAAGCTTCTTTAAGTTGCTGTTTTGCATAGCCGTGAGCTCGGCATCAGTAAGCTCTTCGCCATCAGGGACACCATCAAGGCCCATGTCGTCGTCATCATTATCTCTATCGCTGTCACCGTCGCTGTCATCGCTATCATCGTCATCATCACTGTCGCTCATATCATCGTCGCTGTCCTCATTATCGTCACACTCAACATCGAGCTGCATGATACGCTCAATTAGAATTCCCCAGATTGCCGTCTGCATTTCGGGCGCGTAATTCAAAATCAGCAACAAATTCTCAACATAGTGGAGTGTGCGATCAGTTGTTTCAAGCTTGAAAGGAAAGTGCCTTGCCAAAATTTGCTCGAACTTGGCCTGAGAAGTTGGCACTAATCTGAAAATGCGTGAGATTAAATCGTGGTGGGAATTAGTTTGTTTAGGGGAACACACGAAATCGCCAACGATTTTGTGCGCCACATCTGTCCACCACTTTGGATTGAGACTAGTCAAGAGGCTAAGGAAATGAGTGTAGACCGTCTTGAACTGACGGGAGCGACCAGATAGCCCAATCCGAAGTAAAGCACCGACGAACGGAGTCACAAGAGTGCTGTCAAGTCGATTCATCTCATCCATAAGCCGATGCAAAACTGGGATGAGTTCCTCGTCTGAATAGGTCTCTATCTCCGATGCCAGCGAGTTGATGGGGTCCGCATTGTGTTGATCTAGTTGATCAAGAGCTCTAACTACTTTTGTTTCATACAGGGTCATTATTGGCACCGGTAGTACCTGCATAAAGGAAAAAAAGTGGTTACCTAATTTTTCTTCAGGAGGATCTGGTCATGTGAGCTGGTATCTTGCATACATATGTAGAGGGTCTGCAAGTATATGGAAATGGATCTTACTATACTTTACTCTACTCGAGTCGTTAGCAATTAAATATTCTATACAATCATATCGCGTGCAACACCTTCTCCACCAAGAGTAGCGCTCTTGATAAAGTCTTGATTTTTGAGGTATGCCAGAAAGTAGCACAAAGACGTAAGGGTCATCACTACAGCTGGGGCGATCAATGTAGTTATATCAATACCGAGCGATCCCCATTGAATCGCTGCGAGAAGTAGGTAAAACCCTGCACGCGGTAGGTTTGCGTGAAAGAACTTGATGAACACTGCAAAGCGGTCAGTAACTGGGCAAATACGCAGCAAGAACCCAAACTCGAGGAACAAGATGCACAAAGCGCTTACGATGCAAATAATGGCGAAGATAATGATCAAACTCAAGTGTAGCAGGTTGATCACACCAAGGATCAAGTCTACAAAGAAGCAGGCAATTCCAAGCCATTGACCATAAACACTCCAGTTTCTGGTGGCAAGATCAGACGAGAATCCACTGAATATGGCCTTAAAGCCGCGCTTGGCGATATTCTGACCGTCCATCGTGGCAGCTTACTTGATCACACACAACCACAACCCAGTAGTCATATGCCTGTAGCGCACATGTCTTTAATTAATATTCACAGCGCGCAGTAAGTGACGCTAACTTCGAGAGGTCATAGAGCAATTGCGGGGTTTCAAACTTGCTTTGTTTATAATTTTTGGGTATTTTGAGAATCTCTATTTTAAATCTTTAGAGTTGAATTTAGGTTTACGGTCACCTGATTTTCTTTAAAGGCGGTGTCTCTCCCTCCTCCTCCAACCACAACAAACCGAGTTCAAACTGTTGCTCGGCCCCAGGAATTCTCGTCATGAGTGTTGCAGAGCTTTTATCACCGTACATTCCTGCTGACCCGGTAGTATATACCCGATTGGCCGCAATTGATCATGAATTTCACAAAGTGTTTACTCAAAACAAACTCTGGAGAAGGCTAAATGTGTATGATTTACCAGCTGTGGAAGACGGTAATAACATCTTTAAGCATTTTCTCGCTAGTATGCAGTCATCTAACCCACTTTTGACATCTTGCGCTCGTGAAAATATGTGCTTTTTGTGGGATCCGGAGCATCACCCCAGACAGATGATGCCCGAGACACAGTCTCGCAACCTGTACGCTTTGCTGGGAAGATGGCAGCCTCGTTTTCAAAATTTCTATGAACCCCTCGGTTATCCTCTTTATACGGTCTCTAAACACTTTGTTTTGCTGGCAACTAGACTCCATGGTTTTGTGCCATTTGCTTTCACACAGGGGATGCCATTGGCCCTTTATAGGGACATGGATATCTTCAATGCAGCTATTGAATACTGTGGGTGTGGTTTCAAGCCTTTCAAATCGCTCAGGGCAAACCCCGATGCCGTGTACAAGGCGCTGGCACGAGGCTGTCGACATCAAAAGGGCTGCTTTAAAAATCCCTTTATTTATGTGAAATGGAATAGCCTAGACGAGGACCTACTAGAGTTTGCCGTTAGAACTGGGCAGGTCTCGGTTTTCGAGGTACACCCCACCCAAGCTTTATGGAGAGTATACCTTGAGCATCAATGGAAGTTTAAGACAGCCTCGACACTTTATGATGTGACACTGGATAGTGTTGACGGCACGAGTTACGTGTTTAATGTACCACCGTCCACTTTCAGAATGTGTCTGGGCCCTCAGCCAGTACGAGTTCGGGTGGCCCGCAGCGATCGGTGTACACTGCAAAGACTGGCAAAAGTTGCTCCTCTGCTGGACTGGGGCTTTATAGAGGCCGATACAGGTATAAGCTCCTCTTCTAGTCACATAATACCAATTGGACCACTTCCTATTGCACTGACCGTGCCCGCTATGCCTTCCATTCCAGCATTACCTCTTGCCTTACCGACCCTCTCTACCTCATCTTTTTCAGCGGTAGCAAACGATTCCGCTACGCCCCTCCATGCACAATCTTTCGAGTTTTGCAAAGAGCCTCTCATGTCTTTCTCGCGATTCACGACACTTCTTTTTATCTGCATACCAGTAGTGCTACTTGTTATCTACTGGTCACCTCCCTTTAATATTTATAGCTTGGGGATATCTCTCACGTAAATTTCGTACATATCTCTCACTCGCATTTAGCGAAACACCTCGACCTGCTTGAGGCACACACACCTTGTTGAATCCTTCACAAGAGTTCCTAATCTCCCCACATCAGCAAGCCCAAGCGACCCGCACTAGAGAGAGCACTCCTTTCAAAAACAATTACGGTGGGTGCCTGTGCCAAAGTGCCTTGAGATCTTGAGATCCACCACACTTGCGTAAAATTACTCTGTGTACCTACATACTATACTTTACACCCTTATTCGCTTCTTGATAGAGCCAGTCAGTCAATGAGAATCGTTTTTCTACATAATAGATTCAGGTAATGTAGATCAGAAATTTTTTAACATCATTCTGGGTTATTAGAAGAGAAAGAGAAACTAGATAAGTTTTTATATGCCAGCGGTGCTTAGTCATTCTTGGTGAACGCGCTGAGGTTGTCCTTGCCGGGTACTACGGGTCCAGGGACTGCGTTCTGAGGGTTCCGGCGAGCTTCGTCCTGGGCCTGTAAGTTGGCATTGAGCTCATTGGCACTACGATGGGACTCGTGGGGTATCTCATGAGAAAACTGCTGTAAACCATGGCCGCCTTGTAGCTTTGCCTGAGCCTTGGCATTATCTTGAGCCTGGAGCTGCGCGTTCAAGTCCTTTGCGTCGACATTGCTCACCTTCTTGAATGCGTCAACCTGCTCAGGGTTTTGAGGGCGGAATAATCCGGGAGCGCCGCCGTGAGCTTGTTGTTGCTCAAGGCTCTCATCTTTGGGCATTACTGTGGGCTTGTACTGGTTGTCGCTCATTAGACTTGGGAGAGATCGATAGCAAGCAATAAGTAATATCGGTGGCGGGACGCCACCTCAATAAATTATCAAGGTTTGAGAATTAGCAGAGGAAATCACAAATCTTTGCCCTCTAGTTTATACTGATGCACTACACTAGCTCTAGATTCGTATCATGTCGCTATTTTTCAGGCATTGGGTTTCGAGGTCTGATTGCCTATCAATGCAATGCCCGAAGCCTCTTTCTCATGTATTCTATATAAAGCCCGAGGTGTCAATAAATGCCCCATCATGTCACGCTGTATCCTTTGGGTCAATTCCGTTGTAAGGGCGTAACTCCCATCGGCAGCCGGTAGTGCAGTGCAGATAGGTGGGGGCGCATCACCTTGGTGCAAGTCAGAGTGGGGCAAAGAGCCAATTCAAGTGAGAATCCAAGGTGGTTTCTGCGTTTTCGTTTCTTAATTTCACCCATTGCGTAGTTATCTCCGTCCCCCGTGCTTCTCTGAAATAAATACTCGTGGCCCCTGTGCATGTAGCGTGATTTCCTTTGCCTCCCTTTGCATCTCGGCAATTCGATCCTATCCGTACCGCAATCAATTCCTTGAACCTGATATCGATGTATATGGAAATTTTGGTGACAATCTCCGAGAGACTGTCATCTCTCCACCATACCCCCTTTGATCTGGAAAAACTATTCTGAGGCTTTTTAATTCCATGTGCTGCAAACGCGATCCCAACACCGCACTATGCATAGAACTTCATGAGGTGCGTCGAAATCTAGAGTGGCTGAGACAGCCCATGTGGAGCGACAAATTAGCGCCCGGATTGGTAGATTTAGTCTCAGTAATGTGAATAAGGGGATAATTAGCACTTCATTGGGGGGAAGTCCCGCTTGACTTCACCTGTCGTCTCTTGTGCGAACTATCTGCAGTCCCAAATTAAGCATCGCACAAAGAAAACAGCAAAAGAAGAGAGTATGAGTACTTGGAGTTAATCGTTTGAAAAGTGTGAATTTTGATAGTTAAATGCATTAGCTATTGTCTAGAAATAAATAGTACTTACTCGACCCTACGACGCTTCGGGGTGGCCTGCACCTCCTGAATCTCCAAACCCTCGACATAGATATTACGGCCGGTTGGTTTGGCGTGTGTCTTCATGTGAGCCTTAAGGTTGTCGTTACGGGAAAATTTGCGGCCACAGCCTGGAATCTCACAGCTGTAGGGGCGCTCCTTGGTGTGGATCTTAATGTGGCGGCGAAGATGTTCCATACGGCGGAAAGTTTTGGTGCAGTGAGAGCATCCAAATGGCTTCTCGGGGCGACCAGCATCGCTCTCAGATAGGGCGCGCTCGCGATTGGGTTCACTGAAATTTGCAAGAGCCTCCTCGGCAGCACTAGCGGCTTTGACCTTGTCGTTCAAATCGATATTTGGCGAAGCAAGTGGAGTAGGGGTGGTGCTGGGGCACATGCACAAAGGCGGGTTGTAAAAAGGATTCGTCCCACTCACCGGGCTTTGTTTGTCAAACAAAGGGCTACGGGGCACCAGGGGAACAGGCGTGGCCAGGGGGGTATTGTAGGCGGAGTGATAGTCGTGCTCAGTACGAGGGGTGGCCATGAACTCGAGTTTTTGGCCCGCCCAGTAGCTGGCAGGAGTACCGCCGATTGAGATGGGGGTGACAAGACCTTTGTTGTCAACAAAACCCTTATCATCTTCAAACATCTCAGGGAATGAGTGATGACTCGAGGCAGTGGAAGAGGCGCGTTGGCGCACTGGAGTCTTGTGGATCTGCGATGGAGGATGGTGGTTAATTTTCCCGCCAGCGCCAGCCATTGCCATTTCCATGTCGGGAGGGCTCAAAGTTTGTTGTTGGACGTGCGCATGAGACAAAGAGTGTGTGGTGGTAGCTTGGGGATCCCACTCAAACATAGTGTCTCCTAGCAGCAAGTCGTCAGGCATAGTAGCACGACGAAGGATTGAAGGTGATATAGTGAGCGAATCCATAATGAATGACCAGCACTCGCTGAACCAAAATCGAGGGTGGCCACCCAGCTTTTATAAATCTCTCAATATGCATCCAGGCAGCAATAGTACGGGTTAGGTTATGGCGGAGCGACGCGACAGGGACGCGTTTCACGGCTGTGCATTGCTTATGTGTACAGATTTTCCACAACACTCGGGTAACGAGAATCGTACCAGATAATACAAAGTAGCGGCAAATGATTAAACAACAAGGTACGAATATCTAGTGTGCTCTCTTTCTAACCATTTATATCACCTGTGCACTGATTTTATCCTGGTGCAAACTGTTCTTGTACCTATTCCACATTCAACTACCTGCAAGGTAAACGTACCCTAGCCTTGGGGTCATCCAATTTGTTTCCCTCACAACCGCTTAAATGCCGAGTTTTGGCGCAAGCCTGACAAGTATTTTGCATTAGTTTACAATATCTATTCCTGAATTTCTCTTCTAAACGCACAAGCAAGGAAAGATCCAACTTTCCATGGCGCCCCAGACCAGAATGGTCCCTCAACTATGTCGTAGCAAAAGAGAATGGGGGGATGCGTGACATAAGACGCTTTGATTGACGATATGATTTCTGGCTATGGGTGGTAATCTTCAGAGATTGTACAGCTCGTGGCTGTAGCCTAATTGAAAAATTTGTGACTGTGAAGTTGTTGATTTATCGTTGCCTGGCTAACCTACCCTCCCCTCAGGGACCAACCACTGTGGTCCTATACTCGCGATCCTAGACACCAGCCAGAAAATACCTGCGTCAATAATAATCTGTTACTCGTTCTGGTAATTCAGTGGAGGAAAATTTTTACACATTGTCTCGCATTTACTAGTTTCCGCCAAGGTGTGTGACATCTGCAATTATCAGGTGCGTGCGTCTGCAGAAATATCCGCTTGGGACACGGGAGCACTCTACCTTATCCAATCAAAGGCTCTAGTATGTTTGAGCATATGTACTATACTAGAAAGAAGTATATAGCTTGATACCTTGAATCAAGCCTGGTTTAGCACTTGCTCCGCTTAAACTGTCGTTGATGTACTATGCAGTATGGGGTAACTTGGAAACAAACAACGAGGAATGTTGAGGGAGGGTACGCACGGAATCTGCGTTATACCGTAATTGGTGGCTGCTTCAATAACTCGTATGATATCCGGGTTTTCTCTAACTTTGCTAGAATGCCAGCGATTGCAAGGTCGACTGGTGGAAAAATCTGCAAGCACGTACCTGCAGGTGATTATGCATATCCAGTGCATGATGCATGGTGGAGAGACAGGTTGGTCCCGTGCGCGGCTCGAGTGTCTGACGCGTCGATATTAGCACCTTTGTTTGTATAAATACCCGATTGTAGTATCGGCTCTGAAAATTTCACACTAATGAGCGCGCAATCCCAACTTGGTCATCTATGATTCATCTGAGACATCCTCATCAGCGTGAAAAAGTCCAGAGATTCAACTCAATTGAGCAGCAGCACTATTTTTTACCGGGTCCGTGATGCTTTTTCTGATGCTTTACGATCTCTGAATTGTAACTGTGGCCTACGGCTCTAGACCCCGAAACATACAAGCCGGGTCCCGCATACTAGCGTGTCATAATTAGCAGGGGTCACCAGAGCCCGACTCATCAAGAGTGAATCAGGAACAAGAGAATGAGATGGAGTGTTTGGAATTTCATCTCAAATTATGTATTAGAGTTTAAGTATCCTTCGCCATCTTTAAATCGCGTCAAGTTGAGCGGGTTTTTGGAAAATATCAAATCGAATATAGAGAGCGATCGAGACCCAATTATGTGGCTATGTCAAGGGTCCCTTGGCCCCTTTAGTCTGAGTGGGTTTCCGAGTTATAAAAATGGGGCAAAACAACTCAAGTCTCGTTTGAGTTGTACAACTGCGAATAGCATAGCGGTTGCTAGTCCCCCCGAAACATCAACGATTGATAGGCAGGCCGAACCTGGCTGCAGATCGGCTAAACCGCGGCAACCCGTCACCCTGGATACCCTGAAAATTAGGACAGGCACCGTGGTAGCAAAGCTTTCTCAAGAAGTTTTTTCTCGGGCTCAGCGACAAAGACAACCTCAGTTGGGTCTTTGAGCTACCATCGAATCCATAAATTAATCTCATGGTTCTTGCCACCAGCATCGTACTGGACTGTTGTGAGCACTAGTGGGTCGCCACTACCCTCGAAACTGAACCGCGTAGAGCACCAGTTGGGGCCCTTTTCACCGTAATCTGTTGTTGTCTTGACACCAGACATGTATACCTGCCGGCTAGTCGCGGAGTGCCTTGTAACCAATGACTCTGGGTATTCTTTGAGGATAGAGACCTCATCAGTACCCGTGCAAGGACCCAAATCCAGTGTTGTGGAAGCGAATCTGACCTGATTCGACTTGAGCGTTACTTTTATATCCACGGGTAACGGATTCTTGGCCCGCAGCTGTTGTCCATCCACAGTGAAGAGAGGAACGTGTGACCACGCCATTGTTTTGCGGTTGAACGAGATTCCGGGTTTGAGATCTGGGTCAATGAGTACCGACCGGCATGCCTTGCAATGTTTTTTGAATCGCGCGTGAAGATCGACCAACGCAGGTAGCTGTTCGTCACCAGCACTCGAGGAACTGGAGGGCTTTATGCCCCTGTATATAGCAGTGAGTCTCATAAACTCGGCTCGGTCCTGATCCTTCGATATAATCTGGCCGGCAAATGCTCGTTTCTCCAACCCGCCATACTTGTAGTCGCATCTAGCGCACGAAACACGATACTTTTCATCTGGTTCAGCACTAACGATTGTGTTTGCGTGGCACTGAGGGCACTCAAGGCAATTGCGAGGGCACTTGTTACCCCATTTGATTGCTAATTCTGCGTTTACAGTATACTGGCAGGTAGGGCAGTAGAGGCAAACCGGCTCAGTATCGACGCATTTGGGGCACCGGGGGCTGCCACAGTCCTGGCAAAAGTAGAGGTATTCTAGTTTATAAAAGCAGTTGCTGTCATTTAGGTGTTCTAGTTCGCTTGATTCTTCACGGCATGGGCAAAAATACTCTACCATGGGGCGCTAAAAACAAGAACCTCGGGGCGGCGACTTTTCAAAAGGAGTCTAGTAGTGGGGCGATCACTTTGCTGAGTCAAGAGATGCTGGCACTAGCTCTGGCTATAGTGGTGAGTGGGTTCAACGTTGCTACGTGTTTACAGGTGGAAGAATGGTTCAATAGTAACCAAACGCTAGGCTCAGAGCAGCTTATTGAACTAGTGCCTCTTGCCAATGACCCTGGCTACGGCACCGATCGCTTCAACTTGGATCACATATGGCGGTTGTACAATACCGTGAGTTCCAAGAAGGTAAACGGACCGCCCGAACCCCAGTTTGATTTTGAAAAATTTGTGCAAGAGCATGGCGAATCCCCTGATGATCTGTACAAGTATGGTGAGATGTTATTTTATGGGGTCGGCGGGACACCACGCAACCTCACACGAGCAGCGGAGTTCTATCTAAAATCGGCGGAAAGCGGACATCCTGAGGCTAATTTCATGATAGGGGTTGCGTATTCCTCGGGTTTGTATGGCAATTGGCCCCAGAATCAGGCTCTGGCCACCCTGCACTACACCTCCTCAGCCATGAGCTACTCCACGAGAGGACTATTGGCTATGGGCTACCGGTACCGTAAGGGTATTTCATCCCCTACCGATTACGAGCATGCTTATGGGTACTACGCCAATGCGGCAGATGATTGCCTCGATTACTATGAGGATTTCCCCTATGTAGGGAATCGATACGAGCCATTTCTCTCCCATGTTATTGCCGATGAGTACAGTTATGGCATTTACGGGAAACTTCAACCCCGGCGTAATCTTAGGAGAACTAAACTACGTGATTTTCTCGGCGACTTTGATTCGGTCGAGGAAGGGCTCAACTACATCGAGTTTAGTGCCTTTGAAGATGGCAGCACTAGTGGCCTTCGTTACCTTGCGACTGCTTATCAACTCAATATTAAAAACGGTCTTCCAGACTTTGATGTTGCTGCAGAGAAGGCTGAAGAGCTTCTTTCTCGGGCAAAGCGCGATAATTCAAGAGACGGCCGGTCAATGCAATCTTGGGCACTTTGCTTACTTGGTGATTGTTACCGACGTGGTACAGGCAGGCCATTCGATATTGAAAAGGCCAAGGAACTTTATCATCAAGCCCTTGAGGTGGCGCTTCCTGCTCCGAAAAATGATGACCTCAAAAATTGTGCACAATGCTACACCGGCTTGGGACTTATCGCCATCCACGAGTTATTGCAAGAACCAGACCTCAATACTAAACGCGCTCAAGACCTCTATCTCCAGGCTAAATCATATTTTCAACCGGGTTCGCTTTTATCTAGCCCATTCTCCCAGTATTATCTCGGCAAAGAGATGCTTGAGCTGGGCCATACTGAAGAGGCTCGTGCGCTCCTGAGCAAATGCGATGATATTATCCCTCTTGCTTCCCATGCTTTAGGTCTCATTTATTACTCGAAGTATGAAGCAACTGGGTCGGTAGCCTCGCTCAAATCAGCTGTTGAGGAGATGGCCATGACTTGTGAACAAAACGAGGAGCTATACTCACCTGCACGTTGGGCGCATTATGCTTATGAGCGTGATCAGGGTGCGGCGCTCATGGGCTTTACCGTGGCGGCTGAACTAGGGTTCACCAGTGCGGTGATCAACATTGCTGATATTTTGGACGTGCAACATTCTTCTCTGTCTCTAGGATGGCTCACAAAGTGGCCGGTACCTGCTTTTGTTGACGAGAAGCTCAGAGCCGCAACCGCATTGATGTACTACACTCGTGCAGCTCAACATGGATACTCGCTCGACTCCCTCTACAAGGTAGGTGATTATCTCTACCATGGACTGGGCACTGCCAAGAGCATCGATACTGCTATCAAAATTTATGATGCATTGGCCCGCAAATATGGGTTCCCCATGGCTTATTGGGCGCTTGGTTGGATGCACGATCGTGGGGTTGGGATGCCTCAAGATTTTAAACAAGCAATCCAATATTATACCAGCTCACTAGCTTTAGCGAGAACAAGAGCCTCTTATATCGCTATTAAGCTGAGCATTTTGGGTCTCTACATTCGTAGGTTTATTGCCAAATGGTCCGGCGTAGATGTGGGGTCTCTCTCTCGTGAAATCCCGGATTCCAAACAAAAGAAATCGTGGATTCAAGCTATTAAGGACGCCCGCAAAATTATAAAAGAGTCACAGGATGAGACCACCTCCACCACAAATGATGGCTCAGATGGAATTCTTGACCAGATTCAGGATGCGGAGTTTGATTTAGAGTACGATAATGGGGCAATTTTGGTAGATATCTCAATCATCGTGCTTGTTGCCACCTTATTGGTAACCCTCATTTGGTTCAGGAGACGTCGCTGAAACTTTCATGCTCTTGCACCCGAGGCCGATTACGTCCTCTTTCTCTCTAGCTTATTGATATTTATTTGAATCATTATTCTTTTTTCTCTCTCAGTAACTATGTAGGAGCTCAAGTCTTCTGATTTCTGACTGTTCGTAAAGTAATTAATTCAACACCAGAAGCGGTACGCACGGTACCACCATCCCTTGCTGCTGATGTACGCCTTCTCTTCAGCAATCTCGGCCCTCAATTGGTCACGGTCACTTACCCGCACGGCTGAAGTGACATCGAGATTTTTATTAGAAAGTAATGGATCACGATACCAAAGAACATGGGGGATGAAGAAGGCAACGATGATACAAGCAGAAAGCCACGTTTGGAAGAAACCTTGAGCACTTGCTTTGCCATGTGATCCAAGAGGGAAAAGCGAAACCCAAAAGTTCAGACCCAAAACTGCTAATGTGAGGGCAGTGCCCATGACAGAGCCCCACACACCAAGAGGAGCCTTGTACTCAAGCTCCGATGTAGGAATGTTTTGTGCTCTCATACCAAGTCTATGACGGATGTGGCATACACAGATTGAGCCCCAAGTCAGTAAACTCGAGAGACCGCCAATGCTCGAGAGCCAAGTGAAACCTTTCGAGTAAGTAGGGGTGGCACATACAAATCCAATCAGTCCCCAAACGAACGCGATAATTAAAGCATAGACAGGCCGCCCCTGGCGATCAATATAGAGTAAGAAGCGGGGTGCGTGACCCTGGGCTGCTAGGGAAATGATAGTACGAGAGCTGCCATAAATTGCGGCATTACCAACCGATAGGACTGCCAAAATAATAACCACATTAATCACACTGGGAAGGCCCTTCACACCTGCAGCCTTAATCGCCAATACAAATGGGGAGGAATTACCAGTGGAGTCAGTACCCAGTTGAGGATTGTTAGCCGGGACCAAGCAGCACATGACCACAATAGAGACGATGTAAAATAGTAAAATACGCCAAAAGACTTGTTTTGCTGCTCTAGGCAATGTTTTATGAGGAGAACCCGATTCCATAGCCGCCAGCCCGGCGAATTCGCATCCACTAAAGGCATAACTCGCGGTAACAAAGACCTTGAAGACACCCTTTGCACCATTGGGGAATGATCCTGGGTCATGCCAGTAGTGAGCACCAAAATAGTGGTGGGCTGGAGTACCACCACAAGTAGCTACAATACCGAAAATGATAAACCCGATAATAGTGATAACTTTGATGGTAGACATCACAAACTCCGCTTCTCCATATCCTCTAACACCAAAAACGTTTATAAACATGATAACACCATAAAAAAATCCGACCCAAGCTGCTCTGTTCACATTAACAGCGCCATTATCGTCGCCGTTGAGCTTCCAGTAAGTGATTGTGTTTGCGGCAGCGATCAGCTCAGTAGGCAGCGAGACGAGCCAGCCCAAAACATAATTCCAGCCGATTGCAAAGCCCCAAGACATGTGAATGAATCGTGAGTTGTAGGCACTGAAGACACCTGCGCTAGGGTATCGCACACCCAGCTCACCAAGTGCGGTCATGGTGGAGAATAGTAGGATTCCAATAATTGAATAGCCAATAACGAGACCTCCAGGACCGCCTGCCTTGAGAGAATTGCCTGTTCCAACAAACAAGCCGGCACCTAGCGAGCCGCCAATGGCAATCATTTGAATGTGTCTGTTTTTGAGAGCATGCTTAAAGGGGATCTCTGCGGTACCGAAAATAGCCCTTTCTTGGCGACTGAGTGTAGGATCAACCTCAGCAACCGCTACTGGCTTCCAGTCTGCGAGCCATTTCTGGATGGGGCCTTCAGACTTGTCCTTGATATAGCCCTTCTCGTCTGTGGAGCTGTCTGTCGTGTTATAGTCCTTGAAGACAGATTTCTCTTTGGTCATTTGTGTGTATGCTGGTGACGAAGGGGATCGCGCAGTGTTGAGGTCGCGTGCCTTTTTAGTGTGTTGGCCCATGCCTAATGACGGCATTAGATGCGTCTGCACAAGCTGCAGTGCCGCATGATAATGCACAGTGAAATCTGGCCAACAGTATACCACCACTACACAGAATGACCGAGATCACGGGTCCATATAAGAGCTTTCTGGACTTCATTGATACTCCCCGCAGGTAATCTACTGCTTGTCTCATTGGTGCTTGTCCTCTGCAAATAGTGGGCACTGTTGCAGAGGTGTTGCTCCGCTTAATACACTAATGATAAGGTCGCAGCGGTTAGTTCCATGGCCAAGCAATAAAATAAAGCCCGGTGAAACTCAGAAAACTGTTTACTGTGGTTGAAAACATCATTTTCACTGGCCCAAGAGCACTTTGTAGCGTATTGCGAGGCGGTGGCACGCTATCGCCAAGGAGATCGAAATGCACGTCGGTGCATATGTAAAGCACCCCACCAGTCGCGTGGAACCCCGTGAGTATGAATCATTCTCATGATATTCGCAATCCGCACCTATATTTAGAGACTAGATCTAACACATATGATTTTCCTGTGCTTGTCAGTGCGTTGCTGCGTGTAGTGGGCGAACGATCTCTGGATAGCCTCTGCAAGCTGCGTGTGCTATTTCTGAGGTACAACTATATACTTCACCAAAGTAATTGTTGAAAACGTGTGACGAAATATAGCTCGATAACGTTCATATTTAGTTCATCATATCTCTCAATTCGGCGTGGTTGTCTTCACTGGACACACGAGTTTAGTTGGGTTTTGGCGGTATAACGGAGATTATATAGGTCTCAGCTTTGGACGAAACTTATGGCCAAGAAAGCATGGTGCTTGGCGAATAACTTGACTCAGACTACTGGAAAAACACCAAAAATATTAGCACAAACGCAGCGATGATTCAATCCGCCGGGTAAATCCTGCCATACCAGCGCCTAAAGCCTAGCTGCGTTTGCACGAAATGCCACTAGAACCAGGTTTCTCCTCTCAAACGCTCTATAGGCAAAGAGACTCGTACCTATGGAGTGCACGCCGCTAATTGGGCTGTCAAATTTCACTACAGAAACAACTTCGAAAGAGCTTATATCCCTACATCATCTCGCCTCGTCCACTGCCATTGATCACTAATGCTAGCAGCAGTAGGCGTGGCAGCGGTTGTGAGGATAGCTCTACAGGCGATGCTTCCAAGCCTCGGGCCATTTTTGGAAAATAGGGTCGAGATATCTACACCTATATCCTCTTTTAAACGGCTTCAGGAATGCGTTTACCTGTCTCAACATAGCATCCCACCGTATGAGGGAGACATGTGTTATCACTCACCACTATTGGTGGCACTGTTTGATATTATTGGAAGCTCAACACTAAGACAAAATGTACTTTTCGCTTTTGTTGATGCGGTGGCTGCCTATAAGCTCAGTTTAATCTGTAAAGCGCGGCCTAAACACTCGCTGCCTCCGTTGGTAATTCAGATGGTTTATATGTTCAACCCGTTCACTATGGCAGCAGGGTTTTCAAAGTCATCGAATGCAATCATAAATTGCGTGCTCGTGTCCTGTCTTAGTGCTGCCCAATCAGGGTCGCCTACTCAGGCAATGGTTTTGCTGGCATTGGCCTCGGTGCTGGGGTGGTACCCAATTTTCTACATCTTGCCTGTTTTGGTCTTGGCAAACCGCAACACCTGGCAACACTTTAAGCTCTGGAAACTCCTGCTAATTTTCGTGAGCTCCATTGCAGGCTTTCTCGCGGCTTCCCTTGTGCAAGCACAGAATCTCGACTTTTTGAAAATCTACACGACTCAACTCACATTTAAGGATATGACTAGACCTAACCTAGGTCTATGGTGGTACTTTTTCATTGAACTCTTCGCCGTCTTTAGACCATTTTTCTTGGGGATGTTTCATATCCTTATCGGGTCTTTTAGCATCCCTCTATCAGTTCGCTTCCCCGATGATCCGCTATTTGTAGCCACCATAACCACTGGAATCTTGACTATTTTCAAGCCTTATCCAGAGGCAGCAGATACTGGCCTATTCTTGACAATGATTGGGTTAAATATGCGAGTAGTACCCTTGATGAAGTTCAGTGGAGTTGTTGGGCTTGCACTACTATATACGAGTATGCTTGCGCCTACGTTCCATCACTTGTGGATTAACGTGGGGAGTGGCAATGCCAACTTTTTTTATGCTATCACGCTTGTGTATTCGTTAACACTGGCATTATGTGTGTGCGATATGTTATGGGCTGCTTTGAGATTAGACTACGATGGCGGTAGATCAAAGAACCTGATGCATATCTAGGCAGTCTCAGAGCGCAGCTCCTGCAGCAAAAGCCTCTTGGATACTCTGAATGTATGGCCCAGGTGAGACAGAGCGCTCTCCGACATAGAAAAAAAAAATCAATTAAAAATAGAGGAATAATTTTATATTTGGCGACTTGATATACAGGCTTTAAAGGTTGCTCTAATTGAGCCTTCCAGAATACGGGTAAAGAGTCGTCGCTACGAGCAAAAAAGTTTAGTCACATCAATTTAAATGCGACACTGCGTGGTGCTCGGAGGACGCTCTCATCCAGACCTTGTAAACCGGATTTGCCAGCATTTAGATGTTGAACAGGTTGAAGTTTCAAGTGCCCAGTTCTCCAATGGCGAGTCAGGTGTCAAGATTGACCAGAGCGTACGGGAGAAGCATGTGTATGTGGTGCAGACGGCTTGTGGTGAGATAAACACGAGCTTTATGGAGCTTTTAATTATGATCAGCGCCTGTAAAAGCGCTAGTGCTCAATCTGTTACTGCAGTGTTGCCGCTTTTCCCTTACTCTCGCCAAGTCAACCTCCACAATGCGATGCGGGTGACCACCCATCACCCCGACCCCTTGAATGATTGTAAGGGCGTACCTGCAAGCCCTTCTCGGCCGAACATTAGCCGTCAAGTCACTACCGCAACCAAGAAAACCTCCGAAGGTGGACAGCTCCAGTACAATTCTGGTTATAAGTACTGGATCGCTGAGAGTGGCCCTCTCATTGCTCAGTTATTACAGAATGCCGGAGCGGACAATGTTATCACTATGGACCTACACGATCCTCAATACCAAGGATTCTTTGATGTACCAATGGACAATTTGTATGGCCGTCCCCTGATGGAGCAGTACATTGCACAGTACATCCCTCAATACAAAGAGGCAGTGATTGTATCTCCTGATGCCGGTGGAGCCAAAAGAGCCACTGCGCTAGCCGATCATTTAGGCCTCCGGTTTGCTCTTATTCACAAAGACCGTCGCAACAACGCTACTATCCTTGTAGGCAACGTCAAGGACCGTGTCGCGGTGATAATTGACGACTTGGTGGATACTGCTCGTACTATGGTCAGAGCCGCAAAAGTGGTTAAAGATCATGGGGCGACTCAAATATGGGCCATTTGTGCGCATGGAATTTTTTCCCGTGACGCGCTGACGTTCGTTAGCAAGAGCCCCATCAATCACCTAGTCACGACAAATAGCGTTCCTCAAGAGAAGGCTGAAAGAGCTTTGGGCGACCGGTTGCATGTCATGGACGTTTCACAGGTTTTTGCTGAAGCCATTCGTCGTATACACAATGGTGAGTCTATAAGTATGGCTTATGATCATGCCTTGACATTATTATAGTGCTGGATGTAACCAGGTGGGTAATAAAAACTGCTAATCTGATACTGACACTGGTTGGGAGTAATAGTTTTGGGTTGGCAACCCTCGTTGACCGGAGCCTGGGTCCCCACTATTTAACGCTGTAAGCTTATCTTCATCTGAATATATATATATAGTGAATACTTCAAGTATCCTTAATTAGTAGCCCAGAACCTGTTCACTTACGAGTAAACCTTGCTTCCATGGCATTTGTCTACATCATCTCGTTCCCTCGCTGCGAAACAATTACTTTGCAGTTGCTTCGTCGTCCTTGAGAATCAACTCATCCTCTTCGTCTAACAATGGCTTATGTTTCATATCACGCTCCAGTTGCACGTTATCGTATGGTTTGGGGTGAACTTTGGGGCTGTGGTCCTCGGTGACAGTATGAAATCCTGGAAAGACAGCTAGGTGGGCATTAGACTGATACGCCGTGGCTCTTTCTTCGGCGGAAGGACCGTCAATGCGATCCTTGATCTTGTTGAAAAGACCCATGTCCTGTGCGTTTGATAAAGAAAAGGCGAGGTGCGTTCCTAATTCTTTATTTGTAGCTTACGGCATCACTCCAAGTGACAGAGCGGGGAACAGATATATGACAGGAGAGTGAGTGCACAACATTGTGGATTTATGGCAAGCTGAAGTTCAGATCACAGCTGGCAAGCTACTCCCCGGTCCAACTGGGCTCCCAGTTCTCTGAGTGGTATCATAAAGCAGGGCTGTCGAATGCCGCTTGCTGCATCATGCAGGGCAGCCGGTACATGAGATCGCTGACAAAGGACATGGGTGGTCCGCATCGGTGCCGCATAATTTTGGCAATGACAAGGACAAGCACTGACCAAAAGAGCTCTTTCTCCCTCCAATGAGACGTGCGAAACCCACACAGTCAACACATACTTAAATATATAGACAAAGATTACGTATGATCGAGCTGATCGTTGCGGAACTTTTCATACCCAGGAGGAAACAAGCTGATGCTGGCTTGCTGCTTGAACCAAGAATCATTCTCGACATCCTGGAGAGTGGCCCTTTTCTGCGGATCCACCAGTAGTATACGATATATTAAGGGGCGCGATGCGGACGGTAAGAGCCTCAAGAGTCGCCAGGGCCCCTTGATTAGTTTCTTATCCTCAACGTCTGGCTGGTGCGACCCGTCTATATTGGTTGGGTCTGCACAATACATGCGATACGACTGGTCATCTTCACGAGCGATTTTCCATGGAAAGCGACGTAATGCCAGACAGCAAAATATAATTCCACAACTCCAGAGGTCACAAGGACGAGGATCATAGGGATTACGAGTCAAGACCTCGGGTGCCAAATATGGATCCGAGCCTACAATGCCTTTAGCCATTGTGATCTTTTTCTGGAAAGGATACTGGAAAACCACGGCGGAGCCGAAATCAATAATTTTGAGCGTCCCCTTTTCATCAAGCACGCAATTGTCCAATTTGAGATCTCGATGCGCGAGACCAATATCATGTAAATACTTGACCGCACTGATTAACTGGTAAAATGCCGAGAATATTTGTTCACGCGTCATCTTGCCACTCATTACGCAGGAAAAAAAATCATAAGGCCCAAACTCCATGATCTCATAATACTTGTGCCCTTCTTTCACCAAATCTAGTGTTTCGATAATATTGGGATGATGCAGCGCGGCGCCAATGCAATACTCCGCAGTGACGTGCTTTGTGTAGTCTTGCTTTGTCTCATTGGAACGGCGGGCTCTGAACTCCTTGACCGCAAAGAGTTTACCGTCGTGGGGGCGTTCCATAATTCTAACATTGCCTCCGGCCCCTGAACCCATAACCTTGCCCAACTTACCGTACTTGGCAAACCCCGACTCCAAAAACGGCACCGATCCCGAGTGAGCCATGCCCAAGTGCGACCTCGAGTCCTTGCTACTAATATTCATGCGCGCAAAGTTCTGGTGCAGCTGCTCTTGTGGTGTGCTTTCACTCTCGCTATCGCTCGGCACAGGTGTCAGATTGTTGGTGCTCTGCGACTGTCCCGAGGACCTTTTTGATCCTCCGCCGATTTTGCCCCGGAGGAACCGCCTGAGCGTGTGTTTTGGTTCTTTTGTGCTGTTTTTGTCGCTTCCGAATGTGCTGGGGCTATTTTCATCTGGCGCAATTGGAGACTGAGAGCGGCTGCCGTGCGGCGTCGTTGCCGTATTCTGATCCGCGCCTTTATGAACTGCCAGTTGTGGGTCATTTCTTGCACTCGCCTCGCGCGGTGACGCTTTGCTTTTATCTTTATTTTTGTCATGCCCAAATACATTAAGGTGAAGCCGGGGGCCGGTCATAAAGGTCGATTACAAACCGCCATTTCGCCCCGTCTTCCTGGACTCGAGCGGAGCAGGGGGGTTGCTGATTATCGTGGGGTGTTGACATTTCAGTGAAACTGGAGAGTTGAGCGTGAACGTTTTATGAAAGCCGCTAATTGTAATCCAATATAATTTCTAAAATTGGCAGGAGGGAAACGGGGGATTTATAGAGTCACTATAGCTACTGAAAAGAGTGGATAATTGATGATTGACTATGAGAATCCCATCATCAAACGTATTGAGAGAAGGCTTGAAACTATGTACTCTAGGCAATTAGCATGACACTTGAAGCTGGTATGCCGGATGGGTACGCATAATCAACAAGATGTACACATTTATGAGTACGGCCATAGTGTCTGGTCACCATAGTGCCTGGTCGCTACACGTCCTACTTTACGATGAGCTATTATTAGAGCAATTTCGACAAAAATGCAGACTAACAGATTGCGCGCTTGAATCGTCATTGGAAGCCTAGCTTCACTCATGATTACAAGCGTCACAGTCAATTCAAATCCGTGGCCTACAGTCTCTGAGAAACGCAAAATAGCTGAAATGATTAGAAAGTTTCAACCATTTCCTAACTCTGATACCATATGAGCGTTGATATAGATTCTTAAAGGCCCTCTTTAGTCTACAATCTATCAACCTCTTAAGCTGGGGATTACACTCAATAACCAGCTCAAGCCGAGCTGTACCAGGGTCAGCGGTGAGCACTACTTCTCTATGACATTTATCTAATACAGAGGTACCCGATGAGGCAGCATGCAGTTGCCTCAAGATGTACGATATAATAAATTACCCCCCTGCCTGTACTTGGGGGAAAGCTGGTGGATATATGGCTCGACTGTGTGGTCATTGAGCTCATTCAATCCTGTACTGATTCCACACACTCTATTCTACGCGAAGTAGCCCCGCTGACAAGGTACTAGATTTGATGCAAACTTCAGCGGTCTGGTATCAAAGTACCTAAACTCCGTATCATACCTAAATCAGGCGAAAAAACTCATAGTGTAGGATATAGGTGATGCGTCTGATTCCACTCTTATTGGTTAGGCGTCATCAACGTATCTCTCACTTGCTCACGTATTTAATCTCTCATGTCCAAATTTGATAGCTACTGGGGACATATGGTTGGATGTATTTCGATATATTCGTGCTAGACCACAACTTCACATAGTTATAAAGTGGATATATTCGAATTTATGTGATTTTGAACCCCCGCCTCACCTTCTTGCAACTATACGAGTTTGTTGAATCGATTCAGATCTACGAGGGGCGGAGACTGCGTTATGCATGCGCTCAATTTGTGATTTAGGGGGTCAAACTGATCTTTAATAGCACTTAGAAAACCATAAAAGAGATTGGAGGGGTGCAAAGTTTAGAGATTGCCTCAAAAAGAGGATGTTTGCTGATGCTGCGTGCTGAGGGGCAGGTAAGGCTTGAGACATGATAGGCGGCATTGCATACAAAATTCAGGATACCAGAACCCATAATGTCAAGCTAATTATCATTTTGATGATATTTCACCTGGTATCCTTCTGGTGGTCGGTATGCATCCCCATAAGGGCATCTGCATGTACCCCACACAATAGGATGGGGTAGCTGCAGGATATAAAATCTGGGGAAAGTACACCCTCAGCCAAACACACTTACTATGGAACAATCACTTCCTGCTGCTGCTCATATTGAACAATCAAGAAACAATGGTGAAGCATATGCCATTCTTGGCGGTGGTGTACGGGTTCCACTAGAGGACGTCCTCAAAGTATCAGCAGCTGGCTTCAATATTGCCAGTGCCAAGGCTAAGTTTGCAAATCCTGCAGCTCTTGGGTTTACCATGTGGTTTCTGGGCTGTTTTACTGCTGGGTTATACAACTGTGGTGCTCTCAACGTGGCCATCATCGATATGATTGCTGCCTTTGGCCTGTTGACGGTAGGCGTTGGCTCGTACATTGTTGGAAACCTCGAAGTACTTTGTGAAAATAGCTTTGGTTCGGCGGCAATGACTACATTTGGTATGTTTTGGATGTCATGGGGATCCTCTTTTATTGCCACTTTTGGCATTGCAGAGGCATACGCCGACGCACCAGAACAGCTCGAGGACGCGCGTGGCCTATTTTTTATGTGCTGGTTTTTTGCCTTTTTCCTATTGACTTGGTGCACTGTTCGCACGACTGTGGTCTTTTTCACAATGTTTGCTACCTTTACCTTGGGGCTTTTCATGATGATGTTCCAACATTTCTTGCGAAGTGATGGGTGCCAAATGGCTGCAGGTGTCCTGTTGGTGATTTCTGGATGTATGGCACTGGCTAGCTTCTACGGATCATTGGCGACCCCCGAGACAGCGTATGTGTTTGGAAAGAGTATTCCCATGCCCGGTGCCCCCAAATCCAGCTTAATTTAACTTGAATAATTTATTATTAGATAGATGCAAAATCAACACAGATAACCTGAACGTTTACTCTACTTTGGCTACTTGGATTGATAGAGATCCCGCTTTCAGCCAAGCTCAGTCTTGAACCGAAATTAGGCCTCACATTGTACAGCAGAATAGCAAAACTTTGGTTAGGCATGAGAGCCTTGACACTTGCACATTGATATGCAGTGATTTACTGATCCGCTTTGTTGCGCCTAGGCTACCTGATATAACCACGAAATAAAATCTTCTCGTAGCTCATCCTCTGTTATCGGACGATTTGGTTTCCGGCCATCAGCAATTGCATCTACTACAAGCTCTCTTTGAGGTTTCGTGGGAGGATCGATGTTACAGAAGCCGTCTCCACCTCTGACAATATCTGCCACTGCCTGCAGTGGATTAGGATGTGATGGGGATTGACGAAAATGCTGCACATAGTTGATGTAGGCACGCTTCTCAGCAAGAGCCTGCATGCCTACCTTTTTTGACCCCTTTAGAGAATCTACAGTATCGAGGTTTGTGAGCTTCTCATTCATTAATGGCGCAGTGAACTTGGGGATGTGGTAGTTTGTAGGGCCTTTGATTTGCTGAACATTAAGTTTGATAGTTAGCAAAACATTCGCCTTGGCATCCTCTAGCAGGAAAAGCATATCTTCTGGCTCCCGACCCACAAACTGGGCAACGTCAAGCTTGAGGTGACCAATTAAGGTTTTGTTGCGAGATCCGAGCAGATGCCAGACAGCCTCAAACTCTATATTTCCCGAATGAAGCTGTTTGTTCATCCCAACGCCCAGGTAGTAGGTGAATTCAGTACGATAGTTAAAGTTTGCTTGATGGTCCTCAACATCTACATCGGCCGTGCGGCCTCTAGTTTCCGCCCTTGCAGAGTCAGCGATGTGCCATCTCACACCGACTTTGCCAGTCGATTGTGGGAATTTGGATATATGTTCAATTTCTAAAACCACCACAAACTTGCACCGGGGGATTAACATATTAATGCGATTACGTCACCGCATAATCCGCTCTTTATGGAATCAGAGCCGCAATGGAAAGAAAATGCATAAGCGATCACGTGGGGCATAGGGCGAGAGTTCTGCTGTGAAGATCCAGCAAGATTGCATAAATTGGTATGAATTGGGTACTAGACCCTTTTCCACTCCCATCCCCCTCATCTTGTGTTTTTAGAGATCACTGCTTCACTCTCTCGCAGACACACCACCAGTTATCCTTTTCATACCCGTGCTCAACAATCTTAGCACCCGCTTCTTTAATATCGTCCTCAAGTTCTCCTTCCTTGTATAGATGGTAATACCGCTCATAGGTTATTCCAGTGTCCTTTTCAACCCAAGGAACCATCACGTCCTGATCCATGCCTTTATCCCAGCCTCTACGACTCGAGGCCTGTTCGAGAGCCCAAACGTAAACTAGCGCAAAGCCGCCGACCTTCAGATGCCTCAAGATTTCCTTCACGGCCTCGATCCTTCGCTCCTTGGTATGGAAATGGTGTACGACAGCAATGCTAATGGCGAAATCCATCACGGGGCGAAATGGCAAGGTCAAACCGTCGCACCGGAGCACGTCATGCGATTTATCCTCACATCGTTTCTGGAGAGCAATTTTATCCAGCTCTAAGGATCGGTCGCAACCGAAGATCTGGAGATGATCGTAAATCATGTATTTACCGTTCCCAGCGCCTACGTCGATACCTACCGCACCAAAGGGCAAACTGGTCATGAATTTGTCTACTTGCGGCCAAGGCTTATAGCGAGTATTGGAGAAATGTCCAGCAATTTTCTCATAAACTTGATGCACATGCTGCTCTTCCATTCGTGTGTGTGGGGGTCTGGTTTTTTTTTTGTTTTGTCAGAAGGCTTTTAATTTTTTCGACTATTTTGTATGGGGAAAAAAGATTCCAAAGCAGCTAAAGCGGCTCAACGGCTTCGCGGTGCTAAAAAAGCCGCTAAAAATACCAAAAAGGCTGAAAAAAAGGATAAGAAGCTTGAAAATAAAATGGTGACCGGCGATGAGGGGGTCGATATCGATGAAATGCTTGAAGAGTTTAAACGTCAACAAGAGGAGTTTGAAAAAGTCACAATTGAGGTGGTAGAAAGACCAGCCAAGCGTCAAGGTGCTACCATGTGCGCCTCTCCAATTCATGGTAAACGCGAGCTGATGATGTTTGGAGGCGAGACGGTAGATGCCCAGTACACACGATTCTTCAACGATCTCCATATTTACTCGCTTGATTCGGACATTTGGCGTAAAATTACGTCCCCAAACTCTCCTCTGCCCCGTTCTGGCCACGCAATGTGTAGCCATCCTTCAGGCATCGTGCTGGTGTTTGGCGGCGAGTTCAGCTCCCCCAAGCAAACGACGTTTTATCACTATGGAGACACTTGGGTTTTTGATGCTCACGATAGAGACTGGACTAAAATAGAGTGCAAAAAGTCTCCCAGTGCCCGTAGTGGGCACCGTCTGACCGT
Organism: Wickerhamiella australiensis; assembly: GCA_030579635.1. Classification (NCBI taxonomy): domain Eukaryota; kingdom Fungi; phylum Ascomycota; class Dipodascomycetes; order Dipodascales; family Trichomonascaceae; genus Wickerhamiella; species Wickerhamiella australiensis. The sequence goes on along the minus strand of JAKTRM010000004.1, from coordinate 82,425 downwards.
GTGGAAGAACTACATTCTGTTATTTGGTGGGTTTAGGGACTTGGGTGTTTCAACATCCTACCTCAATGATTTGTGGGCATTTGATATTAAGGACTACCAATGGCACCAGATTGAGATTCCTCAAACTTTGGTAGTACCTGATAGTAGGTCCGGCCACTCGTTTTTACCCCACGCAAGTGGTGCCGCTCTTTGGGGTGGGTACTCTAAAGTCAAAGCTACAAAGGGACTCTACAAGGGAAAGGTACATCAAGACGCATGGATATTGCATATGAAGTCAGATCTCAAGGACATCAAATGGGAACGTCGCAAGAAACCCGGGTTTGCACCTCCTCCCCGCATTGGATGCTATATGGTTCCTCATCAGGGCCGTGGAGTCTTATTTGGTGGCGTTTACGATACAAAAGAGACAGAGGAGTCACTAGACTCTGTCTTTTACAATAGTATACATGCATACAGCACTGAGGCAAATCGCTGGTTCACACTCAGCCTCAAACGCACCGGTATCAAAAACAATAAAACAGCAGTGGTACGTCAGACGGCGGACGAAAAGGGCAAAGACGATTTGGAGAAAAACTTGGAGCAGATCCTGGCCAGCCTAAACATTGATATCAAAGAGATGGAGCAGTATGAGGATCAAGAACCGGCAAAGTCCAACTTGGAGAAGGACGAGAAACCAGCTCGCGAGTATCCGGTCACGATGCAGTTACCACATCCACGATTCAATGCATCTTTAGCCGTCGTGGGTGATCAGTTATTTATTTATGGTGGTACCTGGGAAAAGGGGGAGCATGACTATGCGTTTGATTCACTCTACAGTGTAGATCTCGCTAAACTCAATGGCCTCAAGGTATACTGGGAAGATCTGGGGCTTGATGCTCATGATTCGAGCTCCGAGGATGAGGATGAGGATGATGGCGAAGAGCTTGAGTCTGAGGAAGAAGACACATTGCTGGAGTCAGAAGAGAGCGAGGCAGACGAAGAACAAGAATCACGAGAGGATGAGGCTGATCCTGATCCGCGCCCATGGCTACCCCATCCAAAACCGTTTGAGACATTGCACGGGTTTTACAAGCAACATGTAGGCCCATTTGTTGAGTGGGCTCTCAAACAAAATCCCGATAGCCGCGGAAAGGATTTGCGCAAGTATGCGTTCGAGTTAGCTGAATCGAGGTACTGGGAACGCCGTGAAGTGGTCCGTGTGACCGAAGATCAATTTGAGGAGATGGGTGCTGGCGATGCCGTCTTGGAACGTACTCAAGCAAGAAGCTCTCGTAGATAGTTGCGTCCCCAGGGTGTGTTGAGGTTTCAGCGGGCACAATCACGAACCGCGCTTGACAACACGAACCGCACAAAATATGTATATTAAACACAAACTAAAGGCTAATTCAATATTACTCTATTAAACGCGGCGGGACTTGCTGCTCTTTTTAGCGGAAGATCCAGTAGTCTTGGCTGAGGTAGGCTCGGCAGCGGCGGCAGCGGCCGAGGCAGCGACGGGGGCCTTTGGTTTCCTGGGGGCGAGATAAACCTTGATATAGAAGGAGATAAACAGAACCAAGTAGGAAGTAAGAATAAGGCAGCCGTTGAGAGCGGCGCTCTCCTCACCAGCGCAGGTGCCGTTATTAGGGAGCCAGGGCCAGTACTTGGAGACAAAGTAAGTGTATGAGGCAAAGTATACAAAGCCCAAGTCGATGATAAACTGCAAGATCTGGATACGAGTGACCCAGTGCTTCCACCAAGGACGGATACCACAGGCGCTCAAAAAGTAATAAAAGTACATCACGACATGAGCAAACAAGTTCAAGGAGATAGGCACCCAACTGACACTGGTGAGACCATTAAGCTGAGAGAAGCAGAGCAGGGCGGTGGCGCCGTGATGGTAAGTGTGCAAGAAGGTAAGGGGGCGGTGCTTAAGAACAAGGAACAAGGTATCAAAGAACTCGTAGTACTTGGTGAGGTAGTTGAGGTAGTAGATAAGCTCAATTTTCTGAGTCCACGCCTTGGTGGAGCAGATAGCATAGAAAATACCGTGTCTGATGACCATGGGGAAAATCTGCTCAAGCAATAGCAGCAGCAAAGTGAGCGAGAACAGAGAGAGAATCAAATTGTGAATCTTGAAAATGAGACCAAGCTTGACAGGGCGGGCGTTGCGCAACAACCATTGGCCGCCGAAAATGACCAAATAGTAAAGAGCGATACCACTGGCAACCTCAGGGACAGTACTCATAGGCACCGAAGAGTCAAACTCGTAATGGAAATGCGACACGTCGCGTCCAGTGACCTTGAGTACGGCCTCACGAAACAAGGGGTACACGCTCACGCCAAACGGCTTGTCGAGGGTAGGAATACCAAAATCCCAAAGACGAGGACCTACAATCGCATCGGCAGCGTCATGGACGATGTCCTCCACGGCGTGTGCCACATGGTCAGCCATATGTTCAGCCATTTTACTGTAGAGTGAAAGGAATTTTCTTGACACGAACGCGTTCAAGTAAGCACTGGCGCTCAATTACATAATGCATACCGGTCCGACGTGGGGTGAGTGGGGGATGGAGGGGAGTCCCCATCTTATCGTGTGTCATAAATCTTGTGACAGACAACCCCCTGTTGTTAATGTTGTACTTGTAGCTTCCTCTAGTTCTATAAAACAGATCTATACCTACGCTTTGCTATCTGCTAGTGCTTGTAGCGCCGCTAGTACGTCATGGGGATTAGCCAAGTGATAGTTGGCTATCGTCAATTTGGTTGCCTCCCCAACCGATACGCTGAAATATTTCTGCCGGTTCGATTGGTCGTTAACAGCTCTGAACATATCCTCGTCCGTAGTATCATCACCAGCACAAATGGCAAACTCAGGTGTTTTTTCCTGGTCCTTAAAAATCGTCCGTACAATCTCGCCCTTGTTATATGCTCGAGGGCGGACCTCTATATTAGCTTTACCGCTCATAACATCAACCGGGTAAGAGTGTGCTACCGAGTTTTCGAGATACGCGCGTAGATGACCCGCTTGAAACGCGCCAAATACGGGGTCTGCGCGGCGATAGTGCCATACGATTGCCTGTTTTTTCTGCTCCACAAATGAGCCCTGGGTACGCTCGGTATAGGCTTGCATCACCTCAACCACAATCTGTTTCCATGAATTGTCCATCTTTGCCGCCAAATCTATCCAATCCCCGCCTGCAGGTTTGGTGAAGCATCCGTGCTCGGCACTGAGGTTCAGGTGATAGCTTCCAAGGTGCTGGTCCAAAAAAGCCTGATCGCGCCCAGAAATAATCCACACCTCGTTTTTCTGATTGTTACAGAGTTTAGGCAGTATCTCTTTGAGCTGCTCTGAGGGAACAGCAGCAGCTGGGTCCCGAACAATGGGGGTTAGAGTACCGTCATAATCAAACAAGAATAGGCGTTTTTCAGCACTTTTGTAGGTTTTGAGGAGCAAACTCGAATCCAGGTTTGGAGTATAATGCTGTGATTCATGCCTCAGCTCATGTTTAACCAGCCGGCTCAAGAATGTCTGCACCCAGACCCCGACGCTGTACTTGCTAGTCCACTCAAAGTCACCTGCATCGAGAAAAGGCCGACTGAGACACTCATTGAGAGCCTCGGCAACTCCACCAGGATTATAGGGGTTAATTTTGACACCCTCAGTAAGAATCTCCGAAATACCCATAAACTCCGAGATTATGATTGGACTTTTACGGTCGCGTTGACAGGTTATGTACTCGAGGGCTGCATAACAAGTAGAGTCTCGAATAGATGTGAAAAGGCCCAGATCGCTGGTGCTTAAGAGTGCATAGTATTCCGTCTGGTTGATATACTGGGCATGGTGCTGTACCGGCCACCAGTCCATATCGCCATATATACCATTGATCTCGCTTATAAGCTCAGCAATTTGTTTTTCCGCCTTGAAATCTTGGTTGAACGAGGGAGTGGTGATTTGAATCAAAAGGACACGGCCCCTCCACTCAGGATAATACTCCAGAAACATGGAGTAGGCGTGCAATTTTTGGATAACTCCCTGTGCGTTATCGAGCTTATCGCGGCCAATAATGAGTTTCACACCCTTGTAGATTTTCTTGAGCTCTTTCAATGTTGCTTTTGTCTTTGGCTTTTCGGTTTCTCTAATCACAGCGTTGATATCGATGCCGATATGCTGGACCGCTATCTCAACGACCCGGCCTTCATGCAAAATTTTGTGTTCCTGATGCTCATTTCCAAGTACTCTGATACATGTGCTAAGAAAATGGCGTGCATAAGATGCGCTTTGGACCCCAACGACAGATGATCCAAGCATTCCCTCTATAAGCTCTTGACGCTGCGGAATCGAGCGCAAGAATTCGGAGGAAGGGAACGAACAATGTAAGAATAGGCCAATAGTAGCGTTAGCATCCAGTTTAGCTCTCAGCATTGCTGGCAGCAGCAGTAAATAATAGTCATGAGCCCACACCAGATCTCCCGGTTGATAAATGTTGAGAATTGCATCGGCAAACCCCTGGTTGTATCGTTGGTAGTACTCATACCCATCGTCGTCTTGGGATTCTAGCACTCTCACATCGAGGGTATGAATATAGTGGAAAATCGGCCAAATAGTGTGCTCCGCATACTCACGGACTCGGGCATCAGCCCAGATAGGAATCACGGTGGCATTATTGGCATCGCAGTACATTTTCTCGGCACGTTTCTTTTCATCCAAGCTCAAAATACCCTCCCACGGCTTGCCGCTCTCGGTCTCGATCTCCCCCGTCCACCCCACAAAGATAGGCACCCACTCGCTTTTCTGGAGGCTATCGAGGGCACCTTGCAGACTTGACCGCCCCCTGCGCTGTCTCAATTTTAGTTCCCGTTGGTCGGTGACTACCAGGACCTGGCTAAGCTGAGTGGTTACACAGATAACGCGGCCACTGACTTGAGCACCTGCCTTGAGAGCACTGGTTGGGGACTCTCCCGTAGAATCTGGCGTGTAGGGTTCTTTCTGCTGATCCTGTGCTTCATCCAGAAAGTTGTTCGGGTCCATCAACGGGCCCAGGGCGTCTTCCATTGCACACTGTCTTGGTAGATTACTCTCAAAGGGGGAGAAGGGTCTTGAGGTGAAGAGGGGGTGCTGTGGCCGACAAAGTGCAGAAGATATGTGTAGAGGCTGGAATCCAGGTTAGATTTATGAATGCTTTTTATAATTCGAGATATGTAAAGCTATGTACAGAACTAAGTTCGGGGCTAGCCCGCCGAGATTGGGGGAATTATGGCTACTTCATCGCCCTGACATATTGTATAATCTCCGTCAACGTATTCCAGGTTTACGCTTACCACTGAAGAGGCGATGATTGGTGCAGTTTTAGGGTATTTTGAAGCGATATAGTCCAAGAATTGGTCTACAGTTTTCCCAATTACTAGCTGATCCGACTCCTTCTCTTTGCCAATAGCCTCAGATAACGGACCAAAGTATAATATTTGCATCGCTACGACACGAATATGGCAAGAGAGCAGAGAGGGGAGGCAAAGTGCATAATCACGCGTCAGGACTCCATAGCGGAGAAACTTACGCCACATTTGCCACAAACCCCAGCTCAGAGGCAAGGTGAATGATGATGTTCTGGCCAGTAATCTGCGGGAATAAAAAGGCGTAATCAATCTATTCTCATCTTGATACATATATCGTGTGTGCTTGTAACTTACACAGCCCTCTGGCTATGCTTCTCGGTGGCTTCCGGCTCATATGCACGTCACCCGTGGAGTGCATGTAATGGACCTATCTAGTGCAACGGATTCTGATAACAATGCAGGGCCCGCAGCTGGATGCATGCGTATGCACAACTTTAGAGAGTATTAATTACAGCACCCGGTCGCTCTTGTCCAAGATTCCTCAAAATGCCGAGCAAGTATACCGGTTGGAGTATTGATGAGTGGCGTGACCAGCAACTTGCAGCCTCCTCTTTTGAAGATGCGTTGGCTAATTTGAAGGAGCTCGTCAAATCGTTTGAAAAATCCCCAGAGTGGATATATATTGCTTCCGATGAGGACCTCAAGAGACAGTGGGCACTTGTAGATCACACTCAAAAAGAGAATTTGCCCCTTTATGGCGTCCCATTTGCCGTTAAGGATAATATCGATGTGGCTGAGTTCCCCACAACTGCAGCTTGCCCCAAGTTTCGCTACTTTGCTAGTGAGAGCGCCTTTATTGTGAAGCTTCTCACCGACGCAGGTGCAGTTGTGATTGGAAAAACCAATTTGGACCAGTTTGCAACGGGATTAGTTGGTACTCGCTCGCCTTACGGCATTCCCACCTGTGTTTTCAGCGACAAGCACGTGTCCGGTGGCTCTTCGTCGGGATCAGGTGTTGTTGTAGGTAAAGGTCTCGTCCCTTTCAGCTTGGGCACTGATACCGCTGGCAGTGGCCGCGTTCCTGCCGCGCTCAATAATTTGATTGGCGTTAAGCCCACAGTTGGTGTTTGGAGTACTTCAGGGGTCGTTCCTGCTTGTAAGTCGCTCGACACTGCTACTGTTTTCACTCTTGGCCTTAAGGATGCCGAGACTGTGCTGGAGCTCTGTGCCAAGTATGACCCTCTCAACCCTTATTCGCGCCCTATGCCCTCAGCGCCTCAAACTAGCTTTGGCCGTCGCCCGATCTTTGGCGTTCCTACTGAGCTTGACTTTTTCGGCGATGCTGATAATGAGGCTGCATTTAGGGCAGCTGTTGAGCAGCTTAAATCGGTCGGCGTTGAGGTTCATCCTGTCGATTGTACTGATCTCTTCAGACTTGCTAAACTCTTGTATGAAGGCCCCTGGGTTGCCGAGCGATACCACGCTATTCAGGAAATGCTTGAGAACCCCGAAGATTTGGACCCCACTATTTATAAGATTGTTATGAGTGCTGAGGGAATTTCCGCAATTGATACTTTTGATAAAGAGTATATTCGCCAGGAGATTAAGAAGAAAATTCGTGCCGGGCTGCTTTCTTATCTCGATGGCTTCGTTATGCCTACTTGCCCCCTGAATCCGCTTGTTCAGGAAGTTTTGGACGAGCCCATTGCTGTTAACTCTCGCCAGGGTACTTATACCAACTTTGTCAATCTTAGCGACCTTAGTGCTCTTGCTATCCCCGCGGGTTTCCGTCCCGATGGGTTGCCAGTTGGTATCACCTTAATGTCGGAGGCTTTCAATGATTTCGCTCTTTTAGACGTTGCTCAGCGCTTCTTGGCTACTTATCCTGCTCGCTTGCTCGGTAATACTGGCCGTCATGCTTCTGCCACTGATGATATTGTGGCTTTGCCCACCAGTACCATCTCCCTCGCCGTCGTGGGAGCTCATCTGAGTGGAATGGTTCTCAACTGGCAGCTTCGAAAGGTGAAGGCTACTTTGAGTCTTAAAACAAAAACTTCTGCCAACTATAAGTTATTTGCTCTGCCCACTACACCTGCCAAGCCTGGCATCAGCCGCGTCGCTTCTGGCGGCTCCGCAATTGAGGTCGAGGTTTGGGAGGTACCCACCGAGAAGTTTGGTGAATTTATTGCTATGGTGCCTGCTCCTCTTGGTATCGGTTCGCTTGAGCTTGAGTCTGGCAGATACGTCAAGGGCTTTATTTGCGAGGGCAGCGCGCTCGAGGGCGCCAAAGATATTACCAGCTACGGAGGCTGGCGTCGTTATATCGCCGAGGGTGTAAATTCTGGAAAGCCATTCGATACTGTCTTGATTGCAAACCGTGGTGAGATCGCTGTGCGTATCATCAAGACCCTCAAGAAGATGGGTATCAAGTCTGTTGCTGTTTTCAGCGAGCCTGATCGTTATGCTCAGCACGTTTTGGACGCTGATTATGCCGTAGACTTGCACGGTGTTTCTGCTGCCGAAACATATCTCTCTGTTCGCAAGATTATCGACGCTTGCAAGCAGACCTCTGCCCAGGCCGTTATTCCTGGATATGGGTTCCTTTCTGAGAATGCTACGTTTGCCGATATGTGTGGTGAGGAAGGAATTATCTTTGTTGGTCCCTCTGGTGAGGCAATGCGCCGTTTGGGCCTCAAGCACTCTGCTCGTGAGATTGCACAGAAAGCTGGTGTGCCGCTTGTTCCAGGTAGTGATCTAGTAGAGGACGTTGAGGAGGGTCGCAAAATTGCCAATGAGCTCGGATACCCCGTCATGATCAAGAGCACCGCTGGTGGTGGTGGTATTGGCTTGCAACGCGTTGATAATGACGAGGAGTTTGATAAGGCGTTTGTTTCCGTCAAGCGCCAAGGTCTTGCATACTTTGGTGATTCCGGTGTCTTCCTTGAGACGTTTGTTGAGAATGCACGCCACGTCGAGGTCCAGGTGTTTGGTGACGGCCGTGGCAAAGCCATCGCTATTGGTGAGCGTGATTGCAGTCTGCAGCGCCGCAACCAAAAAGTTATTGAAGAAACCCCTGCTCCCGATATTGATGATGACACTCGGGCTGCCATCCGCAAGAGCGGTGCCGATTTGGCTGCTTCTATGAACTACAAGTGTGCCGGTACTGTTGAGTACATCTTTGATGCTGCTCGCAATAAGTTCTATTTCCTCGAGGTAAATGCCAGGCTTCAAGTTGAGCACCCAATCACTGAGATGTGCTCTGGCCTTGACCTGGTTGAGTGGATGGTCTTGGTTGCCGCTGATCGCCCACCTAACTTTGATGTCCCTATTGAAAATAAGGGTGCTTCAATGGAGGCTCGTCTCTACGCTGAGAACCCTGCTAAAGATTTCTTGCCTAGTCCTGGTCAAATTACTGAGGTCAAATTCCCTGAATGGGCTCGTGTTGATGGGTGGGTGTCTAAGGGTACCGTTATCTCCACCGAGTATGACCCTACTGTTGCTAAGATCATCGTCTATGGTAAGGACCGTGCTGATGCTTTACGTCTTTTGAACAAGGCACTCAGCGAGACGGAGGTCTCTGGTGTTATCACTAATTTGGACTATTTGCGTAGTGTTGCCAGCTCCAAGATGTTTGCTGAAGCAAAGATGTTCACCAAGGTATTGGACAGTTATGTTTATCAGCCTCACTCTATTGAGATTACTGCTCCCGGTTCTTCCACAACTATTCAGGATTACCCCGGTCGCACCCTGTTGTGGCACATTGGAGTTCCTCCTAGTGGCCCAATGGACCATTTTGCTCACCGTGCTGCTAATCGCATTGTTGGTAACGATGAAAAGGCCCCGGCTCTTGAGGCTACATTAACTGGCCCCTCGATCATTTTCCATCACGACTCGATTGTCGCCGTTACTGGTGGTCGTGCTTCGGTCACTGTTGACGGTAAGGAAGTCGAACAATGGACACCTATTCAAGTCAAAGCTGGTACTAAATTAGCGATGGGCAAACTTGTGACTGGCTGTCGCGCCTATATTGCCATTCGTGGTGGCCTGGATGTGCCCGAGTATCTTGGCAGCCGCAGTACTTTTGCTCAAGGTAAGCTGGGCGGCTACAATGGCCGTGTTCTCAAGTTTGGTGATGTTATTCCTCTCGGCCAGCCAAACTTGCCCGGTTGTACTCTACCTCCGACTATTTGTGAGCCTGCTGCTTTCCCTCCCCAGCTGATCCCCAATTACACCAATAAGTGGGAGATTGGTGTCACCTGCGGTCCTCATGGTGCTCCAGACTTCTTCAAGCCCGAGTCTTTGGACGTCTTCTTCTCGACTCAATGGAAAATCCATTACAACTCTAATCGGTTTGGTGTTCGCTTGATCGGTCCCAAACCAGAGTGGGCTCGTTCCGATGGTGGTGAGGCTGGCCTTCACCCTTCTAATGCTCACGACTATGTCTACAGTTTGGGTGCAATCAATTTCACTGGTGATGAGCCAGTGATCCTGGCCTGCGACGGTCCATCTCTTGGTGGATTCGTTTGCGGTGTTGTTATTGTCGAGGCGGAGCTTTGGAAGGTTGGTCAGGTTAAACCTGGAGACTTGGTCAAGTTTGTCCCCATTGATACCGAGCAAGCTGCTGCTGTTAAGGAAGCAGTTGATAAGCGCGCCAACGCAGAGGTTGTTGAGGTCCCTCAACTCGTGTCCACCCGTCAGGAGCCTATTCTATACTTTCAGCAAGCATCCGAGTCGGGTCCCAAAGTAGCCTACCGTCAAGCTGGCGACCGTTATATTCTGGTTGAGTATGGTGATAATGTCATGGATCTTAATCTTCGCTACCGTGTTCACGAGTTGATGCAAAAGACTTTGGGCGTCGTCCAGGGTGTGCTCGAGATGAGCCCTGGTGTTCGGTCGGTTCACATTGAGTACGATCCCAAGATTATCTCTCAGGCCGAACTGATGAAGCAGCTGATTTCGATTGAAAAGAGTATCAAATGGTCCAAGTCCTGGAAGGTGCCTTCTCGCATTTTACGTTTGCCCATGGCATTCGAGGATGAGCTCACCTTGAGCGCAGTCACTCGTTATGAGGAAACCATTCGCTCTGAAGCTCCTTGGTTGCCCAACAACGTCGATTTCATTCGTGATGTCAACGGATTTGATGACCGTAACCAGATCCGTGATATGATGTACAGCGCGCGTTTCTTGGTGATGGGTCTTGGCGATGTGTACTTGGGCGCCCCGTGTGCCGTTCCCCTTGATCCTCGGCACCGTTTCCTCGGCACCAAGTACAACCCCAGCCGCAGCTGGACACCCAATGGTACCGTTGGTTTGGGTGGTATGTATATGTGCATCTACACTATGGAATCTCCAGGTGGTTATCAGCTAATTGGCCGTACTATTCCTATCTGGGATAAACTCTGCCTCAACAAATACTCTTCTGATGGTGAACCCTGGCTTCTCAGTGCCTTTGACCAAGTTGAATACTTCCCCGTTACCGAGGACGAGCTCGAGAAGTACGTCAAACAGGTAGAGCACGGTACTTATAAGTTATTGATTGAGCAGTCTGAGTTTGACGCTGGTGACTACCACAAATTCCTTGATGATAACGCCGACTCAATCAAGCGCCACTTGGCTCAGATCGAGTCCAAGCAAGACGAGTTTGCTCAGCTGATTGCTGATAGTGACCGCAAGATCGATACAGCCACTGTTTCTGTTGATGCTACCAAGTTTAGCGATACTGCTGAGCTCTGTTATTCTGAGATTACTGGCCGGTTCTGGAAGCCCGTCGTCAAGGAAGGTGACATTGTCAAAAAAGACGAGCCGGTGGTTATTTTGGAAGCCATGAAGACCGAGATGAGCGTCGTTGCACCTGTTTCCGGTAAGGTTGTCAAGATCATTCACAAAAATGGCGATATGGTAGATGCTGGCGACATTGTTGCGGTTATTGAGCCATAGAGTCCCCTACCAGAATGTAAATTTAAATTATTGTTGTATGAATAAATTGTACTAAATTTGTTGATTGAAATACCGTTGATCAGCTGGCAGCTGGCACGAGGTCTTTCTGAGCGTATAATTCAATGTTAGTAACTACATACTTGAGACACTAGTACAAATGATCAGCGGAATCTAAAACTAACAAGACCGTTGATACTCATTGCGGCTTGAAGCCGCTTTTTCAGAAGCTCTGAATGCTTCCCAGAGCTGATGCAAAAGGTGCATAACCGAGCGTCCCGCATACAATATATTCAACTTGTACATGAGCCGCAAGGCCCGGCTCCTTGAACAGTAAACGACAGAGCCCCCAAGATAGACGAGAAACGTGGGCGTGAGTTGCCAGGTAGCTAAAGTGTATATTCAGATGTTGGAGAGCCAATAGGAGTTAAGCTAGCAGTCTTTCAATTTGTAATCGCTACAATGCAACTTTACAAATCATTCTCTGTTTGGGGTGCCGACATCTACACAGTATATGCGCAGAATTGTGCATGGCTGGGAGCGTGGTTGGAGGAGCAAGGTGTCGTGAGATTGGGATTCTTAGTTTATAGAATTCCAAAGATTACACTCTGTGTTACACTTTACCCTTTTATTTGTGGCTGTAGTGGCCCTGAGATCCATTGAAATCATCACCAGCTTTAGTCCATCGGCACTAGACTCACGGGACCCTAGCCCAGATGCAGATTTCCCTGGGAGACCAACCGTTATGCCGGAGGAGAAAAAAAGTTGTGCAGCTAGATCAAAACAAAGTGTGACGATTCTATCAGCCAATTGTGACAGACTCGGGATGCACAAAGGTGATCAAGCCCTAGCTCTTTCGAGTGACAATCCTCAGACATTGTCACATGAATTGATGGCCTAGGGGACTTTTATCTCGTGTCGAGAGTCGACACTGCTTTCAATATGATTGCAGGCGGCACAAAAAATTCGATAATAGTAAAAGTTGTTGAGCTGGAGCTTAGAGTCCCACTGCGGGTCTAGTTAACCGGGTTAACCTCATGTTGTGGCTTGAAGGGCAGGCAGCCACCCGGATGACCTAATTCAGTGAATTTTGATTTGATACCGATTGTGCTGATCGATTGAGTTCGCCATTGGGGCTATCAAAACAAACGGAATGTACTTGAAGGCCCGGGGTATGATCCGGGTCGCTAATTGCACCTCTTTTCAAATTGGCAGTTGACATATGCACATCTTACATGTGTCGCGGTTAGGGCGGGAGGCTTTCAATTCACATGCATGCATATTGGGCTCAAACTGGTAGAGGAGCAAGCTATCGTTATTCAAGAACATACTGCAATAGCAAACAATATGGAAAGCATAGGATAAGATGTGAATGCCATTAATGCTTTTTAAATTTGCTTGCTATGTATCGCATGGGATTTCTCAAGAGTTGTACACAATTTTAGTGTTTGCCTATACGCAACCAAGTCGCATGACAGGTGCATGAAGTTCGGAAATACTAGGCAGTTGCGTGCGCTTTGGCGCAAAATTGGGTGCTAATATGCTACCTGGCTAAAGCGCAAAGCCGAGAATTGGAGTTGTTCACGTCCAGCTATTGTTTCTAATCAACTGATACTTCTGAATGGGCCCTATGCGTTCAAAGCTAGCTCCGACCGGTGAGCGCGGCGCAACCCTGGTGCATATACTATGCATACCATATAAAAAGGGCCAAGGGTATCACTGTAGCCCCAACCAGGAACTGATCCACAAATGCGAATCTCGATCGTAGGAGCCGCCATTCTAGCCCTTTGTTGGGCACATGAGGAATGGGAAGAAGAAGAAAGTGTAGGCGCTAGTCACATGGATCATGCTGCCATGGAGATGGACCACCACGAGGCAATGGAAAATTCACAAATGTCGACGCAGATGCCCAAATCCATGAGTCTGAATAGCACAAATATTACTGCCAGCCCTGCAAGCAGTGGTGGTCATTCGCACGGGCGCCCAATTTTAGATATGCTCGATATGCTTGAGCCACAGCAACGCGCGTACTGGTTAGCATACGACCCAACCACGTATTTTAATGCAGAGGGTGGCTCCAAGCCACTGCTTTACTTGCATGCGGCGACCCAATTCTTGGCACTGGGAGTTTTGCTGCCATCCGTTTCATTGCTTGCATTTCAGCAAGCATCACAATGGCTGTATTTGCCGCTGCAGACATTGATTGTTGCTCTTGCGGCTGGAAGTACATTTGTTGCTTCACTTTACTCATTCACTCTCGAGAAGAGCCTTTATCCTGGTAACTGTTATGGAAAGGTGCTGGTCATTTTTCTCATTACTTTGATTGTGCACTGGATCGCAGTGGTGTCTAAGAATGTTACCCAGCAGTACGGGACTGCGCTTGATGGGTGTGATTATCGCATGGCTGACCTTGAGCGCCCCTCGCAAGATTCAGGGAATGATTGCGGTGATAGTATTGGCTCTCAAGATGACGTTGATGATTTAGAAGAGCAGCCTATTGGTCAATTTAGTCACGGCAGAATCCCTCGCATGGCTGAAAAACTCGCTCATTCGCGATTCGGAGTGGTGTTTGAGACATTTCACTCATGTGCTCGCACGCTTGTATGGCTCCTTACAGTTCCTTTAGTGATGTTTGGATTTGCTGTTCTGATGATCGGTACTTTTATCGGGTTCCGTATGGGTATGGGCCACAATGTCTTTGGACTGCTGGCTCACGCTATCAAGGGTAGTGTTTTCTTCATGCTTGGATTTGTCGAGCTTGCCCGGTACTTTGGTGCTTTTTCTAGTAAAGGTATGGCGTGGAACACGATCAACCTCGCCTTTTCCAAAAGCAGCAAGCCAGCTCGCAAGTGGTATCAGATCTGGCCCGAATACCCTACGATGGAGTTTTTACAGTCGTTTTTGATTTTCTTTTATGGGTCCACAAACATCTTTTTAGAGCATCTAGGAAATGATAATGGAAAATGGTCACACAAGGATTTGCAGCATGCTTCAATTGCATTTATGTTTCTGGGGAGCGGCCTGTGCGGGATGGTACTCGAGTCACGCACTGTCTCTCGGTTGCTTGCTCAGGGATTCGGATTTGAGACCGAGACATCCCTGGTACGTTCGTGGAGTATCAACCCATTCCCTGCATTTACTATTTTTTGGACAGGCGCATTGATGTCGCAGCACCAGCAGGAGACTCCCCTGGCGACTGCTATCCATGTTCAATGGGGTATGCTCTTGAGTGCAGCAGCAGTGATTCGTGGGCTTACGCTTGTACTATTGCAGACCAAAACCGACAACAGCCGCCCTGACTTACCACAAAGACCATTCACTGAGCTCTTATGTAGCTTCTGCCTCATTGCTGGCGGCATGATATTTGTTCTCTCGAACCGCGAGTCTGTTGAGGCAATGATTTATATGGGTATAAATCAGATGTTTACACTCATTGTCGGTGTTGGCATAACCTCGCTACTGATGGTTGTTGCTTCCCTTGCACTTGCCTTCAAGGGCTGGGCTGCCAGATCATAGAGCTTGATTTATTTTTTTATCTATTTGCAGTACATAACTTGTTTACATTAGAGTTGTACACGTTTAAATATGGGAGAGCCGAGAGCTCATGCTAGCCTTGTGATTTCGGAGCTCTAAGAGGCCAATTGGCAGGCAAAATTCGAGAGCGAATAATCAATTGTGTTTGGCTTCAACGCTCGAGGCCCTGTGTGCGATCTGGATCCGCAGTTAGCGCGCTTAACAGCAGCACACCGTTGCAACCCCCCTACACCGCTAATCCCCAATACTACTCACTCTGGCTTATTCGGATAAGGCGCCAAGCGAGTATATGTAGCGTGTCCGGTCCAAAACCGTTCTAATGGGCGCAATAGAATATATTGCAATTTGGCCCGCTTGGAGCCCTTGGGCTCGCCATTGTGCGCCCTCAGGTTGTCGTTCTGCACGAGCAAGCGCGCAAACCCAATGATAACCAATGCAAAATACAGCTTGGCCAGCAAACTGAAAGTGGTGCAAACAATGGTGACTGCGAGCTCCTGGCCCACGGTAGCACTCTTGTTCAGCGCTTCTTCACGTGCCCAGAGCAGGGCCTGCCGAGCTGCAGGATTATTTTCTTGGGCCTTTTTAGTGCCCACAACGAACCAATGCACAATGAAAAAAATCGTGAATCCAAGATTCATCAGTGTGTCGAGAAGGTACACATGAGCATAGCAAAGCGAGGCCAATGCGTCTCTGTGACGGATCCGGTACGCGAACCAAACAAAAAAGGGAAGTTCTACGACGCTAATTACGTTCATGACCCATTCTACTACTGTGAGTGGATGCGAGGTTACCAGAGCCCCCAAGGCATAGAATGCAGACGCTTTGTTGAAAATCGCTACAACACTGATGATATCTGCACCCACCTGGATAGGCAGCAGGAAAAAACTCCTGGGAATCAACGACAGATTGAACATTCTGGGAAGATAGAGAGGAGGCTGGCAGACGGTGAAGGGACCAGGACGCCGGCGATTACAAATATTTTTCACAGAATGGACGAAGAGGAATTCTCAAAGAAATTAAAGATCTCAGAAAATGATTTCTACAAAAAGGGAACCCGTATTTCTAAATTGAATGGTGGGCTATCAGTTGACAAGTCCGAGCAAGGCACTACCGAATCGGTTTTAGATGGGAGAACCAGAATGATTCTATTTAAAATGCTCAATAAAGGTATCTTTGATGATTTCAGGGGATGCATATCTACTGGAAAGGAAGCAAACGTTTACAGGGCTATCTCACAAGGCGAGGATGGGGCCCCGGATGTGCAGAGGGCAGTCAAGGTCTACAAGACAGCTGTTTTGGCATTCAAGGACCGAGAACGGTATGTAGCTGGCGAATATCGATTCAGACATGGGTATTCAAAACACAATCATCGTCTCATGGTCAAGTTATGGGCCGAAAAAGAGACCCGTAACCTAAAGCGCATCTATAGGTCAGGCATCCCGGTACCCAAACCACTTTATCTTTTTTCGCACATTTTAGTGATGGAATTTTTAGGTGACGAGGAAGGCTACGCATCACCTCGACTCAGGGATGCGCCTATTGATCCAGATGAGTATACACCCCTGTACAGACAGCTACTTGCTTATGTGCGTATAATGTATCAGGAGTGTCACCTTGTACACGCAGATCTCTCGGAGTATAATATACTCTATCATGAAAAGAAGCTATGGATTATAGATGTGTCTCAGTCAGTCGAGCATGATCACCCCTCATCATTAACGTTTCTCCGCATGGATATCAAGAATGTAAACGATTATTTCCGCCGACAAGGAGTTGATACCTTGAGTGAGATTCAAATCTTTAAATTTGTCACTGGCGAGGGCGCTGGGCAGCAGGACCTTGACAGTCTTGTGGCTCAACTGGGCGAGATTGATCCGTGCAAAGATGCAGATAGTGCCCAATCAGATGCTGTTTTTCGTGATATTTATATCCCTCGTACCCTTGATGAAGTGTTCGATGTGGATAGAGATACTGATAAGGTCCTCATGGGCGATACTGACTCACTTGTGTATAAGGACCTCCTTAAGGTAAAAAACAGCAAGCAGGAGCAGGAGAGCGAAGAGAGCGAGGAAGAAGGAGAGTCAGGCGAAGAGGAATCTGATTTATCTGATTCGGATTCTGAAGTTGAGGATGTGTGGGATGACAAGTTTGATGAACCTCGTAAATTCGCTGATCGTGAGGCGAATAAAGAGCGCAAGAAGCAGGTCAAGGAGGAGCGTCGCGAGAAGCGGGCTAATAAAAAGCTTCGTAAAAAGGACAAAAAGCGATTAGTTGCAAAGTCTAAATCAAGGGGCAAGAAATAGTTTCTGGCCCCTGGTAATGACGATAGCGCGATAACCTATTGTGCATATGATAAGAGTGATAATAAATATATAATTCGCCTAGGTGGTATCTTGAAAATGAGTTTCCTAAATCTATCAATTTGTGCCACGATTTGGGTCATATTGACCCACAATACCTGCTAGCTCAAGAATAGACCTGTCCTCACCAACATTGACGTTCTGACGACGAACGACCTCTTTTTTCTCCCATTCCCACTCGCGCTTTTGCTTTGCAAGCACTCGCTCGTCTCCAATACCCCAAGTCTCTACTGTCGTAATAGTGAACCTGTCTTCATATGGAATTGGTACCGAGAGATGAGGGTCAGGCTGGAAAGTGCCACCTTCCCCAATACACCTAAAGGCGCCGTGTTCAAGAAACCGATCAAGCACCAGCGCAATATTAGCATTCCGCTGAAAAATGAATCGCTTTGTTTGGGGTGGCAACACCCCGAATCCGATACCTCCCAAATCAGGACTGAAATACCCGATCCCATCGGTGTTTGAAATGGAGGGTGCCACTGTAAAGATACTGAAATTGGGTTCGAGTTGGTAGATTGTGGTTTTAGGCCCAGCAAATCCGCGTTTGTTGCTCACCTTCCACGCATTGTCCACCACAACTGCAAACGCTACCCTGTTGGAGATACGAGACGTTGTATCAGTGACCATGGGTACTGACGCGTCCCACTCTGGCACTGGCTTGAGGGTACGTTTGCCCTTGAGAAAGAGGATTGTGGGTGCCTTCCAATTTACTACCTTGGACTCAAAGGCACGCATTGAGAAACCGTCGTTCCGGGCTTGATAGAGACGAATAGAATCCAGGACCTCTGGCCCTCGGGCCATATATAGCACGCAAATCTCGTATGGCTTAATGGCAGTCTGGGAGAGTTTAAGGAGCGGAAGGGATGAGGAAGGGTCAGCTGACGGGGAGTTTATCCTCTCAAATAAAAGTTGATCCCATATAATCTGTAAAGAGTGTATTAGCAAGGGGAAACGGTCAACCAAAGCTGTAAAGGCAACAAACCCAATAATTGGGCCCTTGAATGGCTCAAGAATCAGCTTAGCTGCCTCTTTAGCATCACTCGTGACCTCGATAGTGAACACTGTATTGGGCTCGTATGTGTAAACACTGCACAAGAGGGCTACAAAGTCAAAGAACTCGGTAAACTGGATGTAAAATTTTGTAGCATCGATATCTGCCAATGATAGGTCGCCTGGAACGGTACTGATATCAGCCGAAGGGTCGGGCCTTGCCGCTAAGCTCAAAAACAGGAGCTTGGTATACTCCAGCGAGTCCATTTTCAAGTATTGTGGAAGCTTTCGATCATAAAAAGCGATGACCTTGAGTATGTTTTCACAAATTGAGCCCCTTAGTGCCATACTTTTGGGGTAAGCTGCGAGAAACTGGGCACTTTGGGCCATGATTGCGGATCCGGGGATGGACTCAGAAAGGCCCAGGGATTGAAGGACTTGCTGGTCGTTGGTAGCCTGAAATTGGTTTTTGAAAGAAAATTTTTCAATTTCAGAGAAAACTGATGCTGCAATGGCGTTGATTTTGGCTTCAGCGTCCACAGGAGCTGAGACTTGTTGGCCCATGATATAGAGGCTATTGGCAGGATGGCTTACAGTAACCCCACTGGAAGAATCAACACTATTGTCAAAGATAGTAAGATATGGTGGCTTCTTTGGAATTATTTGGAGTGAAAAAGGAACTGGTGGAGTCGCTTGTGCCATTCAGCTTCTCCATCAATGACGATGACACCGAAGCCGAATCAAGCGACTCGGAGCAAGAGCTCGAAATTGAGGACCTGGAAATTGAACCCCACGCTCACCTCAAGGGATCGCCATACGTATACTACTCGTCTTCTCACATTGATAAATCACAAGTTATAGCCGTGTACAAGCGGTGGTTCGATCTGGAGCAGCTCCAAGATGCCCCGGTGGAGGCCCTTAAGCAACTTGATCCTAATGGCAAGAGCCTGGTAATGCTGATTGGCGGTGGTCATTTCGCGGCAGCAATAATCCAGCACAAACCAAAATCGCTTGTACCCGACAAACTCAATCCGTTTGCAAACATAGTGGTACTGGAACACAAGAGTTTCCACCGGTACACCACACGCCGTAAACAGGGAGGGGCTCAAAGTGCTAATGATAATGCCAATGGTAAAGCCAACTCAGCCGGCTCGAATATCCGTCGACAAAATGAGATGATGTTGAGACAGGAAGTCCAGCAATTGCTCGAGAGCTGGGCACCGCAGATCAAGGGCTGCCAACGCATTTTTTACCACGCTTCAGGCCGCACTAATAAGAAGATTGTTGTCGGATGGGCGCCTAAATGCCCAATCGCCTCTGATGATTCTCGCCTGAGGAGAATACCGCTGAGCACAAGAAGACCCACCGCGGATGAAGTTAAGCGGTGCTGGAAAGAGCTCACACGGGTCAGGATTATGGATGCGCCAGAGATGGAGATGCCAGACCGACCTAAAGAACTCAAAAAGGTTGAGGAGCCTGAAAGAGCGGCAACCCCACCGCCAGAACTTTCCTCTGAGGAGCAATGGGAGCAAAATGTGGTGAAAGCCATCAAGAAGTCATCTCTTCCAGAGTTACAGTCACTTCTTGCTTCCGATTTGAATGCAAAATTACCTGGTGTTGGTACAACACCTCTGCTTTACGCGGCCAGAACTGGCAAACACCAAGTGGTGGCTGCATTACTTCGATGGGGAGCTGATCCCAGGACAGTTGGTGGTAAAAGCCTTGGAGAACTGAGTAAACCGCACCCCAAAGTTACTACTGCTCTTCAAGCGGTGCGCAAAGAGTTAGGGGAGGAGAAATGGAACTGGAATAAAGCCGGGGTGGGCGCGCCCATGTCGCTGGAAGAATCGAGTGCACTGGAACAAGTAGAGCGTAAACAGGCTGTAAAGGCACAGATCGAGGCCTTCAAACAAGAAGAAAAGCAGGCGAAAGAGCAGCAAATCGAGAAGCTGATCCAAAAGCACGGTACTGGCAAGAATCTGGGAGGCACAAAGGCCCAAACTGCAGGGCTGAGCGAAGAGGAAAAGCGTCACATTGAGCGTGAGAGAAGAGCACGAGCTGCTGAGGCCCGCCTGAAAAAATAGGAGAGAGAAAGAGAGCTCCCGAACACGCGCTTGTATCCTCGCGTGCTTATCCAGAACTCCCTGCTTCACTAATGGTACTTTAATCTACATAAATTCCGAGAGAATTATGATCCCAGTTGATTCAAAGCTACGGAACTACACCCACCTTTCTTTCAGTACTTAAACCAGTTGACAACTATGCCCTAACAAGCGCTCCCTATATAGTCTCCAATATCCTGCTTACTCCAGAGGCACCTTCAAGCAGCACTCGTACCAATGCACTGCAAAGAGTACTTGCAGCCGGATGGGATGCCCAGTCAATGTACTTTACAACTGGCAAATAGTATCCTATTGGTTTGCATTATCCCGTTTTCAGGTTGGTCGATTCTGGCCCACACTACGGGTCCCAAGGCGCAGCCCTCAAGATTGCGGATCGCCGGGTTTATAGCTGGTTGTGCTTGTATATTTGCGCAGAAACCACTAGTTTTGATAGCCTATTTGCTTCTTTTGGTCGATGAATGGCTCCAATTGTTCAAGGCACCGATTGCTGGCGGCCAGCAACTCATTTTTTATGCAGCGCAATCTTTCTTGGCAATTCTCGGCTTGAATAAGGGGAAATGGCAAAGCTATGCCGGTATATTCTATTTGGTAGCATTTGTTGGGGAGTTTATGGGCTCCAATAACCGTCCCCTGGGGTACCCTCGAGCCACCATCTTCGCTAAAATTAGCAACTCATACCTGTCGCATATGCTGAGCGTTGCACGCAATGGACAATTGACTCGAGATGACTTTGCTGAATGCCCTGTAGAGCTCAACACTGGCAGGGCGTATGCTGATTTCTCTCAGCAGCTTGAGGCCTCCAGTTTCCGCTGCCTTGTGGCCCTTTTGAGATATAACAAATGGCGAATGCTTATGGCTACATTTCTGGATGTACTTTCTACTGTCTTGGCGTACATCAGGCCGCTTGTGTTGGGCGCTTTCCTAACATCGCTTAATGCTTACCGGTTAGGACAACAGAAAGTTTATCCCAGCCTTTACCTGGCTATTAGTATTGGTATATTGCAAATGAGTACTCCTGCCCTTGGTACACTTATGCAAAATATCAATTCTGTCATCAGTGGCACTACAGGCGCTGCCTTAACTGAGGCCGTGTATCGCAAGACAGCTAAGCTTAGCAACGAGTCGCGCCAGGTATACGATAGCTCCAAAATCATGAATTTGCTCAATGTCGATACCACAATTATTCAGAATGCTTACAGTCTCTTCCCTACTCTTATCGAGGCACCAGTAGGACTTGCAGTGTGTACCTGGCAGCTCTATCATTTCATCGGTAAGGCATCTTTGGCAGCTATCCCAGTTTATGGTATTTTTATTCCGTACACTAGCTGGCACATGAAACGGATCTATACATTTTTCCCTCAGCTCATGAAAGCAAAAGATATCAGGACCAAATCTCTCTGGGGTATTCTTCGCAACATCAAATCACTGAAACTATATGCATGGGAGGAACCTTATGAAGACCAGGTCTCTTTTGAGCGGAAATCTGAGCTCAAGATTATGCAGCGGTACTGGCGTCTCAGCTCCATATATCGATGTATCACCATCATGATGGATGACTTTGTTGCCTCGGCTATATTTATTGCGTATTTGTGGTATTCTGGCCATGCACTAACTCCTGAAATTGTATTCCCAACGCTGAGTTTGCTTGCATTTTTATCTGACCCATTCACCAGTTTCCCTTCTGCCATCTCAGGGATCGGGCGAGCTGTTGCTTCTCAGCGTCGGTTAACTGAGTTTTTAACTCAGAAAGAGCATGAATCGGTAAACTATACAAGTACAAGCGAAAACGGAGGGAATTCCCGGCCGGTCGAAATTGAAAATGCAAGCATTTCATGGAATGAAACCACGCCTACACCAGTGATCAAAAACATATCACTCAATTTAGGAAATGGTGACCTCTGCTGCATCGTTGGTCGTGTAGGTACAGGAAAAACAGCATTGTTGCGTGCGATCTGTGACCAAATGTATATCTCCTCGGGCCGCGTTTCTGTAGCAGGCACTATTGCTTATTGCCCCCAGGAGCCATGGTTGCAATTCAAAACAGTACGCGAGAACATTCTGTTTGGTCTTGATTTTCACGAAGATTTCTACCAGCAAACAATCAAAGCATGTGAGCTGGAGACCGATATCAAGTCCTTACCAAAGGGTGACCTCACTCAAGTGGGCGAGAAGGGTATTTGCCTGAGTGGAGGCCAAAAGGCGCGTGTAGCATTGGCGCGCGCAGTCTATTCGAGAGCAGATATATTTGTGCTGGATGACGTACTGAGTGCGGTTGATGAGCACGTTAGCCGGAATCTTGTCGCCAATCTCTTCAGTCCCAATAGTATTCTGGCTGGTAGAACGATAATCCTGGCTACCAATAGTACAGCTGTTTTACGGCATGCTAGCATCGTCGTTACTCTTGGCCTCGGTGGCAATTACTCTATTAGCGGAGCCAGCGATAGCGTCTTGCCCACCCCATGTGAGAGTGTCGCTTCCACACCTCAAGCTCAGAGCACGAGCACATCGGGGCTTGCTGATGCAACTACAAGTCCAAGCATCGCATCTCAAAAGGATATAGCATTGGCCATTGACAAGTATACGCGTGAACTCCTCCCCGAGTCTGATCGGTTTAAGAACCTCCAGGTGCCGGGACCGTTACCGGAGCCTGTCCTGGGCACTGGTGTAGACTTTACAGCTATCGAAGAGCAACTTTCTGAGGAACAAAAGGACCAAAAGGCAAATGTGATCAAGGTATTCTTCCGGTACCTCAAGTCAGCTGGCTGGCCCATTCTCTCAGTCACGGTGTTCTTCTTTATTGCCAGTGTTGTATTCCCCAACTTGATTTTAATTTGGCTGACTATCTGGAGTGACAAGCGGCTCAGTGGGATTGATGAGGCCCGATTCTATGTTACTGTATACTTGAGTTTATCCGCATTTACTGGCCTATCGGTTTTCCTGAGCATCTATTACTTTTATGGCCATGTTGCCAACGATGCTTCTTCTACACTTCATGCTAAGATGGTGCAGACCATTCTTGAGAGCCCCATGACGTTTTTTGACACGACACCCATGGGTGCGATCATGAACAGGTTCACTGGCGATATTAGCACTTTGGATGGTAACGTGCCTACAACTCTCTTGAATTTCTGTCGCACAGCATTCATGGCAGTGTGCAGTTTTATTATCACGCTGGTGGGTGCTCCTTTTCTGATTGTCGTGGTGGTACCACTGATGCTTTTGTATAACAATTTTCGGCGATCGTATATCCCCTGTTCTCGTCAAGTGCAACGCATCTCTAGTGCCTCAAGGGGACCCATTCTGAGCCATATAGAAGAAAGTGTCAAGGGTATTGGAACAGTGAAAGCGTTTGCCCGCTGGCCTCAATTCATTGAAACCTATCAAGTGCGAAGTGACTATTGGATGGAGTCTCTATTTCTTCGAGCGGCGCTATCACGCTGGCTCGGGTGGCGCGTGCGTCTTATTACTGTCACTATGGTGTGGTGTGCTGCGCTCTCGATGGTGGGACTCGCCAAGTACAGCTCAGTCTTTACTATAGGTTTGGCGGGTATTGTGATGCACACAACTCAACGAACTGGAGTTTACTTGGCGCGGATTATTCGTACTGCCGCAGGTATGGAGGTTAGCGCCGTAGCTGCTGAGCGTATCTTTGAGTACTGCGATCTCGATACTGAGGCTGCACGTCAAACAAGTGCTGACCCCAAGGGATTATGGCCCCCTAATGGCCAGGTGGAGTTCAACGACTTTTCCACCCGGTATAGACCTGATTTGCCTGTTGTTTTGAAAAGTATAAGCATCAAGGTTAAACCACAGGAAAAGATCGGAGTTGTGGGCCGAACCGGCGCGGCCAAATCAACACTTTGTTTGGCAATTTTTCGTATTTTAGAGGCAGTGAGCGGCCAAATTGATATCGATGGCACGCGCATATCCGAACTTGGACTGAAAACGTTGCGCCGTAACCTATCTATTATCCCGCAAGATGCCCAGATTTTCTCGGGCACGCTTCGCCAAAATCTCACTCCGTTGAATGAGTTTAGCGATGAGCAGTTGCGGCATGTCTTGAAGTTGTGTCATCTGGAGCGCCATTTCTTTGAAGAACTTGGAACTGGTCTTGACGCGGTACTCCTGGAAGGCGGAGAAAACCTGAGCCGTGGACAAGCTCAGCTAATTTGCCTGGGTCGGGCACTACTACACGACTCACCCATTTTAGTGCTCGATGAAGCTACCGCGTCTGTTGATACCGAAACAGATGCCATTGTGCAGCAAACGATTCGCACTGAGTTCAAGCATAAAACCATCATTACTATTGCGCACCGCCTAAACACAATCATGGACTGTGACCGAATCCTAGTCCTTGATCATGGTGAGGTCAAAGAATTCGATACCCCGGAGAACTTGTTGGCCCGAAAGGGTGAGTTTTATGCTCTAGCTCAAAATCCAGAAGACCTAGCATAAAGAACTAGGTTATTGGTCTTGCTGGACCCACCTAGCTTTATATATATATATATATATATATATATATATATGTATATATTATCAATTGCACCTTTGCCGGTTTCTATTCGCTTGCGCTTTTTCGGGTTATAGTCTAAAGTATATAGGAGCCCTCGAAAGCTGAGCGCGAGTTGGCCCTGGTAAACTCAAAACATAACTGCGTAGTAGACATAGAAACAGTCTGTAGACTTTGTTCTGAACCGGCCCCTATTTGCAACTACGGCTGTGGAGAAGTCCTTGCTTTTAGTTTTCACAATAACGTTAAATAAAGTCTGTGGGCTACCGCTAAAATTAGTTTTCTTTATAGGTTTCGAGCTTGACTTTGTCATTTTAGCACCAGAAACGGTATGTGCGGTAGAAAATGTTGCGGGATTTGACGTATTCCCGCTCCTCCGCCACTTCGGCAATAACTTGTTCGCGGTTCATGTTACGCATTCCGCTGTCGAGATCCATATCTCTACTACGGACCCAGAGGGAAGTGCGGTAATAGATTTTGTGTGCCAAGTAAAATGCCAAGACAACGGGAACGGACAAATAAACCTTGAAAAATCCCGAGGCGCTTGGGGAATCACCCAGGGGCCAGACGGCAACCCAAAACTGGAGACAAATGATCACCAAGTTGATGCCGAATCCGATCCAAGAAGCAATAGTGCCACCCTGGGCCTTGAAAGCGAGCTCGTCAGAGGACCGGTTCTGAGCTTTCATACCATGCCGGAAACGGACGTGTGCAAGACACACGGACCCCCAGGTGAAGAGGGAAGACATACCAGAGAAGGCCAAGAGCCAATCAAATACCTCGCTTTGCTTATCGGAAGCAGATACAAAGCAAAGTGCACCGAATGCCAAAGTGACGAGCACAGCGACAAGAGGACGACCCTGGCGGTCAACGTACCCGAGGATCTTGGGAGCTTGTCCATAAGAAGCAAGCGCGCACAATGTACGAGAGCAGCCGTATACACTAGAGTTTGCAACAGACAAGATAGCAATAATGATGACGGTGTTCATGATGGAGGGCAAAGCTCTGACCTTAGCGTCTACAATGGCAATAACAAAGGGGGAAGAACGACCATCACCAGTGCCGGCTGTCAGACGATCGTCATTGTAAGGGACAAGCATTGAGCAAATTGTGATGGAAACAATGTAAAAGAGGAGAACACGCCAGAAGACCTGCTTGACCGCACGGGGTAGAGTCTTAGCGGGGTTGGCGGACTCAGCAGCCGCCAAACCGCTCAACTCGGTACCGGAAAAGGCAAACGCCGCGGATGTGAAGACGGAAACGAATCCCTTGAATCCATGGTGGAACGCGCCGGGATCATACCAGTAGTGAGCACCGTAGTAGTGGTGATCTGGGCCAACTCCACCGGCAGCAGCAATGATACCAAAAATGCAGAAACCAATGACGGCCAAGACTTTGATGAGGGAAAAGCAAAACTCCGCTTCACCATAACCCTTGACACCAAAGATATTGATAAAGATGATCACCGAATAAAACAGTGCCGACCAGGCTGCTTTACTGACATTTGTGGCGCCATTATTGTCGCTATCCCAGTACCCAATAACAATGGTTGCGGCGACCAATTCGAGAGGGAAAACAACCAGCCACTGAAGGCCGTAATTCCAGCCCATGGCGAAGCCCCAGCTGGGATCAAGGAAACGAGTAGAATAAGCAGAGAAGGAACCGGATACGGGGTAGCGGACAGCGAGCTCGCCGAGGGCGTTCATGGTGCAGAACAACATGATACCAATGACGGCGTAGGCCATGATAAGACTAGCGGGACCACCGTTGGCCAGACTGGCGCCGGAACCAATAAACAGACCGGTACCAATGGAGCCACCAATGGCAATCATCTGGATATGGCGTCCTCGCAAAGAGCGCTTGAGCGGCTGGTTGGCGGTCAAGACAGCGGCGATCTCGGCCTGAGACATGCCATTTGTGTTGATTTTTTCCATGTTGACTGGCTTGAACCCATCAACGAAATCACCCCACCAGCCGCGAGAAACCGGCTGGACGACGCCGTGCTCATCTGTGCTACGGCTAGAAACTTTTTCGACACCCTTTTCGATATCACTCATGTAGTTGAAAGGGATTAGATTTCTGGTGGCACCGAAAGTTCGTTACGAGAGCAGGCGTGTGTGTATATATATATAGACAGCCCACCCTAAGTATGAGGTGCATTATCTCTGCATGGTGCATGATGCATGCGGGGAGGGGG
Source organism: Wickerhamiella australiensis (assembly GCA_030579635.1). Lineage (NCBI taxonomy): Eukaryota > Fungi > Ascomycota > Dipodascomycetes > Dipodascales > Trichomonascaceae > Wickerhamiella > Wickerhamiella australiensis. The sequence continues at coordinate 55,461 of JAKTRM010000004.1, read as the reverse complement.
TCGCATGATGCACTTTGGGTATTATTCCTGGCGATGATGGGCGTATGAACGAGAGGAAAGTCGAGATTGCTGGTGATTTTGTCAACAAGTGGTCCCGCAGCAAGCCCCCAGGCGCTGAGATGCCAGGAACCCGCTCCGCAGCCTCGAGATCGAAGCACCCCTGGTCTTTGTCGCCACTGGGTCGATGCGTATTGATAGTCGCCTTTGACGTTACGATCGTCAGCTGATGAAACATCATTAATTAACGCCGTGAAAAACCCCCTACAGGACCTTAATTGTTTCGCGTATAGTGCTGCCAAGGACACAATCCAGCTATCAGATAACGCCGAGTATGTAATCACTATCGAGCGAATACGGGCAGGTCCTCTGGGCCTAACTATTATGAGATCTGAAAGAGAGTGAATATGTGGAGTGATTAGTACAGATAAGCTTGAATACATAGGCGAGAATATACTAATTAGAGCCCAAAGCAACCCCAGACAAACTTTTAAAGCGGAAACACCGTGCCCAATTCAAACTACCACCGAAACCCTCTTTTCCACTGGTCCCAAGGATGCAGGTACTGCAGGAGAAGGGCTCGAAAGCTCTTATAAACTCAACAAACCAGCCATGTACACGAGGACATTACCTTGACGAATACCAAACCAAAGGACCTGTTTATCCGAAAACACCATGTACAAAGCCTCTTGTGGCACTGCCAAATCGTGGTACCCTTGCAAAACCTACACCACGTAATCCACTTTATGTTTCATCAGAGGTCGAGACCCGGTGGGAAAAGGGGGTGAATGGAGCAGGGGATGTCAAGGCTCGATAACACGTGCCAGCTTAGGGGGTATCCGCATTTATTTTGCGTATTTTGGAGCTCTGCCTGGCCGGAAAGAGTGTCTGTGCGGTCATATCTAATTGAAGCGTCCGCGATTGATCAGGGTGGCTCCCATCCTGGTCTGCATACCCTTGCCCTGCATGACTAGGGCCGCATGGTAATACCCTGGGGAATATAATCGTCAAACAAAACGCGTCTGAGAATGCTGAGACAGTCTGTGTGGGGGATCTGGTTTCATGGCAATAGCGGAGTTCAACCGATTTAACGAGCGGCTTGTGGCTCGACAACATTAAAGAGTCTCGTGACAGCCTCATTTATACGTTTGGGTGGTCGCTCTGCTTACATACACAAAATGTTCAGGGTAGTGGGCAACACAAGGGCGGCAGTACGCTTGACGGTCGACAATGGCGCCAAAGCCACAGTCAATTCGCCAGTGTTGACGGTCAACTCTCCTAGTCTAGATTTAAAACAAGCCATCGTTTCTGGGCCTGCCGATCTCACGATATCCACTGGCCCTAATCCGGTGGTCTTTGATCCCTCAAACTGGATCGTTAATCGTCAGTATGTAGCCGCTCAAGCTGAAAGCCAGCACATATTGGCCGCCCAGGGCGGTATTTTCAGAGTGGATGTTCCCGCTGGCGATCGGTTTGTCCTCACTCCTTCACAATTGGTCGCGTACCAGGGAGTCTGTCCGTTGGACGTCTATGAACAGGGGCGACTTGACGTCTTGAATGCGTGGGCTGGTTATCTGAGGGATGGTCTAAGGAAAATCTATTTGGCATCGGCCGGTGCTGCAAGGTTCGTTTTCCGCAAGGGAAGTGAGCTCCTAAACAAGCCTACGGGTGGCCCTCTGGGCACTGAGGAGAATTCTGCCCCCTCGTGGTATTCAAAAGATCCTGCTTACACCGTTTACTGGCACAGGGTAAAAACAAGCTCACGAGGCGCTTGGGGCTCATTCAAAGAGTGGCTCTTTTACGCAACGCACCCGAGAAAGCTGCAATTTGAGGGCCCCTGCTCGGTATTAATTAGGGGTACAATCTAGTTGAGTTACGCTCACAAGAATCGCTTTCGCCGCTAATCAACAATGATCCTGTGTTCTCCGCTCACCGAGTATGGCAGGGGTGTCTTTGGACCAACTTTCGTGTTAACAGAACATTCAAAACTTGAAAAATCCAATAATCTATACTCTTATTCTAACCAATGGTAACTCATCACGTTGGCAAAGCTGCCACCATTGTCTTGGGGGCTTGAGACCACTCAGATCTTTTGGAGAGATCACAAATGTGTACTCCATGCCACCCACTGCGTGCCATACATTGTGGCAGTGAAATCCCCAAACCCCGGGGTTATCGGCAAGGAACCGAACGCGTACATATTGGCCTTCGTCGACCCATACGGTGTCGCGCTTTATTGGCGTTTTCGCTACTTTGCCTGACCGCTCAACAACCCAAAATTTATGGCCATGGAGATGAAATGGGTGTGGAGAATCATCCTTGTTTGTGATTATCAGCTCTACGGCTTGGTTCCTTTGTAGAACTTGTCGATTGACTGCAGCACCATGTTGATGATGCTGTTCTCCAATATATTGGGCGAGGACCGGCTCGGACTGCATCTGCACCCGAGCTGAAACCGAATTGAATCCAGGCATCATTACCCCATATTCGTCTTGCTCCATTGTGGCGTTAAGAGCCAGCGTGACGTCGGCCTCAGGCATGGGAGCAGCACCATCTGGCAAAAACTTCAAATCAAAATCATCAAATTCTTGTCCCAGTGTGGAACTCACACTTTGTGGCTGCCCCACATATGATTGTGCCATCAATTTTGTGTTTATTTCATAAGAAAGTACCGCTGTAGCTTGCTTGGGGATACTACTCATGCCTCGTTCATCTACTTTTGCTCGGATCCAATACCCAGGGATGGGTGGGTGAATGCTCGTCATATCCATCGCTAGATAGAAAGAGTATCGCTGCGCGGACGCGATAGGGATTTCATCAACTATACGTGGCCGCACTTTGTACCCATCCACCTCAACAATATTTAGCAGATGGTTATCGATTGAGAACCGGAAGCTGAGATACGAGCTAGCGTTAATGACATGATATCGGTACTTTTTACCTGTCTTATGATCCAAGACAGGTCTCATTTTACCCTGAATCAGAGTCTGACGGGGTACAGGCTCGGCACCCCCCAAATACGGCTCAAAATACTCTTCAAGTAGAGACTCAGGTGATCTAGCGTAGAGATCTGATAGAAGTATAATCATATCATAGTCTTGAACTCGGGGCTCATCCCGGGCGTGAATTAGTACGGGTCCATATAGCCCCATAATAGCATCGGCTTGAAAATGGCTATGGTACCAGTATGTACCCACATCTTGAGCAATAAAATTGTAGGTGAACGAGTGCCCCGGCTTCACTGCACATTGAGTCAACCCAGTAAACCCATCCATATAATTCGTGCCGCGCATTGAGAGGCCATGCATGTGAAGACTTGAGGGCCTGTTGCTTTTGTTGATAAATTCCACGACGATCTCGTCGCCTTCGATTGCCTGGATAGCAGGGCCAGGGAACTTTCCGTTAATCAGGGTCTGTGCCTGCTTAATGTTATCGATATAGGTGTACCCATCGGTGATCTCAAAGGTATAGTACCGGATCTGAGGTGTCGCATCATCCAATGGCTCGAGAAGATACTCTTGCGCGGTATCCAGTTCCCAATTAGTATCAAAGGTAGTTTCATTAAGTGTCTTTTGGGCTTCCAGTACCCAGGATTCTGGTGGGTTTACGTCTCCGTATACTAGGAACGTTATGATTCCTGATACGGAGATCAAGAGTCCAATTACTAGCGCACTACTTTTGTGCATATGAGCGGATGCAAAGCGATTAACAGCATCGAAAAGACTGCAGCAATTTTATATAGAGATTAAAGTTAAGCTTTGGCGGTCAAAAGTTTTGGCGATCGAACCGGCTCGTGTGCGCAGGCAGGCGCACCTTATCCCCGTATATCTTCAATTGCATCATCGCCGCTTTGAAACATGATTTTATGCTCGTAAAGTGTTACTGGTGGATCTCGAAGAGCGGCTGCAATCAGCTTGGCTTTATTCTTGCCTCTTTTCAGTGCCAAGTCGAGCGACTCTACCGTCGATGGGTCATTTGATGTATCCGTGATTTTTGTGTGATTTTGCAGCTGCTCGACCTGTTTTGCTTGTTTCTCCGGCAGATCAGTCTGGGATTCCCAGTGGTCGCACCGGCTCTGAAGGATGCCGAGCCCCAGGTACCGCTGAAACCCGGTCTGAATCCCTAGTTCGCGGCCCTCAACGAAACCTTGGTGCTTACCGGCTTGGGATCCCTCAGCATATCCTTGGGTATAGCATTCGGCCTCGAAATCAAGCACCCGGTCAAGATCCAGTTCAGTCATCAGGCCAAGGATCCACTCTGGCTGGGGAAAATTTTCTAGGCGTACTGGGCTTGCAGTTGGCGTACCTGAGTTTGCTGATCTGCAGGTAAAGCATTGATTTGATCCGGTGTGAGCTGCAGGATTTGCTTGATCATCTCTACCTGTTGAGGCGCCATTCCTGCAAATTTATCGATAGGAGCAGCGGCAACGGGAGCTGCTACTGGGGCCGCCGTCGGAGCTGCTGGCGCCGCGGCTACTGGCGTAGGCGCCTGTACTCCTCCTACAACTTCACTGATCACTTCTTCGTTCACAAGACCCATCAAAAGCATTGCTTGCACAACAGCGAATGTCAAATCAGGGTTTTCCCGAAGAACAACCTCTGCTTGCGCTTTATTATCATTTACAATAGGCTTAAGGCCGTTTATTAGTTCAAGCAGCTCGTTAGGCTCGTATTTACTGAGCGTGGCAGAAATTGGATCGGTAGTAGTGAGTTTTGTCATGAGAGTGTGTGTGGGTAGCAGGGAGCTAGGAAGAGGCAAGTAGACTTTAGTTATCTGTCCACCGTGAATTTGGGTATAGTTTTCCAAGTTAGGGATAGTGCTCGGGGGTTTCATGGGGACGATTGGCTCTTTTATACATATGTTTTCTGAAAGTTGATTGTATTAGTGCCTAAGCTTGATACTTGCCCAGGTTTCACATTGGGATAAGACTAACTGTGTTATTTGTCCACTGGGCCCTATTTGTATGGCATCATACCAGTCTATTTGGCCCCACACACATCTATTTGTCCCCCATCTTGGAGCTCTCTATTTGTCCTCCAAACTGGTGAATAAAAATTTCTAATCGAGTCTATCAAGAACTTGCACTCCGTCTCCACGCACACAACCTCGTTTGATTAATTCGAAAGTAAGATGGCTAGTGAACAGGCTCTGGCACTTCACGAAAGAATGATGGAAGACCCTAATCATATGTACTCACAGGGAGAGCTAGAACTGCTGCTCCCCACGGGTGCACGAGACCGGCTAATTGAGTTCATTCAGGAACTAATGAACAGTCATATGATCCGATTAGCCCAGTCTCAGGATTCACTTTTCTACCAAGCAGTCTCGCAAAGCGAAGCTCAGCGTGTCAAGGGCCTGAGTGCCGACGAAGCGATGGTGTACTCTCATATTCAGGCTGCTGGTCGTGAGGGTATCTGGTCCAAAGCCATCAAATCGAAAACTAATTTGCATCAACATGTAGTTATCAAGTGCCTTAAAAGCCTCGAGAACTCGCGTCATATCAAGAGTGTCAAGAGCATTAAGAGCCCTACCCGCAAAATATACATGCTTTACGAGCTGCAACCCAGCATTGAGGTCACCGGTGGGCCATGGTTCACTGATTCAGAGCTGGATACAGAGTTTGTGGAGCTTCTAGCACGGCTAACCTGGCAGTACATCACCGACAAAACGTACCCGTCTTTCCAGGAAACACATCTTCCACAAGAATCGAGCGCTCCAGGGCGTACTGATTACCCCAGCTTGGAGACAATCCATGACTTTATCGGTAACTCGGGAGTTTCACAGGTCGAGTTGGGAATTGAAGATGTGGCTTCCTTGTGCGACCTGCTCATCTACGATGACAAGATCGAGCGTAATACCGACGGTAGCTATAAATCTACATGGCAAAGTGTCTTGTGCGATCAAGGAAGGCATGCAGAATTGCCTGAACTACCTGGTTTTCTCGAGCTTCCCGAGCACCTGGGTTTCGGAGCCGAAGAGGAGGTTGCCTGAGTAGAATTTCAGCCGTTTGTGTTGTTTTGCTGCTCTCTTTTATTCTTGAGCTGTCTCCCTTATGCATATAGATTAAACTATCCCCCATTCTCGCTCTCAGTCGGACTCGCAGCAAAGCTGGGTTTATCGCAAAACTCTCAACGACTTTGCGGAATTAATTAAATTATCTAGAGCACGCAACTCTCTTTATTTTGAGTGGTGGTGAGTCCAGCTCACCACTCGGTGTCTTGATCCCTGGTCAGTGCTCCAGAGCTAGCTAGCGTGTACTTTTGAAGATGCAATAATAAATAAGTAGTAAAGTTCAGGAAACTAGTACAAAAACATGCACAACACATCAGATTTTCGGAACCTCTGGCATTTCGGGCACATCTTCCTCTGGGATCCCTACTTCCTGAAGTCCCTCCAATAATTTATGCAAGGATGGGCGCCGTAAAGGTTTCGCGAGGAACAAGTTCATTCCCGCTTCCAAACAAGCCTCAATGTTCTCTTCGTTGGCGTATGCACTCACCGCTACAATAGGAATAGTGATACCCATATTGCGGATTGATTGAGTGGCCTTTTTTCCGTCACAGTTTGGCATTTGCACATCCATGAAGATAATATCGAATAGCTTACCATCTGCTTGAGCCTTTTCGGTTTTATCGATAGCTTCCAATCCATCATCGGCTACAACGATATTTTTGAGTCCTTCAAGATTGAGCATTCGAATCATTACCTCTTGGTTGACTTTATTATCGTCCGCAACTAAAACTCGTAGATCAGGGTCGACATTGCTACCTTTCATTGATAGACCACGATATAATGGCGGCCGAACACTGCCTGGCTCACTGCTTGACGAGGAGTCAGCACGCTCAATCAAAGGAGGATTCTCGTGACTGTGGCGCTCAAAAGAGGGACTTGCGCTTGTAGGAGTGGTCAAGCTGCTGGCATTGGTGGTGCTCAGTTTACGGCTTACCCCCAGCTCGGCCTCTGCCTTGCGCATTATTGTGCTTGTATTATAATGTTCATATTCAGGCCAAATATTCTCATTATTTGCTGATTCCTGCGATGCGGCAGGGCTGTGAATACCCACGTAGCGCAACGGAATCTGGAAAGTAAACTCTGCGCCCTCTCCGAGCTTGGATCTAAGCGTTATGGTACCACCCATCCGCTGTGCAAGCTGTTTACAGATTGAAAGACCCAAGCCAACGCCTGCCTTGCGCACTTTGTTGGTGATGTCACCCTGTACAAATGCTTCAAATACCCTTCTTTGCAGGTGAGGGGCGATGCCCGGGCCGTTATCCCGTACAATACAAGTAACGAGCCTTTTCGCGCCATTCTCGATTTTCTTGGCGTTTACGATAAACTCAATTCGGCCACCGTTTGGGGTAAACTTGATGCTGTTGCTCAAAAGATTAAAAATCACTTGAAGGATCCGGTTCAAGTCACCAAACACAATTAAGCGCGAACACTCAGGATCTATACGCATTTGCAGATCAATATTAGCCTTTTCGGTTTGTTCACGGAAAATTGCTGAGATCTGTGCGGTTATCTCGTCGATCATCATCTCTTGTTCATCAAGCTCCACCCGTTCCGACTCAGACTGAGAGAAACTAAGCAAGTCAGTAAGTAAATGTAACAGAAGCTCACCACACTTATAAATAGTTTTCAGCGATGACCGGATTTGTGGAATATCGTCTTCGTCCATACACAGACTCGCTGTGCCGAGGATACCGTTCAGGGGAGTACGGAGCTCATGGGTCACACGAGCTAGGAAATGCGATTTCGCAGCATTTGCCTCATCAGCAGCTCTTTTTGCCTCAGCGATCTGCTGCTGTCGCTCCCCAACTCGATCTTCGAGTACTTTGTACTGAAGAATAAGGGCATCAAAGATCGAGTCGATCCGCTTAGCCATGTCCACTGCCTCATCATTAAAGTGGACCGAGTTGAACCTGAAATGGCGTTTATAAGCCCCAGAGGCCACTGTTTGCTGCGCCGAATGGTGGTGCGCTGGTTGAGCCTCAGGGTCCTCAGTGGAGCCAGGAGGATGTTCAGCGCAGGGGCCTGCCCCTGCAACAGTGCCATTTGGTGTACGAGTCTCTGCGGTGCCAGCACTATTGTGTTTTCTCCTCCATGGCCAAAATGAAAGTTTTGATTCGGTATCTTCCTTCCTGAGGTAAGATTCATCAAAACTAAGGGTGGATGAATGATCAGTAGCAACGTCTTCATCCGAGCGTTTGCGCGATTCGTCCAGCGCCCGTTTACGTTTTTCAGTGGACTTGATGAGGTTAACAAGGTTGCGGGTTCTCCACCGATTGACGAGAAACAAGACAATTAAACCGACAAAACATGCAATACAAGCAGCAATGATCAGACTCACCAAAAGCGACCGCTGTGACCTACCAACCGGGCCGTCTCGAGAGTAAAGCGTCACAATTAGCGGCCTGTAGGGGCTTTTGAGTGCAGCCATTCCCAGCAATCCTCCAATTGGGTCCGACGTTATTGGGGTGTCTGGGTGTGTATTGAGGATATCCCAGTCATGTGGCAAAATTTCGTATGGGTAATTGTTCGCAAACTGAGACATCCTCTTTGCATGCGTATTTGCGAGAGGCATTAGGGAAACGACTGTGGGGCTGGAGGTTCCCAAGCTGCCGAGCGATGCAAACAAATTTGTGTCGAGAGGCAATATTTTCCATTTAGAGATCTCTGCGACTCCGGTGAGGAACCCGATGATGGGGGCGCTGGCCTGGTCCACCAAGTCGGCCGAACTTTTCACCCCAGTTGTGACTTGCGAGGATAGCAGTACAGGTATAGTAAAGCTGCTACAGTAAATTGTCTGATTGTATACGTTCACAGCCTCTGGGTTGGTTAGCACGAGACCCTGTGTGGTTAGCAGCTCAGCGCTATGAGTAGCATTGGTCTCCAGCGGGAACATAGAGATGGGTATTGAGCTGGTGAGGTTTGAGCTGTCCAGGTTGAAATTGGCCACTGCAGATAAGTTTGAAGCATATAATCGAGTGTAGAAGATATACTCGGCGCCTAGTGTTTCATTAAGGCCCCTGACTTGAGCCGACGAGGCGCCCGAGGATTGTCCCAGTAGGATATTTTGTATGGTTTCTAGGAAAGAGACCCGCAGCATTACTGAATCACAGCGAGTCAGGTGCGTTTCAACCTCTGCTACAAGCCGCCTTGACTGGATATTCAAATTGTCCTGCTGCATATCGAGCAAAATCTTGCTCGTCATGACATACGACGCGGCGCAAAGAACTACCACACTGACTACTAGCAGCGCAGTCAATGTGCATAGAAACCGGGCTTGTATACTGATGTACAGCGCCCTCATTAAATATCCTCAATGTGCCGGAAGGATGCGAGAGCCAGATTTGTCAGCGTCATCAGTCGTTTGCAACTTTAATGTTTATTCTAGTTTTGTTTGTATATACAAGTAGAGGATAGTGGTTGGTATTTTTGATGTGGTTGGCTTTTTTGATATAAATTGTTAAAATATCGTGATGAACCTTCCACGGTATACCATCTCAAGGCTAATGCTTTCCAAGGCCAAGTATACAACCAACATTAGGAATATCGTCACATTATTACATTAAAGTCACTATCTCAAGTGTATATAAAGAGCCTGGCTTGCTCACAAGAAGCTCCAATGCACTACAAAGTCAACACTAACGACCCGCGAAGAGGCACTTTGACCACCCTCCCTGGTACGGATCAGCTTTACCTTACAATCTATTATCCTGTAGTCCTGGATCCTTGTACAGATATGGTGTCGGGGATCCAGCCCTCAGTAGCTCGTAAGAAACATTTGCCCTTGTCGCGTCCCGCAACCACTACCCGTGCTACCTCTGGTTTGCCTGAATTGCCCCCTCCATGCTCAAAATTCGAAGTTACCCAGGAGGAGATCTCAATGGCCGAGAATTTAAAGCACACAACACCCTATGTGAACCCAGCAGGTCCACTTCCTGACCGGGTTTACAAGCCTCAACTGACGTCTGCTGCCCAGCTGCAGTACATTTTCAACAAGCCGGTGGCACATTCGACTCCTTTCAAAGACTTTGATTCTTGTTTGGTGCTGGCGAATCTATCACCCGTGGCACCTGTCCCGTTTAAACGGCCGGTGTCATATGGCGCTGGTAGTCCTGTTGGCGGCCACAAGAAACCAAAGCTGTAATCACTAATTTAGTCTATACATCATCAACTTATGAATGCTCCCAAGCTCCAGTACTCGGGCTCTGTGCTCTGCTCATCTACCCACAATAGCCCAGCACCGGCCATATCGCGTAGACACTCCTGGGCCCGTTGCTCAGACCACGCCAGGTTGGCTTTGAGGATCGATACCGAGACGAACCCGAGCGCATCGCACGCAACAATGACGTCGGCTTGATCTGTGCTGAGCTCGTGCATCGTGCTGCGTACCACCTCGACGCCCGATGCCAGAGTCTCAATGGCCATTCCGGGCCCCAATGGAGCCAAATGGTTCACTGCTTTTACCAAGGACTCGTGAGAGAACTTGCGATTCTCTTGTGCCTCTAGAATTGTCTGCAGGCGTTTCAAGCTCAGTACACCGCCTGTTTCGTTGCGAGTGGCGCGACAAATTTCAATAATGCGCGTGGCAAGGCTCTCAATTGAGACGGTGGTGTGCATGATTCCCAGCTTTCCACAGAGCTTCGCATACTCGCTACGGTTCTGTAGAGATTCCTTAATTGTAGCCGCATTTGTGCGACCGTACTCCTCAAGCCGAGTTTGGAGCTCCTGGAGCTGAGTGCCCAGCTTTTCTGCGTGTGATTTGGCAAGAATCCCTCCTACATGGTGGTACTGCTGCTGATGCTGTTGGCGCTGTTCGAGGGCCGCCAACCCAATTTTTTTCATTCCCCTTTACAGCTTGCTTTAATCCCGCTTTTTTTGCTTGATCTGCTTTTTCCCTACACTTTGATTTTTGTGCTTTGGTAATCTTTTTTCCCACCAATATGCAAGCTTTTGGACCTAAACCGGGAACTCAAAAGCGGCTAAACAAGCTGAACAAAAGCGGTTTGGGCCGCTCACTTGTCAAGTCCAAGCAATCCAAGAAGAAGAATCCTTTCCAAAGTGACCGTCATACTACAGAATCCGAAGATCGGGATCTCAGATCACTCACACAAGAAAGGGCTTTGGAGGATTTCTTGCACACTGCAGAGCTTTCTTCTAAAGATTTCACCACTGAGAGAACCGCAAATATCAAGATCATCCAATCTGGTGGCCAGGTTGTGCAGGATCCTTTTGTTCTTTCCGAGACGCAAAGAAAAGCATTGGTCAAACGCCATTATGACAACGCCGGCAAATTGACGGTACCTCGTCGTCCTCAATGGACCAGCGAAATGACTGCGCACGAGCTCGATCGCCTGGAACGTGAAGCATTTTTGCATTGGCGTCGGTCTCTTGCTGAGCTCCAGGATAATAATGATCTACTCCTCACTCCGTTTGAGCGTAACCTGGAGGTCTGGCGTCAATTATGGCGAGTAGTGGACCGCTCAGACCTGGTGGTACAGATTGTCGATGCCCGTAACCCTGTGCTGTTCCGGTCAGTTGATCTCGACAACTATGTTTCCGAGTTGAGCACTGATGAACGCCCCAAGAAAACTCTGCTACTTGTTAACAAAGCAGACTTATTAAACGAGCGCCAACGTCAAGACTGGGCAAAGTACTTCGAGGCTAACGATCTGCAATATGTCTTTTTCTCTGCCAAAGTGGCATTGGACGATCTGGAGGCTGAACGGGAAACTTCGCTCACTGATGTCATCTCAATTAATGAACTTGAAGAGCTGTTGATCAAATCGGCGCCTCAAGTCCCCGAGGGCCGTCAACTCCAGGTGGGCCTTGTGGGCTACCCTAATGTCGGTAAGTCGAGCACCATCAATGCCCTTATTGGCTCAAAGAAAGTGAGTGTTAGCTCCACACCGGGAAAGACTAAACATTTCCAGACTATCAAGCTCAGTGAAGAAGTCATGCTCTGCGATTGCCCTGGTCTTGTGTTCCCCAACTTTGCTCAGACAAACGGCGACTTGGTGTGTAACGGTGTGCTACCGATTGATCAATTACGTGAATACAATGGGCCTGTGACGCTGGTATGCGAGCGTGTTCCCAAATACTTCATCGAAGCAGTTTACGGGATCCATATCCATGTCAAACCCAAGGAAGATGGCGGTAACGGCGTCCCTACTCCCTATGAACTCCTCACTAGCTATGCAAGAGCAAGAGGTTATACCCGCACTGGTGGCGGTGACCCAGATGCTTCAAGAGCGGCGCGTCTCATTCTCAAGGATTATGTGAATGGTAAACTTTTGTACTGTGAAGCTCCACCTGACTATGAAGGCGATTTCAACAAAGACAAGTATGAGGTCCGCGATTTACCTGAAGCGCGCCAATTGCAGATCATTGATGCCATCAAGCAGCGCCACGAGACGAGCTCTGTTGATGTCGACACGCTAGAGCTGGCAAAAGAGATGGACGGTCTCAAGTTCTCGGCCTTTGATAATACCAAAGAACGTGCTGGCCAGAACCGCAGCAATTTCCGCCCCGAGACCGTCGGTGAGGAACTCGATGACCAGTTCTTTGGTGGAAGCGGAGTCAACGCCGTGAGCTCTTTGCCATTCCACAAGCAGAAATCAATGGGCAGTTCTAAAAAGCATTTCAAGGGCCGCAAGGGCGGCAAATAAGTGCGATACATAGTCTCTCAACCACTGGAGCTTCTCAGTAAAGAACAGTTTTTAAGTATTTAATAAAGAAATATATTAAGTGCGTTACCTGCTTTTAGGCATAAATACAGGGGGGAAAATTAAAGAATGGCCATGAGAACACCGGCAAAGAGGGCGGTGCTACCGTATGCGACAGGGGCAGCGAAGTTACTGGAACTACCGTTACCGCCAGAGCCGGATGTGGAAGAGCTGCCAGAGTTACCAGAGTTACCGCTTGAGCTGGACTCCGAGTTATCGTTACCTGAAGATGAGCTAGACTCAGAGTTTGAATCGGAGCCGCTAGTCTCGGAGCTGTTGGAGTCACCAGAGCCGGAAGCGTCACCGGTCTTGGAGGCATCAGAGTCAGAGCCGGAGCCGGAAGCGTCACCAGAGCCGTTGGCAGAGCCAGTCATGGTGGCATCAGAGTCAGAGCCAGAGCCGCTGGCATCACCGGAACCATTGGAATCGCCAGAGCCCGAAGCATCAGAGCCGGTACCAGAAGCATTGGCAGCAGAGCCAGTCATGGTAGCTTCAGAGTCACCAGAGCCGGACGCATCCCCAGTGTTGGAGGCATCAGAGTCAGAACCAGAGCCGGAAGCGTCACCAGAGCCGTTGGCAGAGCCAGTCATGGTGGCATCAGAGTCGCCAGAGCCAGAGGCATCAGCGCCGGTTCCAGAGGCATTGGCAGCAGAGCCAGTCATAGTAGCGTCAGAGTCGCCAGAGCCAGAGCCGGAGGCATCGCCACCGGTGGGGACAACAGCGGCACCGCCGTTGTTAGAGTCGTCAGAGCCAGAGCCAGAGGCGTCGCCAGAGGCGTCGCCAGATCCAGAACCAGATGCAGCCTCAGTGGCAGAGCCAGAGGCGGTACCAGTAAGAGTGGCATCAGAGTTACCAGAGCCAGTGGCAGAAGCGGACTCATCATCAGAACCAGAGCCAGTAGCAGAGGCGGAGCTGTTGTCGTCATCGGACCCAGATCCAGATGCATCGCCAGATGCGGTAGAGTCGCCATTGCTACCACCACCAGCAATGATACCGTTGTTACCAGAGCCAGTGTTGGAAGCATCGGCAGCAGAGCCAGTCATAGTGGCCTCTGAGCCAGAACCGGAACCAGAAGCATCAGAGTCACCAGAGCCAGTAGCGGAAGCGCCACCAGCAGATACCTCAGTGAAACCAGTGGCGCCCTGGACAGAGATTGTAGGTGTGGACTCGCAACCGTAGATCAAACAAGTGAAAAGATGAATACGATCGTCAGTGGAAGTATAACGAGCATCTGAGTTCTCTTGGGCCTTGACAGCGGCCAGCATACCGGAGAGGGCGACTTTGTTGAAGTGCATTGTTTCTTGCGGGTTTGGGATATGGCGATGTAGGGCTTAAATACACTGCTGCCCCTGATGCATCCTGCATGCACGCTGCAGGCATTACGCATGAGGACCAATTGGGAGTAAAAGGTATTTTACCCGAATAGTGGGCCTTGTCCAGCAGTTGAGAGGGCAGTATAAGGTGGCGGGGAGTGTTTCCTCACTATGAGAAGCCAGTGCATGTGATTCGGTGCAGTTTGACACCCATGTTCACCTGAACCAAGGATGGCTGACTCCAAGTCAAAAGTCCCAGCCGCATGTACTGTGAGAAACACTCTGCCCAAAACGGTAAGAGCTAAACTAAGGGTAACCACCTAAAACCGAAAAGCTATGAACCGAGGAGCCCAGCGCTGAAAAGCAAGCAATCAGTGAATTCCCACGAGTATCTGCGAGAAGATAATTCTGCAGATTTAAAGGCAAAAGTGTCCCTTGCATGAAAAGCCGCTGGTGCATGCATCTAGTTGCTTGCTCTAAAGGCATGCACAAGGCGCCGGGGCGGCTGATGGGGCTCTTTGAATTACATCTGTATATAGCTTGGATTTTAATAAATTTATCGCAAAAATTGTTTGGCCCTGGAGCCCATCATAGGGACATTTAGGCCTGCATTCCCCACAGGTCCTATCGATTTAATGTACTCGACTGGCATGCATGATGTAATGCAGCATCTGCAGTGCTCTTTTTCTCAACTGGTGGATCTCGACCAAATGCCACCTAAAATCTCGGGAAATAAAAGAGAAAATAAACTGCTGACAGCCCGCAAACTGTAAACATCAATAAAACAGCTAGTGTCCAGCAAAACTCCAAGCAGCAACACTGCCAGCCTGCAGCTGGCTTGCTTCGCAAGACGTCGACCTCATTGCAAGGGGCGTTCAAGGACTAATTAGCGGTTCATCGAGAACTTCTTACCACTACCCGATTCTTTTATCCAAGAGTCCCTGTATGATGTGCTCTACCCTAATTTTAGAATATGGAATCAAATTCCAGTCCATATGCAAGACTGAGACAAGAGGTTTTAAATGACAAGCCGAGTAGATATATCTTGTTAAAAGTGATAATAGAACAGGGCTCAAGTCGCGGATGGAACGCATGCAAAAAAAACAAGAGAATACTACTGCCTAGATAGGCTCGAGAATAAATATAAAGGCACGCTGACCCCTCCCCGCACTGGATGTCATCTAGAGGTTGGGGAACGGTTTGATAGCCGCAGGGACATCACAGAAAGATTGCTGCACAGGCGTCGAAGGCGAGTCGTACCGGCGTCGTGGTACTTGTACCTCCTGCACGAGCGACTGTATGTATTGCTGGACCTGGAGATTGAGGCTGAAATCCTGCGGTGTCCATCCGTCGTAATTGGGTGTCAGCGCGTCGCAGCCCCGGTCTACAAGCGTTCGCAGGACCTTGACGTGGCCTCGCGCGCATGCTTCATGGATCGGGCGCGTGCCCCGCACATCACCCACGTCCATATCGGCGCCGAAATCCAAGAGTAGCGTCACACACGGATGGTGCCCTACTTGGCACGCTACCATCAGCGCAGTCTTGTGGCGCTTATCAACCCAATCAATGGCGCTAGACAAGTGCTGCGCCAGGAAATGAATGACTTTTTCGTGGTTTCCACGAGCCGCGAGGTGCAGTGCGGTTTCCTGGTCGTGGGTCAGAGATATGGAGTCCTTCTCGTGGCCCTGATTGATGAGATAGACGCAGACCTGGTAGTGACCGTGGAACGCCGCATAATGGAGGTTTGACCACCCATTGCTGGGTTTGATGTTGCGTTGTAGTTTCGGGTCTTTTGAGAGAATCAGCCGGACGGTATTGATTTTATTCTCCTTGACGGCCCACCTGAGTCGCTCTTTGGTCTCCATTGACTCTAGGGTGGAAATCAGCGGGGATATCCCAACTTAAAGTGCTTTGGGGGTGCTCAAAAGGGTGAAATGACATGCTCCAGAGAATGGGGGCTGTGCAAATTGGGTAAGCCAAAAGGTATGCCAGTTGGACACGATGAGTAAGGTTCACGCATGGAAACCCAATTACCAGCTGCTTGAGGCCCATCCCACACGCGCCGAATCTCGTTCTACGCCCTTATAACACCCCGCATTCCACGTCACCGCATACGCCACGCGCCAAAAATACCCAGGCCCCTTAATTAGATGACATAATCATAAGACACGCAGGAACCCACGCGCCACAGGACTCGGCACTAGAGAGCAAGAAAGTTATCCATGTTTAATTCAATCATAGTCATCTAGCAGACCCGTTTGGCCATTGGCCACACCCGCCCCCACTATATCATGATCCTTGCGGCCACATCCCACCATATCGGCACAGCCACTTTTTTTCCTTAGCTAAGCGCCTTCAAGTACGCGCGCCAGGCTGCCTCCTCTTTCCCTACATGCTTGTCACTGCATTCTTATGGCTGTGGCAGTTGCAGGCCGCTTTTGCTGAAAAAATGATAGAAGCGACGTCTCTCGTTTCTTGTATGGATAATAATATGGTTACCTCCAATCGTTTCTCGGTATATTTCTGGCCCGGCAATGCTACCCTTGACTTTGACCTGGATGTCAATGTCGGCGTCGGAGGCGAAGTGTACGCCGACATTGAGCTGTACGCCTATGGATTCAAGGTGATTTCCAAAACCATCGATCCGTGCGCGAACGGCAACTCTCTCAAACAGCTCTGCCCCGTGTACGCCGGTGAAATTGAGATCAAATCCTCAACCACGTTGAGCGCGGATGTCTTGAAGCAGATCCCAGGTATCGCATTCACGTTCCCGGATATCGATTGCTTCGCCATCGTCAAGGTCTTTAATAAAAACACCAACGAGCAAATGGGGTGCGTGAGGCTTGACCTCTCAAATACCAAAACGGTCGCCACTACTGCAGTCAAATGGGTCACCGCCTGCATCTCTGGTGTAGCAATCATCGGCTCGTTTTTCTTTCTGTACTTTGGCTCAATCGGTACCTCGCAACATATCTTTGCCGTCTCGAGCCTCATGTTCCAGTACTTTCAGTCTCAGGCTCTCCTCAACCTCGAGAGCGTGGAGCGCGTCCCTCCCATGGCTAACGCATGGAGCGAAAACCTCAATTGGAGCTTGGGGCTTATCTACAATGTGACTATTCAAAAGGCTTTCCGCTGGTACATTCAGGCCACCGGCGGCCACCCTTCCACATACAAGCTCTACCCGACTATTGCTGTGTTGCCGCAAAAAGTCAAGCGCTCCCTCGAGTATGCCCAGGCTGGTGTCAAGACCTTGGCGCCCCGCGTTTTGGACTGGGCCCAATGGCACACCCAGAGCCACTCGTTTATGAACAGTGTATCTCGCACCATTGAACGCGAATTCACAAAACGTGAAAACGAGCTCGCCTCTGAAGTCAACGCACAGTCAAGTACCGTCCTGCTCGTGCTCCGGGGCATCAAGCGTGCTGGCTACAATATGGGAATTGAATATACCTCCATTGTGATTACGGCTTTTTGCAGTTTTTGGTTTATGCTGTTTGCAGTCGCAGTTATCTTTGGCGTTATCTGGATTGGATTCTGGCTGCTTCACAAGAAATCGCGCGATTACTTTCGCCATCGCCATGCCGCCGCATTTACTCCCTATATCGGCAGCATTTTCAAGGGTACAATGCTTTACATCTGCTTTATGGGTTTCGCTCCCATTGTCACCTTTTCGCTTTGGGAGTTTATCGAACAGGACAGCGCTGCAGTCATTGTTTGCGCAGTGGTAATGCTAATCGTGATGATTGGCGTCATGGCTATGAGTGTTTTCCGGATTTTAAGGCTTGCCCAACAGAGTATCAAAGAGACAGGAACCCCCGCATATTTGTTGTACAATGACCTCCATTTCAGACATCGGTTCTCATTCCTCTACTGCCCTTACCACGCCGGCTACTATTGGTTCCTGTATGTCAATTTGGGATCAATGATCATCAAGTGCATTATGCTTGGCCTGGCACAAGGTAGTGGCCGGGCCCAGGGCATGGTCATTTGGTTGCTTGAGCTGGCTGTGCTGGTGCTCATGTGCTGGAAGAAACCGTACATGAACAAAGCCACCAACGTGATCAACATTGCCATGCAGGTTATTATCATGCTCAACTCGTTCTTTTACCTCTTTTTCAGCAACCTGTTCACCCAACCGCTTGCCGTAAACAGCGTCATGGGAGTTATTTATTTCTTGCTGAACGCGATCTTCTCGTTGATCCTACTGCTCTATGTGATTATTTATTACGGCCTTTGCATTTTCCGCAAAAACCCAGACGCACACGTCACACCCACAAAGGATGACCGTATGTCTTTTATTGACGAAAAAGTCGCTGTTCCTGGCGATAATGCCGAGCTTACTGCTTTGGGAGCTGCTGCGCAGGCTGACCACGATGACACCGAGGTCGCCTCGCAAACTCACAACTGGTTCAAGACTGAGGATGGTGCCAATCGTGCTGAGCGCCTCAACCCCTTTGACCACCACGCCCCTCGCCGCCACATGTCGAACGAGCGTCTCAACACAATGACTTCAAACTCGAGCTTCCGCAACTCCACGTTGATGGATGTTCCTGATGTGAATGCAGTCGACGCTCATGTAGGCTCGTCATCACCAGTCGGCCACCACCGCGCTACCTCACAAACCACATTCGACCCAATGAGTGGAGGTTATCCAGGCGGCAATTTACCCCCTGGAAGCGGTGCCATGAGTCCCATATTTGATGCTGAGGACAGCCTCAACCCTAATGGCCACAGTGGCAAGAAAAGTAAAAAATGGTGGGGTAAATAAAGATAGCATGTAACAATTAGTATGAGTATAATGATCCCAGGCTAGTGTTGAACATGAAAGCACCCAGAGGCGAATCAGAGCTTTTTAGCGGCGGCCAGCCCTAGTCTTTGAATTATCACTACTAGTGCCACTAATACCTTGGCCACGAACCTTGGAGCACCACTCACGCTCGCGAAGGCTTTTCTTAAAGCAAATAAAATTATATTGTATTACACTGAATCCAGCAACAAGCCATAATAGCTATGCACTCTCACCCCCTTTACCCCGCCATCTGCGCCTCCACCGGTCTCTGAACCGTTGCCTGCTCAGCTCATAGCTTGCGTGATCAAATTCCCACGGTAGATAATGATCATCAATCGTCATTAGATCAGAAGCCCGGTTGATGATCTTGTTTGCTTGCCACCACACAGTTTTCCTGTCTTTTTCTGTAAACTCGTAGCGCTCCTGCCAATCAAGTCCGTGGGCCCATTTAGGGATTCCACTAGGATCCACACGATGCGGGTATTGTACATTGGTCAAGTCGGGGGTATAGAGAAGAGGCACGTACTTGATCAGCCTTCCCCGCTCTCTGAACTGAAACTCATGGTTGGATGGAGCAGCAAGAACCGGTAGCAGTGGCGTGCCATTATCGACGAAAATGCCCCCCAGCTGTACGTTTGAGATGAACACCGGCACCTCTCGCTCACTGTACTTCTTGCGCCTGGCAAATTGGTAACACTTATCTGAAGCCAGGCAGAGGGTTTGATTCCAGAGAAAGTTTGAGTTGCGTGATGCCAGGAAATGCGCACTGTGCTCCACAAATCCGCGTTTACAGTAAACCATATGCCAATTATGGAGCACTGGCCACCCATACGAGTACCTCCTGTAGACCCTGAACCCTGTATAAGGGCTGACGTTCTTGCCTCCTGGATCGCACAATTGATCTTCAGAAATGAATACTGCGGCTAGAACAATTCTTATCAGCAGCAAGAACGTAAGCATTGAGGGTCGAGGGCAAGATGGAATGTTGGAGTGGGCGCTGCGCCGAATGTAATAGTACAACTCATCGTAACTGTGGTATTAGTTCAGTAATATGGGGCGTGCCTCGGGGGTATAAGGAGCCAGAAAAGCATAACAAGTTCAATGATTCATACAATCCAGCCCTTCACCATATAGCTTCATCGAAACCAACACAACAGTCACCTCGATATAATTGAGTGTCACCTCAATCAAGTTCCATAGTCAAGTTCCTCTTGCTAATGCCTTTATATTGTCACCCACTGTGCCAAACTGTCCTGCAGCAGGCCGGCATCCAGCTTAAATTCAAAATCACACAAAAACGCAAACGAGATCTCTAGCTTGCTCAAGTCACCAGTGGAAAGTCCACCGGTCGTGGCGTACCGTTTATAGGGATACATAACATCCTCAACCACTTTGGCCGCGTTTGCGAATGCAGCAGCAAATATGCGATAGACGTTATGGCGCGTGACGGGCATTTTTCGTTTCACAACGGACATTTCATAGATATATCGTCCCGTCGCCAAGTATGTGGCAGGAGAAGCGCGACAGTACTTGTCAAATCGAAGAATATAGTCATGGATGCTGAGTTTGGGCACCGTTTTCAACCAAAACCGATTGTGTAGACGCGAGTCCTGCTGCTCCCCCTCATCTGGCTCTGGAGTTGTGAATGGCGTTTCATTAGGGGTGCCCTCTGCTATTGTGCGAGCCACCAGCCTTGCCTCTTTTTCTGATTCAGGCATGCTCGGGCGACGGTCCCCGCTCATCTTGCGCCCGTGAGGACCTTTCAGTAGACGTTCGTGAGTTTCTACCAATTTACAAAGCATTTCAGTTACATATCCAAGAGCTTCCATCCCCGTGAGTTCATTTATTGATGGAATTGTCTTGCTTTCGTGCATAGCTACTGTTGTCTTTTGGTGGTTCTGGTTGTCAGCAACAAGAAAAGGGGTTCAAGGATATAAACATAGACACAAATGAAGTCTCTTGTGCAGTTCACGGACCAGGTGATGGGCTCTTTTGCTCCAAACAAGCTTCTGCCCTCTAACAACAAGCCGATCCTCTCGCTGGATTTCGACGATTCTGGTCAGTACTGTCTCAGCTCAAATACGGGTGAAACGCTTGATTTATGGGATATGCGGTCCGGGAGGCATGATAGAGCCGTACCTTCGAAAAAATATGGATGCAATCTCGCCCGGTTCACCCATAACTCGAGCAGCTGCCTCTATGCCTCCACCAAGGAGGATGATACTCTACGGCTGCTCGACCTGCATAGCAACTCGTATACGTACTATTTCCGCGGCCATCAGGCCAAAGTAATGAGCTTAGAGCTGAGCTCTGTCAATGATACATTCATCTCTGCTGCCTGTGATGGGTCGGTACGGTTATGGGACTTGAAATCGCCAAATTGCCAGGGAATGCTCGATCTAGAGAGTAAAAGCCCCTTATTGGCAACAATTGACGCGACAGGGCTTGTTTTCGCCGTAATGTGCCGCGCCCTCAATACAATAAGTGTGTATGACTTGCGTAATTTTGACCGGGCCCCATTCTTGACGTTCAGGTGTGAAGCTCCCGGTGCGTGGACCAAAATCGAATTCTCAAATGACGGAAAATATATTCTAGTCGCTACAGACGGAAACTCGCACGCGATTTTCAACAGTTACACCGGTGAGCCTGTGTCAATACTTAAAGGTTTCCAGCCGCTCGGGAAAAAGTCATGCTCTATTGCTGCCTTCTCTATGGACGGTCATTACGTTTATGGTGCGTGCGCGGACCGTAAGTTGGCAATCTGGAAACTTAAAAACGCGGAATCGGCACTCAACCCGTGGACAACTGTCCAAGGTAAACAGGATGCAAATCTCATTGCGTTTTCTCCAAAATCTATGCTAATGGCTACTGCTGATACGCAACTATCTCTTTGGCTGCCCACCACGGGTGTCATGTAGACTACATATGCTTTTTTTTTCTATTGCTTTTTTTTTATCTCGCGTGTAATGCATCACTACATTGAAACGCGTCAATGCAGGTAGCCGGATGCCTCAGCCGTGTTTCTGGTCAGGTGACTAAAATTTGAAAATTCTGATTGGGCTGATATGCACTCATTGATTGAGTCTGGGGTGAAAAAAAATAGGGTCAACATTCAAATAGGATTTATAGATCTTCTGTATTATACTGAATCACCCATTGACCTCGTTCCTGACCGAACTTTCCACTCACTTGCTAATCAGGTGTCGATCATTGACTAGCGTCCCCGCCCCTCAGTGGCCCCTCAAGATCCCGCTTTTTATTCTGTTCAAATTCAGCCCCAAGTCGCGAAATTAGCCTATCATGTTGCAGACATTATTGACGTTAATTTTGGGTTTACTTGTTATTCTCAGCTGTAAAAGAGGAATCCTCTATATTCCATTCTATTGGTATAAGGTCAAAAAGGCCGGCACGACGATGCCACCACTGCTATTTTCTGTTCCGTTTGGGTTCCGGCGTACAAAATCGCTAGCAAAAGCTCAGTTGAACACCCAGCTGCTGCCCATCGTCCTTGAACAGTGGGAGACGCTTCCGCCAACACGTTATGTCCAGCTGTTTTTGCGGTGGTCATTTATCTCCAATGACCCAGAAAATATCAAAACTTTCCTGTCCACAAAATTTAAAGATTACCATCTGGGGTTCCGGGAAGACAGTTTGGGGTATGCCTTTGGGAGCGGTATCTTCACCGTTGATGGTGCCAAGTGGAAACATACCCGGGCAATGTTGCGCCCACAGTTTGCTCGCGACCAAATCTCCCAGCTTGGAACCGTCAGTGATCATGCTGAGACACTATTTAAAGTTATTGATACTCTCCAGCAGCACGAGAAGTACGTCAATATCCAGCACCTGTTTCACCAGTTTACAATCGATACTGCTACCGAATTTTTGTTTGGAGAGTCTCTAGATAGTCTTATGAACCTCGTGGGTGGTCAGGAGCGGCAAATTACCGTCAATGGAGTGACGGTTACCTCCGCTGAGTTTGTCGAAAGTTATTCTTTTATGGTCGTGATGAGCGCGCAACGCTTGATCCTCGGCGAATTCGGTTGGCTCAAAAATTCTAAAGAGTTCCGCGAGCATATCAAGAGAGCCCAAGTAGTCGTCGATTATTATGTTGGCCAAGCTATCGCCAATAAGGAGAAGCCTCGCACAGACGGCAAGCACGTATTTAGCCATGCGCTCGCCCGTGAGGGTATGAGCCCCATCGAAATTCGCGATCAGTGCTTCAATATCTTGATTGCCGGCCGCGACACCACAGCCGTCACCATTATGTTTGTTACCTACCATTTGGCCCGCGACCCCGAGCTGTGGGCTCGAGTACGCACAGAAGTGCTGAAAAATTTCGGCAGCACGGAAGACCACTTGCCAGTTACTTTTGAGGGGTTGCGCGGCACCAAATTCCTCAACGCGGTCATCAATGAAGTCTTGAGATTATACCCGGTGGTCCCCCTGAACCAACGCACCGCCCTCAGAGATACAGTCTTACCGCGTGGCGGTGGACCCAAGGGTGACCAGCCAATCCTTGTAACCAAGGGAACTTCTGTCGCTTATCAGTATTATGCCATCCATCGTGACAAGACTATCTGGGGTGATGATGCCAATGAGTTCAAACCCGACCGCTGGATGACCAAAATGAACATCCCCTCATGGGCTTATTTGCCCTTCAATGGTGGCCCACGTATCTGTATTGGACAACAGTTTGCCCTCACTGAGATAGCGCTGGTAATTGTCCGGATGGCTCAACGTTATACAGAGCTTGAACTCAGTCCCGATAACGAGCCCAAGCTGGACGTCTCATTGACCATCAAATCCCGCACTCCTGTGCTGGCCAGATTCAAATAATTGAGGGGCTGCGGATAAGATACCTCTCATCGGTCGCAATCAAGCCTAACCGGGGGCTCAGCTCACTCCTGCATATTATTTCTTAGATCTAAAATATTATAAACTTCTTAAACATTCGTGCCTTCTAGTAGAGTTGATGGCCGCGAAAAGCCTGGACTATCTATCAATGTTGGAATTGCTCTCTTGGTTGGTGGGTACAGTCTCGTTCTCTTGTATTCCGTTGATATTTGATAAACTATAACCTATATATTTGAGCTAGATCAGTGGAGTATAAAACCACCTAAAGGAGGGCTGCAATAACACCGGCAAAGAAGGAGACGCCAACGACAGGAGCGCCGTTAGCAATGGCAGCGGAGGTGTTGACGGCAGTAGCCTCGGTAGCAGCGGCAGTCTGCTGTCCCTGCTGCTGGGTCTGCTCACCCTGCTGGGTCTGCTGGCCCTGCTGGCCCTGCTGGCCGCCCTGGTGGGTCTGCTCACCTTGTTGGGTCTGCTGGCCCTGCTGGCCCTGCTGGCCGCCCTGGTGGGTCTGCTCACCCTGTTGGGTCTGCTGGCCCTGCTGGCCCTGCTGGCCGCCCTGGTGAGTCTGCTCACCCTGCTCAGCCTGCTGTCCCTGTTGGCCCTCCTGAGCTCTGCGGTGCTGGCGGTGCTGACCTTGCTGGCCGCCCTGGTGCTGCTGGCCTTGCTGGCCCTGCTGGCCGCCCTGGTGCTGCTGACCTTGCTGGCCCTGCTGGCCCTGCTGGGCTCTGCGATGCTGGCGGTGCTGACCCTGCTGACCCTGCTGGCCGCCCTGGTGATGCTGGTTTTGCTGGTGGCCCTGCTGACCTTGCTGGCCCTGTTGACCACCCTGGTGATGCTGGTTTTGCTGGTGACCCTGCTGGCCTTGCTGGCCCTGTTGACCACCCTGGTGCTGCTGGCCTGGCTGGTGACCTTCCTGGCCCTGCTGGCCCCACTGCTCTCTGGCGACTAAGCCGTTAACTTCGTCGGCAGGGGAGGCCATAGCGGTAGAGAGGATAGCAATAGAAAGAGTAGAGAAATGCATTGTTGTCTTCAACTGCGGAAACGCTCACCTTTTATAGCAAACCCAATCGAAGATGCATATGCAGGCATGAGTGCGTTTCCTGCAGGAGGTGCATATTGCGCAGGGCCTTAGCGGCAGTTTTGTGGCTGAAACACTGCGGTGAGACTATATTTTGGTCATCTCCTCGGCAAGCTCTAGATGCCTGTCTCCTTGAACAGAAATTTATTTGCAAACTAGCCTCTGTACCGGTGCGGGTATTTTGTGGCATCCATGCAAGCTGCGAGTTTCAGGCAAGCTATAACCGTAAAATTATTTGGCATGTCATGGCGTGAGAAACGAAATTAGAATCCAAACTTTCTCTACTCTTAGTCTACTATTTAAGTTGATACGCCCTTTGGAGCTCTGTAGCCTACCGTTGATCCGGTTGATTTGACTTTGAAAGCACCAAAAGCAGGGGGATCATTGGCCCTAATTTCTGAAAGAGACACCCCTGTTTGCAGGATTAGCCTAAGAATAGAATTATCACGTCGGAAAAGCGATACCCGCAGGGCCAACCCTCGGTAATGTATCCTTGGTAACGGCATTGTTCCATCCAAACTGGAGAGCGACAGCAGGGCATACTGAAGCGATTTGACCCACTCAGAGGCTGTGAAAACCTTTCAAAATGTTTTTTCCTTGGCTCTTGATGTATCTGGATCCGATTGAGAGTTTATTTTCTCGATATTACCCTAGTTAAAGCGTTCGCCGAAGCATGGTTTCGGGCAAGCCGACCACTGAATTTTTTACTCGCTGTAAACAATTACCCAATCAAATGGATATTTTAATGCGCCTCATTAGCGAGATGCAGGTCTACAATTTTACTAAGGGTAGGCATTGGGCTCCAAAGTGAGACACCCTGAATCAACTCAGTTCCTCGAGATATTCTCGATTATATAGTCTAATTTCACCCTGGTATCGTTATTTGTGTGCTAAAAAGGCCGGCTTTGCCGGTGGTTTAGAGATGCAGAATGTGTGCTTGAGGGTAATACTTATGCAGGTCCATGCCTCTTGGCACCGGATCTTGCAAGTTAACTGATCCGAGCCGTGTCGTAGCTACATTTTCCTACATAAATCTCTTTCCAGCCATCTTCTTATCGTGGCGCAAGCCTCGAGATACAGGATTCGATTGCGCTTTCCTTTTTATGTGCGCATGCACAAGCAAGAGACCTAGAGATCCGAAATGTGCGCATAAATCAGCCCACTGATGGGTGGTATAATCATCACTGCTCATTTTAGTCTCCTTTCAATAAAATAAATAAGGTAAGAGTACTGTTTTGTTAAAGCTTCCATTATTTTGCGCTCAAGGCACACTTTTCCAGGTACGGCCCACGGGTCCAAGCAGTCAAACACAGACCGCAAACGAAATATCAACGCGCAGCACCATTATTTCCCGAGATTTACTTCTCTATTTTGGTTAGAATAAGTAGCAGTGCAGCCTATTCGGCAAGGCGCAGCGAATTTTCTCTTTTGCAGGGGTATTGACCTCTCTCGTGAATGCACCTGAAACGGCTAGTATGAGCGATGAGCCGCATGTGAACGGCTATAATGCCATATTTAGACTTTTTTCTCCTTATTGTTTATAGTAATGCCGGCCAAACTAACAGTGTACATTTAACCGTGTGCCCCCCTCTCGCCGGCATGTGTTTGGATGGACGGTCAGACTTCATGAATACAAATGCATCTAGTCGTAGAAAAAAGTCATTTATGTGCATTTATCATTTGTCTAAAGGATACTGCATCAGTGGTGTAGTCTAGGAGCTGTTGTTGACTTTTTTGTGCCGTCCCGATCGGCCGGCCACAATTCCAAACAGCCCCTTGAATGTAATGTATCATGTTCAGACTGGCATTTGTTTGCCAAATCTTTTCAATGAGCTAAAATTAGCAACCACTCATACAATTTCTGCTCAGATCGCATGCAGTATTTACTGTCAAGGCGTTCTAGCCTGAGCATGGATACTGTTCAATCGCTGGGGGTAAGGGCTAAGTTATTATGAGCCTTCGACTCTTATCTTATGCGTTTGTGCACTGTAAACTATCTACAAATCCCGGGTTGCCGACTCGCGGATCTCCATTGGCGTGTGCTGCTCTACCTCAGGATAGAGTTGCGGTCAGAAAATTGCACTTGTTGATACTCGGTATGCCATACTCATCGAGTGAAGACTATTCTCCTAAATTTATCAAGATATATGTGTGCAAGAAGCTTGTCATCTGTCAGAGTCTGTCTTTCCTTCCAAGAGTGTGCCTGGCAAGTCTGTCAAGTCTGTCTGCCAAGGGTCTGTCAGGTCTGCCTCGCGTATTTATTAACTTGCACTCTATCCTCATAAAAACCCTTCATGCCCTATTGTTAGTACTGTGTGAGATATTCCAAACCAACAATAATTAACTATCCCCACAATTGTTTGCACTCACAGCAAGAAAAGGCTTGATTAAAAGGGCAAGTGTTTCTATAGGTATCTACCGATCGTGCTTGATGAAGCCAAAATAGGCTCGGAGGTAGTTTGGTTAGCCTATGTCGAGGTTGGTAGGAGGTGGCGATCAGGCATAACCAATCAAGTCAACCATTTGACGAGGGTGTGAAATCAGAAACTAAAAACTTTAAACACAGCCTGAAAGCTACTGTTTGCGCCCCGCATGTCCCGTCAAGAAAAATCTGTAGCACCGTTCGCTTATCGATAAGCGAGTAAGCAGGGCTCTGCAGATCAATGCTTGCCAAGCTTGAGCAGAGAATTTGGAAAATCAAGAGGAAACAACTGCAACACGATATTATTGGAGAGTTTAGCTGAATTGCTAACCTGCAGAGCTCCAACACCAGTATTCCTTACTATACACTCTGCAAAGAATTTGCAAAATTTTACACTCAAACCCTCTATTTAGTTGCTCCAATTCACCCAAGCCAACAGCCCAGTCATCCACTCGCCGCCGAGCCATCTCGTCACTCGTGGATCAGCCGCCCCACATTGCTTGCGCATCTTATATAAGCCTCTACTTTAGGGCCCGACCCGCTCCCATTCTCTTGTACACACACCCACCACTTGCGGCTTTTAGTATGAGACTTCCAGGAGTTAGAGGACACGCAAGAGGACCTTCCACGCCGCCCAATGGCAGCGGAAATGTGGACGATGTCGATGAAGTAGACGATAGCAACAAGAACATTATCATCGAGATCATCAAGCAACTTGGATCTAACGCGGACCTGAGTCGAATTACGCTGCCCACGTTCATCCTAGAGCGCAAGAGTATGCTTGAGCGCATCACCAATCTAATGCAGCACCCAACGGATTTGATTGAGGCTGCTCAGCTCACAGACCCCGTGGATCGGTTTGTAAAGATTGTCAAGTGGTACATGAGCGGATGGTATATTGCTCCTAAAGCGGTAAAGAAGCCTCTGAATCCTGTCTTGGGCGAATATTTTACTTGTTTCTGGGACCTCGGCAAGGACGGAACCGCCTATTATGTGGCTGAACAAACATCTCATCATCCGCCCAAGAGCAGTTATTGGTACTCAATTCCTAAATATGGAATTCATGCTGATGGTCTCTTGCTTCCACGGTCAAGATTTCAGGCAACTAGCTTCTCAGCCGCCTCTTTGATGGACGGTATTGGCGCTCTTTACCTCGCAGAGTATGATGAGACTTATACCTTGACGCAGCCCAACATGTACGCCCGTGGTGTGTTGACTGGCCATCTCAA
This sequence comes from Wickerhamiella australiensis, assembly GCA_030579635.1. Lineage (NCBI taxonomy): Eukaryota > Fungi > Ascomycota > Dipodascomycetes > Dipodascales > Trichomonascaceae > Wickerhamiella > Wickerhamiella australiensis. The sequence goes on along the minus strand of JAKTRM010000004.1, from coordinate 27,048 downwards.
ATTTGAACTGGGTGATAAGGCCATTGTCGAATGTGCCAAGACTGGTATGAGGGCCGAGATTGAGTTCAAGGTCAAGGGCTGGGTCAGCGGTTCGTATAATGAAATCGAAGCGAAAATCACCCACAGGAACGAGCACGTGCACACTTTAACCGGCAAGTGGGACTCTTTGATTCACATCGTCGATACCAAACATCACAAAAAAGAGGTCTTTTTTGATACTGAAAAGGACCGCCCCGTGCCCCCTCAGGTCCGGCCCCTGGACGAGCAAGGGGAGTTTGAAAGTGGCAGGTTGTGGAAGCCAACTTTGGACGCCTTGGGAAGACGCAACCACGAGGAAGCTACCGAGGCCAAGGCCCTGGTGGAGAATCACCAGCGTAAACTAGCCAAGCAGCGCGAAAGCTCAGGCGAAAAATTCGAACCCAAGCTATTTGTGCCTGTTGATTCAAAGCTTGAGTATAGATTCCTCCACTCTGAGCAGATCCGTAAACACCCAGAACGGGCCCACGAGCTAATTGCAGAGCTAGTGCCTATCTTGCCCGGAGATAAGTTCCCCAGTGATTTTGGTCAGCCTTACGAGACAAAGATCAATGGTAGCGTTGATGGTGGTCTTAATTCGGGTGCCGGCGCCGCTAATGGAGTTGCTGCAGGTGCCTCTGCCAACGCTCTCGATCTCTCTGATGATGACGAGTTTGTAGATGCCCCAGACTCCCTTCCCCAATAGTCGATCTTTATTTAGTTTAATCTTGTTGTTAGCGAGGCAGAAAGTGGAAAAGAGGGGGCACAGGTGGGCCTCCAGTGGCAAATGCTTGAAGTGGTGTCAACCCTGTGGTTTGGGGCCAAAGAAATGCCTGTCTGAGACCCAAAACAGATTTCAGACAAATCAAGTGGGCCAAGGAGTTCCCAAAATGATCAAAAGAATTGCAAAAAAAATACGCCTCCAGAAGTTGGCACAAAATGGTTAATGGGTATGGAACGCACACGCTTCTCTTTCTCTGAAAGGCGCATAAATCCTTAGAAATCTTAATTGAAATTTTGGAACAGAGCTTGATTTGGGGAATATTCGACAACTGGGCAGTATTTGTGAAAGGGGCCCAAGGGCACGAGATGGCTGTTAACGTTGTACCTATAATTTAGAGCGGATGGCTATCTCTCCTAGTATACACTGGTTTTTACTGACTTCCTCTCGAAATAATCTTTAACAAGTACTCGATCTTTCCCGTAAGTAACCTCTGATAGCTTCTCTTTGATATTCCTCGTTCAGTTTGGTGGCTGGCACTAGGTACTCATTGTTCACATCTATTGAGGCCAAGAATGCCCACATAGAAGTATCGCTTATATGGTAATAACAAAGGTTCCAACACCATTCTTTGACCCGTGCTAGCTTTTCTGGGGAGCTACCAATTATACCCACCAACCAGCGTGCATAGGCGAATGCATAATAATTTAGAGGGTGCCTGTCACCTGATTTGGCCAAAATATCCAATTCGGTTTCCAGATCAAGCAGCTGAGGCTCTAAGGTCAATAGCCAACGTCTATGTTGCCACAGCATGGGGCTCTTGTTTAGCTTGGGGGCATGCGACGATAAAAGTAGGCCAAGCAAGTGAACTTCAGCCCTAGCGCTCAACTCCCCGCTAGATACTAATCTTTTTCGTGTATTTATTGCACTCAAGTTCTCATTGGTACACAAGAGTGCTACAAGCGACCCACATGCCGAATGGCAAGATCCGCTCGATTGCGCATAAACCGAGTACAAAAACCGTTTATCCACGCCCAAAACCCTTTCTTGCTCGAAAAACTGAAAAGTGCCGACCAATTCAAATTCAAGACTCGTGCTGGTTGCTACAAGAGCGTATAACTCCTCGATTTGCTGCTGATTGGTCATGGACCTCGACTTGGTATCTCACAGGCAGACAGCCGTCTCCAACAGTGTTACGGTAGACCACACGCAGTCTATTCGTAGCTGGCTTTTGGAGAGGAAAGTTGAGCCCCTGACAAGCGCCCGTAGTATCGGTGCCGTGCTTGATAACCTCGATACGGTCGCTGCGTCTCTGGCGCCATATGGCGACGTTTCCTATGTGCTTGACCTTAAAAAGAAGCCTGCAACCAAGGGGAAACCTCTGGAACTCTTGACCACTATTCGTCTTTCCAACATTGTGGCTCGTGAGCCTTACAAGCTCGGCATTTACACCGGCACCGACCTCAATGGTGCCAACCTTAGCGGCACCTGGCCCAACAAGCTGGGTTTGGGAGATGTTACCACCGTTGCTGGCTCGGTGCAACCCAGCCCTTATAGCCTTGGTGCTGGTTCGGCGGCGATTGATATTCCCCTGCCGTTGCCCTTGATTAACTCGAGTCATCTCGGAGCAAAGGTATTCTTCTTTAACCAGGAGCGGCCCTGGGCTAGCCATAGCCTCGAGTCTCATGGTATTTCCGCCTTTTTGAGCTTTCCTTCCAAATGTGTCAAGGCCAAGTTTGGGGTCGAGGCTACCGCTCGCCAGATCCATTCTCTAGCTGATGCAGCTAGTGATCCGGTGCGCTCTGCTGCTGCTAATCCCGCAACAAAAGTCTCGGCAATTGCCCAGGTCTCCGCCTGTGGCTTTACTCTTGAAGCAGAGCAAGCCGGCAAACCAGGTGACTCGACTTTCACCAAACTTTTGGCATCTACACGCCTTTCAAAAGAGCTTCTGGCTCCCATTAGTGTAAGCCTAGATGCAAACGCTGGCTATATTCACGGCAAATCCTCTGTTTTGGACCAATTCTTGGTCGGTGGTCCCGGTAGTGTCTATGGGTTCAAACTCAATTCAATCGGCCCTAAACAGGGCCAAGACTTTGTTGGTGCTCAGTCATTTTACCAGGGTGCTCTCACTGTTAGCTCTTGGCTCCCTTGGGTGCCCCAGTCACCGCTTCGTATTGTTGGCATCCTCAACGGAGCTGCTGCCCAGGCCAACGCTAGCAAATCCGTCCAGCAAAACCTGAATAACTTGGCTTCCTTGTCCCCTAGCTTGGCTGCTGCAACTGGATTGTCTTACAGAACCCCTGCCGGCTCTTTTGACTTGTTGTATTTGCACCCGCTCCATGCTGCCCCGGGCGATGTTGTTCGTACCGGCTTTTATCTGGGAGTAAACTTGAATTACGCATAAGTAGTAAGTATTGTAGATACTTGGAGTGCCAAAGGGTACCACTTCGGTAGTCTGGGCCATAAGAGTTCACCCCTCAAGCCTCCTACTGTCAGTACTAGTCATAGGTCCTAGGCCTCTAGTCATCATTAGCCTTGAGATCTCACTAGTAGTCCAATGTGGATTCTAGAAACTCAACCTCCAAGGTGGCTGGCTCCCTCTAAAACCTATACTTTGGGGAGAAGATCACACACAAAGGATTCGGATTTTATTTCGTTTGACGGGACGTCCATCTCCCGCAACCACATGACGATCCAAGTGGGTGAGCCCAATACGAGCGAATTCAATGCGATAACTCCAGTAAAACTCACAGATCTCAAATCTAAATTTGGTACTGAAGTGAACAAAGAATCGCTTGGACGGGGTAGCAAGTCTTTTGATTGCCCTCGGATTGAGCTACAGCTGGGCCCGTCCACCAGCGTTCATCTAGTATGGAAACCGATAAACATAACTTATGGGACAGGGGAGAGGAACAAGGCCCATGAATTGATGTGGGAACAGGCCCTGAGCGTACTTGGGCCACTTGATATAAAGCTCAGCGCGTCATTCTCGGCCGAAACGACCCACTACCTCAAGGGGGCGCACCGAACCTCGAAATTAGCTCTGGCGCTGGTAAGTAACCTACCTATCCTGAGCGTAGACTTTCTCGAAGTCATAAAGTCTATTGCACATATACTCGAGCAAGACTTCCGTCAATGGCCCGATGAGTCTCAGTTTCTGGAGGACCCACTTTGGGCACCCAACCCGGGTAGAAGTACTTGCTTCAAGGGTCAGAGATTCGTGGTCTACGAAGAAAACCAATTCATAAATTTGGACCCGGTTATTGGTGCTGCCGGCGGCACCATCAGCCTTGTCAAGCCTAATGCCCAGATTGAAAGCTCAGCGATTCTCATAAAGCCCCAGGATAAATCGTTGCTAAAGCACACCACAGCTAGCCTGTATACGGCGAATTCGGATATCTTGCATGCTATAAAGGTTGCGAGACCCGTTGTTCCTGTTGAATCAAGTGGAGTGGCGAGTCAGGCGCGCGGGACGAGCCAGGCGTCAGAGGCTTCCAAACGCCAGACTGAGACACAACAAGCACCAAGTAATTCTCGTAAGAGGCCACAAAAAGCCGGAATGATGGATTTCCTTACCCAAACGCCTCACCAACCCACTTCTCAGAGCACCCAAGGAGGTGCACCAGGCGCGCAGAGTGCTCATTCATTACCAGTAAAACAAGAATCACAGGACGAACCCACATCTTCTTTACGGAAGCGACCAGCAAGAGTGACAATGATGGATTTTATGGTTGGAAAACGCCAAAAGATAGACACAGAAACAAAGGCGGAATCTCAACCAGGATCGGTAACTCACTCAAACCCACAGCGTACCGACTACCCTGTTGAGAATATAGGTTCGGAGTCCAAGAAACAACGTATTGAGAATAATAGTAGCGATGATGGTGATGCTTTATTTGTACGTGAGGTGACTTCTGAGCCACTAACTCGTGAGCCATCAAATGCTCTTGAACCATCTACTGAACCAGAGGGAGAGTCTGTACGGCAAAAAGAGCCATCAATTGCTCCATTCGTCGATCTTGATACAAATATATCTGGGCTGGCCCTGGTAGAGTGTACATTGTCAATCGCAGCTAGAGCACAGAAATCCGCAAGCTTGAACCCCGAATGGCAAAGAAAACCCAACTTTAAAGCTTTCAGGCGAAAGAGTGACAGGAGGGCATCTATCAAAGGTAGTCAAAACGAGAACTTGAGTCTCGGTGTAGGGGTATTCCCTGGATCACAGCCTGTACCCGTAAAGGAACAAGCACGGAAAATATCCTCACCCGAAGTATCTTTCATTGATGATGTTGACAGGCTTCCAAGTAAGGAGCATGATCCAGATGCAGATAATGAGTTTGGATTTAAGTTTACTAGTTAGTATGTGTAGACATAAAGCTCGGGGTATATAAGGTAAGTACTAGAGACTGGTATTGGGGAGATATACCTATAATTAAAATATAATCACCGGGCTGAAGCTAGCCCAGTGCGTCGGTAAAACCCCACACTGCTATTCGACAGTATCCCAATGCGGCTTATTTTCAACTATCCATGGGTGACTGAATACCTGCTCCAGAGTAATGCGATTTTTAGGATCATAACATAACAACTTTGAGATCAAATCTTTAGCATTTGCACTGATATGACTGGGGCACTGTAGATCAACAGAACGAATACGTTCACGCGTTGCCCGGTCAGTAGCTTCCTCAAAGGGAGCGACTCCACTCAAAAATTCAAACATCAAAACTCCCAGTGACCAGACATCGACCCGCTTGTCGTAATCTTTACGATCAACCATCTCGGGAGGCAGGTAGTCTAGAGTTCCACAAAGAGTAGTGCGGCGACTACGTGAGTGCACGCTCCAGCCGAAATCGGTAATTTTCAAGTTTCCATCTGATCCCATCAGAATATTCTCAGGCTTGATGTCGCGATGGATGATATTTTTGGAGTGTAAATAAATAAGTGCTTCGGCAACCTGAGCGATATATTTCGAGGCCCGAATTTCATCAAATTGGCCATGCTCTTTGAGTAATTTATACAGCTCACCCTTTGGAGCATAATCGATAATCAGGTAGACCCGCTTCTCGTCATAAAACCAGTTGTAGAGTCGCACGATATTCTTGTGAAGGAGATTAGATTGGATCTCGACCTCTCGACGAAACTGGAGCACGGCCTTGTATTCGAGTAGCTCATTGATGTTCATGCACTTTAGGGCACATATGAATCCACTACTCTTCTCCCGGACACAATAGACCTTACCGAACCGGCCTTTACCCAGTTTTCTGCCGATTTCGAAATCAGCAATCTTCCAATCCTTCCTCACGGCCGGCGTAGGCTCTGGTGCTGCGCGATTCGATCTTAGAAACATCATGGCAAGAAGGTTTGTTTTGATTGTAACATTAAGCGATGCATGTGTGCATATAGACATGCAACTATGCTGAGGTGGTAAATGTTGTCCATATTGCGTCGTCAATTAGTAGGCAGAGAGCTCCAGTAGACTATATCAAACCCGAGACTTATCACCTTGGCTGCTCGTTTTCTTGGACCAAAGCCCTTGGAGTTCAAAAGAAGTACTCCTCTCCAAACATGGATCGACCCTGCTTACTCAGGTGAAAATTAACCTTCATTAATGTCTGGAGACCACAGTAGAGATCCCTGCCCGCTAGTGATTGTAAATGACTTTGGCGGTGCTTTCGCAATGGGCGTTGGTTTCGGTGCCATTTGGCATGGTATCAAGGGTTTCCGCAACTCCCCTTACGGTGAAAGATGGCAAGGGTCAAAAGCCGCGATCCGGTTGAGAGCTCCCACATTGGGCGGTAGTTTTGGCGCCTGGGGTGGTACTTTCAGTACCTTTGATTGTATTGTGAAAGGTGTGCGCAAGACAGAGGACCCTTGGAACGCTATCATTAGTGGTTTCTTGACCGGTGGTGCCTTGGCCATCCGTGGTGGTGTAAAGACTGCTGCCATTAGCGCTACGTTTGGTGGTATCATTTTGGGTGCTATTGAAGGTGCCAACATTGCCGTTAGTCGCATGATGATGGCAAGTGCGCCCCCTACTGCCCCTGCTGCTCCCGAGGCATTGGCTGCTTGAGGGAAGAGACGAAATTTCATTTATAATGCATGTACATATGACGGTTAGATTTTATTGAACAACTGAGCTCTCTACGCTCGAATATATACGAACCTCTCGTCAATCTGCTGTAGGCCCATTATCGACCCACCCAATTAGGGCTTCGATTAGTCACACACACAGGGCAAAATTTTTCACTCTTGACGCGAATAAACTCATGGTCTGTGAAAAGTGCATAATCTCTAATGTCCCAGCCCGTCGTCTCTGTCCGCAAGAACGGTGAGGTCACCTCTACTGAGGGCCTCCCCGCCGTTTTCAACACCCCCATCCGTCTTGATATCATCCACGACGTTTTCAAGTCCGTCAACAAGAACAAGCGTCAGGCTTACGCTGTGGCCACTAACGCCGGTGAGCAGACCTCTGCTGAGTCTTGGGGTACTGGTCGTGCTCTTGCCCGTATCCCCCGTGTCGGTGGATCTGGTACTTACCGTTCCGGTCAGGCTGCTTTCGGTAACATGTGCCGTGGCGGTCGTATGTTCGCTCCTACCAAGACTTGGCGCCGCTGGAACATCAAGGTCAACCAGAACGAGAAGCGTTACGCTACCGCTGCTTCTATCGCTGCTTCTGCTGTTGCTCCCCTCGTTCTCGCTCGTGGCCACAAGGTCGAGCAGGTTCCTGAGGTTCCTCTCGTTGTCTCCAACGACATTGAGTCTGTCAAGAAGACCAAGGAGGCTGTTGCCATCCTCAAGTCCGTTGGCGCTCACGCTGATGTCTCCAAGGTCATCGCCTCCAAGAAGCTCCGCGCTGGTAAGGGTAAGATGAGAGGCCGCCGCTTTACTCAGCGCCGTGGCCCCCTCGTCGTTTACGGTGAGGACAAGGGTCTCGTTGAGGCTTTCCGCAACATCCCCGGTGTCGAGACCGTTAAGGTCCAGGATCTCAGCGTCCTCACCTTGGCCCCTGGTGCCCACCTCGGCCGTTTCGTCATTTGGTCCGAGTCTGCCTTCAAGTCTCTTGACAAGATCTGGGGCTCCAAGACTGGCTTCTCTCTTCCCAAGAACATCATCTCTAATGCTGATATCACCGGTGTTATCAACTCTTCTGAAATTCAGACTGCCCTCAAGGCTGCTGGTGACAAGCGCACCAAGCGCACTTCCAGCCAGAAGAAGAACCCTTTGAAGAACAAGTCTGTTCTCTTGCGTCTCAACCCTTACGCCAAGGCTTACTCTGAGAAGAAGCTTGGCCAGGTTAAGGCTGAGGCTTCCAAGAAGGCTGCCAACGCCAAGGAGTTCAAGGCTCTCTTGCACGACCTTTAAACGGTTGAAATTAAAAATTAGATAGTGATTAATCTATGTTATACCCCACAGGCTACAGCGGCCGCCCTTGGACAGCCGCTCTTTCGAAGGGCTACGGCCCGAAACTGCTAGCTTAACGATGGTTCAATAGGTATGTATATAACTTAATTTGGGGAGCCTATGCCCTTAAATCCCATAAAAATCTCGGAATTGTGTCGCAATACCTGTCGATACTTGCATCTGTATCCATGACACTCTTGACTAGGCCAGATGATTGCTCCTTTTTCCAGTGGTCATGGAACCCAATGGCGAGTTTATTGTGCAGGAGTTCAAAGTTTTGTCTAAAAGACATAGTCTGACCCGCGATGCAGGCAATAAATAGCGGTTCTTTCTGTAGAAGCCGGGCCAAATGGCTCGTCAAGCTAATGGAAGCAAGGGCAAGAGAGTACCACATGGGATCATCACTGGGCGCAATTGATTTGGACTCTTGTGCCAACCTAAGTACTTGGGTGGGATAGTTGTTGCAGAACCCAACAAAGTGGTCAAGGCCCAAGACACCAGAGGCCCTGAAATCAGTGCACGGATCAGTTCCTTGGAACCCAAGGGCTACCCAATCGAGGCCGTCGTTTCCAGCGGGTCTCGAGGACTTGAAATCCTGCAGCACTTTCTTGTGGGCAGCAACCAGCCGGTCCCTGTACTCACGGTACACTGGTTGCTTGGCAGTGTGGGAATTGAGCCACACAAGAGTGTCGTCAACCAAGACGGATCCCTTGAGCCAAATGACAAGTGCTAGCTTATCAAATGCGGTTTGCGGAGGCACGGAATGGAATTGCTCGTGTAGATACCTAAACACCAGGTACGCATATTTCACGGGTGATGCAATTAGTTGTTTAATCAGTGACTTATGATCAATTTGGAGCTCAAACCCTAGTTTAGCCAGTCTGTAGGGCTGCTCTTCAAACAAAACGACTAATGGAGCAAACAGAAAAATGATCCAGTGCATAAGTCAAGAGGCAGCTTGCAACACACTAAGCGTTACAAAGTGGGACCTCATGCAGCCTTGAATATGGCAAAAAAAAAACAATGAATGCTTGTTGTTACTCTTCGAGGCTATATCCACTATATAATTAAAAGCCATAGACTATGTATACAATAGGGAAAAGTATCCGCAAGTGAAGGCTAGATACCTAGCTTTTAATTCACTCATAAATTTGTCGCTCAGTCCCAGTAGGATCCCAATGAGGTTCAGTGACGGAACGGCTATTTGGGTCACCCAAGTTGTGGACATCATGGTGCTCCATCTTGAATTTTGTGCAACCCACGTTCTCTTTGATACAATCAATATGTGTAGATTTAAGCAACGGAATAAGTTTGCGTTCAATGCTCTAACTGATCAATACAAGGGCAGGCGTCTTCTTGTACTTTCTAGCTGATTTCTGAATTTTGGGGTCATCGACATGTCTTTCACGCATCAGTGGAGAATAAGCCTCAACAGCGATACCATGACCCTCGCAAAAGTGCACAATCTCGGTTTGCTGCAACCAAGGATTTATCTCGATCCGATTCACAAGGGGTCTGATTTTGAGATCTGGCTCTTCCAATAACTCTTTGAAGTGCCATTCACACCAGTTACTGACACCAGTTGATCCAATCTCTCCACGTTCTACTGCAACTTCCTGGGGTCTACGAAGGGATTTCGCAATTGCCTCAGCAGTCTGCTTTTCGTTACCATAGACCGCAGCGGTGTCAATTAATCTGTAGCCTACCTCGAGAGCATCGTAGGCTGCTTGGCAAGCCTCAGAAGGGCGAGCCAAATAGGTACCGAACCCAATTGAGGGAAGAGCACGCCCATCAGCTAGCACAATTTGGTGTTGTTGAGCCATTATTAACGGGTACGGGGTACTCTAGTGATTTATACCACGTGGAAGCAACGCATCGGCGACATTGCATCGGCGAGATTGGTAGTGGATGTGCCTCTGCATATCATGAGGGCTTTGAGGCAAAGGGGACGTTACTATTGTGGCGCTGCTACTCTATTAGTGAAGAGTTTATGTTTCTTGTTTCGGCCAGATGTGAATGCTGGAACGGCCCAGTAACGAGCTGGGGCAATATGAGAGTACAGGCAAATAACTACCGCGTTTGAGAAACCAGAGCCCCCGAAATATCACGCCAAACACATGCAGCAGCTTCATTAATGGCATCACGCGAATGCACAGTCAGAGTGCCTGGGTGCACCTGTACCAGCCATTGCAAACTCTCCAATTAGGACCTAATGAGATTTAGATTGATGAGCTGTTTCGACACTTTCTGCGCCATCTGACAATTACAGAGGAGTCCTAAGGTTCCGTCGATTGTTTGATAACACTTATAGCCGATAAACCGGCGAGTACAGGCACTAATAGGCTTGACTATTGTGAGTCTTGCTTAAAGTCCCCCTGCCTAATAAAAAATTCTAAAACGTGTGCATTTCTGACATTTCAATATAAAATACATTATCATTATTCAAGGGCTGCGCTGAAAAGCACTAAATACTAATTAGTTCACAAGACGAGTACTTAAAGAAGAGCAGCGGCAATGGCAGCGACACCACCGAAGACGGCGTTGCGGGCAGCACCGTTAGCGGGGTTGACACCAGTGCAGGTCTCGTGAGTGCAGACAGTCTCGACAACGGTCTCCTCAACGACAGAGGTAGAGCCAGCAGCAGAGCCAGCAGCAGAACCAGCAGCAGTGGTCTCGGCAGCGCCAGAAGAGGCAGCAGCAGAAGACTCGGCACCAGTGGTCTCAGCAGCACCAGAGGACTCGGCAGCGGAGCTGGAGCCAGAGCCAGAGTCACCACCAGCAGCGACAGAGGGGAACTCAGCAGAGTCGGCACCGTAGGCAGAGATAGCGGCACCGAAAGCAGAAGAGAGGCTGTTGGCAGCGGCAGCAAGGTCAGAGGGGACGCTGTCACCGGCAGCAGCAACGAGGCTGGAGACGATAGAGGCAGAGGTGGAGCTCAAGCCGTTGATGTCGCCCTTGACAATGTCGCTGGCGCCGACAGAGCTAAAGTCGCTGGCCTTGTCGGTGAGGGCACCAAGGAGGGTGGTGACAGAGCTGGCAAGACCAGAGATACCGTCAGAGTTGCCGGAAATGTCGCTGGAAGAAACACCAGAGACAGAGCCGGAAAGAGCCTGAACGGCAGAGGAGAGGGGCTCGTAAGACTGCTGGATACCAAGGGCACCAGAAAGACCGTCACCAGAGGACCAGCCAGAGACAGCACTGGCGAGGCCAGCAGCGTTAGAGGAGACAGCACCAAGGTCACCAGAGAGGTCGGCAGCGACAAGAGCGAGAGCAGCGTAGAAAACAGGGGAGATCATCTTAAGGAACAACCAGGGCGATGCCTGCCACTTTTATACCCCTTCGTTTCATCGAAATGCACAATGCATGCATGACGCACGCATGCCAGCCCTTGCATGACGCATGCGATGATGATCCGCCACTGCTTTTCTTTTTTGTTCACATTGGTTTGAGGTACATACATGCCTGCTCCCTTGGAATGCAATGTATCACATCTGATTTTGTCATTCTTGGGGGAGCTCAAATGTCAATGACATTCAAGTTTCCGAGAATTTAGGCAAAAGTTTCAGGTTCACGGTGTAATGTGAGCGCCCCTTGTGTAACACTTTCGACAGGGTTCTGTCGTTTCACTGCCACGAACTCTGATAGAACTCACTTAAGGTTTGTGGGCTTGAGTGGGGAATGAGCTCCTTTCGGGAAGTTTCGACGCACGCTCCTCGCTCCACTATATGCCTTGAAATGATTTGAATAGAAGTCTAGTATTACTCAATAGTGATAATGAATACCATCTACAGTGAGAAGAGCACTTTTATACTTGACACATTGATTTTGATGTAAGGTATAACTTTGTAATTGTGCCTATGAAGCTCGAAAATACTAATACAACTACATGTAAGCAATCCCTCAGGGAATAAAAGAACTCTCACTTTCAATGGATTGCAAGATCGCTAATTCCTCGTCTATTCTGTGCCCATAGTGGGCGTCACCTTACCCGTACCTCCGAGATGCATAGAATCACAGGCAAGGGGTAACAGGGGGATCTTTTTGTGTGGGCCCATGCAGATTCGAGGCGATAGATATAGCTTTTGTGGTAAAGTGAATTATCTAAGTAATTCTCAATACCATCCGAGTCGCTCAGATTGTGTTAATATGATTAGATGCACGCCCAAGCGCATTACAATCAACTCATGCGGGGTAAACAGAGTATGCACGAACATACATCCAGCTGTCGTGTGGAGTGCCCTGATGATTCTAGCTATTAGAAAAAGGGGGTGCTGATCAATGGTGGCTTGGCCAATATATCCACGGTGAGAATGATCCCAGTGATTAGAGCGACAACATAGATAAAGGTTTCACTCCAGTATAAATCCTGTTATACATTGCCTTGTGGACGATGTGTGTCTCAAGAATCTAAAACAGTTTTCCGTTTTGGTAAATTGAAGAGAATAGCATTGGCTTGAGAGCGGAGAGTCAAAAATCCGGTGGGAAGGAGATATGGAAAGAATTTTGATTTGGACTGATATTGGGAACAAATCACGCACCTTTCACAAGGACCGGCCTTCAACTTTCAGCTGTTTGTCGTTTTGGGCGACAGATGTGCAGCGTCTTCAAGCATCATTGCAGAGCGTACCTGCCCGTTGCACCCATTTCTCTATGCACACTAATTTGAGAGCTGAGAGCTGCATTTAGAGCAGCCCAAAAAGAACAATTCATGCGCAATATGTGGTACGTGCGTCTGCGATATTTCTGGCATAGAGGGCATGGAGAAGGGCGAGAACCCACAGAAAGATGCCGAAAGCACCGGTGATCCAAGAGAACTGTCGCGTTAAAACATCTGATAGCAAAATGCACTCACTCGATCATGCAAGATGCACGGGCTTGCTCTGGTCGCCGCGCATCTCCGATAATATCCAATATAGAGTGTCTCAGTGATGTGCCTTTGCCAATTTGAGATCTGACCAACCGAGGATTGCTAATTTTAGGAAACAAAGAAGAAAGCTGGAACATCGAAAACTAGCAACCCTGGATTCTAGAATCCCAAGCGAGGGGTCGCATTGTTTTGTAACGTCTGGTATGCGCAATGCGCATGCAGCCTGTTTTCGCTTCAGGGTACGCGACGGTGCAGGCAGGTACTGGTAACCAGGGAATTTAACGCCACAAATATAAAAATACCAAAGCTCTGCCACGCTAATCTCCAGTAAATCACTGGTATGTGCTTGGCACCCAGCTCATTTTCTAGGGCTGCACTGGCTCGACACCTTGGCGATACGCCTTGGCATCAACTGCTTGCAAGGATACACAACGGGTGTTAATTGATGTGAATTTAGTCTCAGGAGCTATAATTACTCTAGAATTAAGCGATCCTAACCAAGAGGTGGTCATGATTCAAGTGTCGCGACGCAGATTGGATAGTATTGTTTGCCACTAAGAGAACGCAGATGTACCCTTTCACCGATGCTTTCGATGCTTAAAGAAAAGGCGGCTCGATTAGATACCAATTATCATCATAAAGTGGAGTACATTAACTGGATGAGTCTTCTACGGACTCACGGCTAGCTGCCTTCATGTTCGCGGTCAACGTGTCTTCTTACGCTATAAATAATCTAAAATTCGCAATCAAGTAAGCCCTTAGCCTTGAGTCTGAGAATATTGATGCTTTTGACAAAAATTTCATCGGGCTCCATGGTTCCAGTGCTCTCGACATTGAAAATAAAATGATCGCGGACGCGTCCAAGCTTGACTTTATCCTTGAACTCGGGGTGACGGAGCACTTCACGGGAAACAGTATCTTTACGCGGGTTGGCAACTACCGGCTTCTTGTCCTTGACCTCGATGACACCTGGAGGGAAGCATTTAACGAATTTGTCAACATCCTGGGGTTCAATGGGCTCAGTAATAGTGATTGTAGGCATGAGGCGGTAGGAGGCAGTACATACAGGAGAGAACTTTGCATGGTCACTGCCGATGCCCAAAATGACCAGAGCGGACAGAGTGATTTCCTGACCGGGACGCAGCTTAGCCAAGAGAATATCGGGGTTGAGTGCCTTGGGGGTGACATTTTTGAGTCTTTCTGTGAATTGTTCCTCGTCGTGCACATACTGCAAATCACGGGCGTACACTTTATGATTGATGTACAATTTGTCCGGGTCAGTCTCACCTTCTGCAGCATTGGGATTGTGTTCACACTTGACGCTGAGCTTGAACATCACGCAATTACCGGTATCATAGGTGGGCTCCTCATTACCCTCGATAGCAGGATCAAGCCAATCGATATTATCGGGGGACATGCCGATGGGCACCAAACCGATGCGTTGGGCAAGGATCTCGTCGTGGATGACGCTTGTGTTCATCTCGATAAAAACTTTCTCAACTGCAACACTGGGAACTTCTGCGATCATAATTCGACGAAAAGCATTTGCCAAAGAAACGTCCACGCCCTTCAGGTCAAAGTTAGCTTCGAGAGGGCCCATTTTGTGTATTTCCATGTCCATCTCTTTTTTGAATTCTTCAAGGTCCCAAGCACCATTAGTACCGCTCAAGTTACCGGGAAAAGTAGAGGTTCCGGTATCTACTCGATCGGCATGAATATTGATCATTGAAAAAAAATGTTAGTCAGAAATCTGTCAAGATGGGGGCCCCGTAAATTTGCCTCATCAGCGCCACATTGTTTCCCTGCGATCTAGACCTAGGATGGGCTTGATGTCCGCGCTTGAATCCAGGGTTCCGAGGATCAGTCAAAGTGGACTTGTGGCCTTTTCACGCTTTTCGACTGTTGTTCACATGCTCGCTTGTTGACAACTCCTGGTCCTCCAACTTCGCCACATATATTCGCCACTAGTCCCCCCTAGGCACGCGTTCAAGACTGCCACTCTAGTACCTCCTGTACCCGCTCCATGCTAACCGTCAGTAACCTCGAAGAATACACGGAGCTGGTGCATTCCCGCCAGCTTGTGATTGCGGTTTTCGCAGGGAATGATCAACAAAGTAAGGATTTCGTCGCGGCAATTGAGAAGCTGGAAACAGAGAATCCAGCGGTTGCCTTCGCCGAGATAAAAAGTGGCCCCACTAGCATGATTGCGACTGAATACAATGTCAAAAATATTCCAACTGCTATTTTCTATAATTCTGCATCGGAAGTATCCCGCCAGCATGACCTGGACGGTCTGCGTCAGGGAGTTGAGCAGCTGGCGGCGCTAGACGGCGAAAGCAGAGGAACGTCGGCCGCCTCCGCCACAAGACCCTCCGCGTCTTCCAAGTCTTTTGCCAAATCAATCAACAAGGAGATTGATCGGCAGCAGCTGGAGCTTTTGAACGTGGGATCCACCGGCCAGGATCTATTCACGACGGGAAACACCACCACCGTGACGGATGCAGATGATCAGTTACTGGCATTTGTTCCATTCAGAAATAAAGTGACTGTGCAAGGCCTGCATATCAAAACATCAGCGTCGGGAAACCGCCCCGTGCGTATCAAAGTTTTTACCTCGCTGGTAAACCCGCTCTCGTTTGAGGACGCCGCCTCTCGAAAGGCGCAGTTAGATAAAGAGCTGCATGAAGCTAATTCTGAGGGCTGGATTGAGGTTAAGGTTCTCGTGGTGAACTTTAAAAATGTCTCTTCGCTGCTGATCCTACTTACTGGCGAGGATGAGGACGAGCCGATCAGTGTGGACCGTATCGAGATTGTGGGTAAAGCCAGTGAGCAGACACAGGGCTCTCTTCATGATGATCACCATCACTAGTGGGACGGGTCAGCACGCTAGAACATACGGTAGTGCGGGGTGGCAGGATCACGGCTTCATGTGGCATGCGCCCCCCTGCGTTTATTTTTTGTTACCATCCATTAGCTATTTAAATTATATCGTAGTAACCGTCAGTGCTATACGTGTTCGTCAGTGCTATACGTGTTTATCGGTCATTTAAATCGACCAAACCCTGTCAGTCATTTCGCACTTGGCTCCGATAAAGGCTCCATCAAGTGATGATGACTTAGAGCACCTCGATGTCAGAGTTTATGGATGTATGGAACCAGCTGCCCTTTATTACCCGCCATGTCACGGCGCTAGCATCCTTGGAGTTTCTCTTGCTCCATTTCTTTCCATCATCGTTTCTACAGCTTTGGCTTTTAGCCCGTTTGCCAGTCACAAAACCATGGACTCTCGCAACCAGCGCATTCTCAGTATTCAGGGAGAAGCCGATGCAGGCCGTCATGAGCTTGTGTTTTCTGTGGATTAATATGAGATCTATTGAGGAAAGTTCGAGGATGAACCGCGGCGACTTGGTGTTTTTTATCGTGTTTGTCCAGATTGGGTGCGTAATTGTGGGTCCAGCGCTGGGCATATACGCCTTTTTGGGGATCCACACAGCTGCAATCACATATTACTGTAGCCAAGAGTCCCCGCGTTCTGACGTTTTAATGTTTGGCGTTGTCAAGGTTCTCCACGGGTTGCTGCCGTGGGCAAACACCGCTCTAGCGCTTGTTGTTGGTGGACTTGGTGCAACTTTTGAGCCATTACTAGGCATATTCTTGGGTCACTTGTATTTGTTTTTAACTGAATTACTTCCCGGTGCTGGCGGCCCCAAATTGGAGACCCCAGAGCTCATCAATCAGTGGGTGCACGGACAGCAAATGGCTCATGCACCGGCTGCGCCCAAGACCAAACAGCCTGCTTCTGACACTAAAGCCAATGCATCTGAGCAATTCAGTGGAAAGAGCACTGGACTCAATACTGATCGGTTCGGAGGCCAAGGTCATAAACTAGGCAAGTAGTATACTTAGTGCTACAGGTATGTAGCTTTGCGCAAGAGTCACTGGGCAGTGGCTGGTATACGAGTCCACAGCGCACACGGCAGCACCAACTTCCTCAATACGCGACCTTATCGCCCGACAGGCCAGGGCTCACACAATGTGGCCCAGCACATGCAAATGCACACAGGCTGCGCGCGTACACCCATTTTTCCTTTTAAGGGCAGGGGATCTTTACAACCTACCACTGTAACCTTCTGAGAAACAATGAATCTCTACTTTGGAGGGTCCCGAAATCTCCCTGCAAACAATCTGTTTGCAAATGACCTAAATTCGTTAAGAGAGCGCAAGGCGACACGGGGCGCAGATGGGGTCGCCCCAAATACGATTCCAGAGTGTGAGCTAGACAAACATTTGGAGTTCCATCCCAGCACCATCAGCTTCGAGTTACCCAACGGCGTGCCCATCCATAAACCTCTCATACTGAGCACGACACTTCCCCAGATCAAGTACTTGCTCTGCCCCATAATTAATGGAAGTGTTTCCTTGCCTTCCCCAGTACAGAAGGAGAGTTTTACTTCCACGACCGGGGAGAAGAGCTCAGCCACTGATAATGGCGACGCATTCACCGAAGTAACAGGGGACTGCTGCACAAATCCTAACCAAGCTACAATGGAGAACAGCGACGCTAATTCATCCAGTGAAAAAAAACAGCAACAGCCCCAATGCCAAGGCGTACCACAATCCGCACAGCCAAGCCCACCACGCGCACAACCCCCACGGTCCAAGAGGCAGAAAAAGAAGATATATGGTGAGTTTATATACCGGAGGGCACTAGATATCCTATAAGCCGAGTGTTGCAGATCTAGACTCCCAAGGTGGCATGCGTCTATGCTTGAATCCCCCTATGACGGTCATTTTGAAGATCTACAGAGCCCACCGAATAAGCTTTAATGATTTGAGCCTAGCGTCTGTATTTCTCCATGTGATTGGAATCAGAAACTGTGAACCTCAAGCTATTTTTCACGTAGATAGGTTTTAGAGTCGACACCAGGTCGCTGTTAGTCCGCTCTGACTGTGCTCAGCTGAAGATGTTGTAGCGCGTAGTGCAGAATTCTCAGAAGAGAGCACAAAACTAGCTCAGCGAGCATTCGATTATACACGACTGCCGAACCAGTCTGGCCGTCATCGTAACAGACCCGCAATTCATTCAACAGCTGTTTCTTGAATTTAATCAATCGTCTAGCAGCAATTACAACCCTAGCCCTAGCACCCCATTACCACCCTCTCAATACCCCCCTTAAAACTCAGAGTGAAAAAACTTTCTCCCAAATGGCTGATACTGTTATTGACGGCACCGTTGTGTCCAACTACGAGGAGACTGTTGAGTCTTTCGATGCTCTTAACCTCAAGGATGAACTTCTCCGTGGTATTTACAACTACGGTTTCGAGCACCCTTCCACTATTCAGCAGCGTGCCATCAAGCCCGTTATTGAGGGCCACGATGTCCTTGCCCAGTCCCAGTCTGGTACTGGTAAGACCGCCACCTTCTCCATTGCTGTTTTGCAGAACATTGACACCAAGGTCAAGAAGACCCAGGCTCTTATTTTGGCCCCTACCCGTGAGTTGGCTTTGCAGATTCACAAGGTCGTCATTGGCCTTGGCAAGTACCTCAACGTTTCTTGCCACGCCTGTATCGGTGGTACCTCCATCCAGGACGATATCGCCGTCCTCCGCTCCGGTGTCCACGTCGTCGTTGGTACCCCCGGTCGTGTTCAGGACATGATCGACAACGGCTACTTCAACACAAGCCACATCAAGATGTTTGTCCTTGACGAGGCCGATGAAATGTTGAGCCGCGGTTTCAAGTTGCAAATCTACGATATTTATCAGTTGCTCCCCACAAACTTCCAGGTCGTCCTTCTTTCGGCCACCATGCCTCCCCAGGTTCTTGAGGTCACTCAGAAGTTCATGAAGGACCCCATCCAGATTTTGGTCAAGAAGGATGAGTTGACTTTGGAGGGTATCTCCCAGTTTTACGTCAACATTAACAAAGAGGAGTTCAAGGTCCCCACCCTTGTCGATCTCTACGAGACCATCACTGTCACCCAGGCCGTTATTTTCTGTAATACTCGCTACGCTGTTGAGTTTGTCGAGAAGGCCCTCACAGACGAGGACTTCACAGTGAGTGCCATGCACGGTGAGATGGAGCAAAAGGAGCGTGACCGCATCATGCGCGAGTTCCGTACCGGCTCCTCCCGTATTTTGATCTCCACCGACCTGCTTGCCCGTGGTATCGATGTCCAGCAGGTTTCCATTGTCATCAACTACGATCTCCCCACCAACAAGGAGAACTACATTCACCGTATCGGTCGTGGTGGTCGTTTCGGTCGTAAGGGTGTTGCTATCAACTTGATCACTGATGCCGACGTCGGTACTCTCCAGGAGATTGAGAAATTCTACTCCACTGAGATTGTTGAGATGCCCGTTAACGTCGCCAGCCTTATCTCTTAAGCGCATAAATGAAAAATTACTTAGTCGTTTACCAATAATTTCTAGATACTAGTGAATAGCAATTAGCTGAGGAACACTTTCGCTCAAAAGCTGGATATAAAACTACTGTGCTTTATCTAAGGTCTTATCCTAATGAGGGATTGTGCAGAAAACGTGCACCATCAAAGCTATACAATTTCGGGTCTAGAATCACTACTTCCAGTCGCTTCATAGCTAGCATCTATGCTGTCCACTCCAGCGTGAACTCGTAAAACCACCGGACAGCAGAGATATGACTACGGAAACGCAGCTTTTCATTGACAGTGTGCAGTCCATGCGAATCCTCAAGTAAACAAGGGTTATAGCGGTAGATGTTTTTACTGACATCCCAGTAGTTTCCAGTATCAGTATTTCCAATCATGATAGTGGGTCCAACAATCGCGGTAGGGAAAATATTTCGAGTGACACCAGCAATGGTCTCCCATACCCGGCCCTTTGTAGCAGAGACAGGCGCAGGGTCGTAGCCACCGAAACTGGTAATGTTGAAAAGGCCCTTGCTTGTGCTCTCAGCCAAGACCTCGCCATCGAATTCAGCACCTAGACCATAAGTGTCGCAAAGGTCCAAGACAAACCCAGCAAGTCGGTCCTGAAGGAACTTGATACTCTCGTGTACAGCGATACGATGATCAACTTGGAGAGTAACCAACTCAGGCAGTGCGTTGACTTTCACGCCTCCAAAAACCACGTCAATTGACTGAGATGTGCGCGCGAAAAACCGGGTTTCGGGGTGTTTATCGAGAGCATTGACCAACTTGCGGCGAGCGCTTGAGGAATCCAATCGAGTATACAAATCACGAGTTTTAGAATCAAGAGACTTATCCCAGCGACCAAAGCACCCGAAAATCTCGGTGAAAATTGAGTCTTTGGCGATCTCTCCTTTGAGAGGGTTAGCCTCCAGCACGGTGGCTAGTTTTGCAATAATTCCGATTCCAGTATGGTCGGGTGGAGCGGAAGAGTGGCCACCGGGCGTTTGAAGTTGAATATTGAAGTCCACGATACCTTTTTCAGCCACTGCTGGCATGGCAAATAGAACATCGCCTCGAGTCTCGATTCCGTCGCCCTCATCAACAATGAGCTTGATATTGTGGCGGCCGTATCGTTGCTCAATTAGCGGGCTAAGATGTTTGGCACCGCGTGATCCATCCAGCTCTTCATCGCATCCGTACGCCAACAGGACAGTGCGTTTGGGCCTCCAGCCTTGCAGCAAGAGATTCTCAATTGCTTCGAGCTGGGCAACGAGAGTGTTTTTAGTATCAACTGATCCTCTTCCATACAGCCATTCGCCATCAAAGTGGCCCGAAAAGGGCTCCTGGTCCCATTGGTCCCAAGTTTCATGGTTGACTGGTACCACATCCTGATGAGCCATATATAAGATTGGCTCGAGATCCTTATCGGTGCCAGGGATTGTATACAAAAGTGCAAACTCATTGACTGTTTCCTTGTACTCGGAAACCAGTGGAAACTGCGAATCGAGGTAGTGATGGAGCTTCCTAAAAACCTTGAATCGAGGGTCGTCTCTTGGGTCCTTAGCCATATCATCAAAGGATTCCGTAGGGATTCTCACAGCTCCAGATAGCAGATCGGCGCTATACTTGATATAATCGTCCGTAGTAAATTGTAAAGAGTCATTATAATTACCAGAGGGGACAATTGCAGGGTACTGAACGCAAACACCGCTTAAACTTGGAGATTGTTTCAAGTGCGACCAAGCACCACATACTAGTAATGCCGCAGCTACAGAGCCCCCAATCAGTTTCCAATTCCTAGCCACTCCTCTTCCTCTCTCAAAGTTAGTCATGTGGAGGACTGTCCTCTCTGGGGTTGAAGGCTTTACAGACATTCAACACAGCCAAAGAGGGGTCCTTGCTGCGTCCTCCTGGGATAAAAATGTCTATCTATTTAACGGCAGTGAGAGAACCAAGTTCACACTCAGAGCACCTGCTTTAGCTCTGGCATTTGGTCCAGGGAACTCAGCCACACATCTATACAGTGGCGGCGCCGAGCAGCACATCAGTATCTACGACATCACAAGCGCCAGGCTATGGGATATTGGAGGGGAACACGCGAATGCAATCACTTCAATAGAGTGCATTGATCCAAATACCCTTGTGTCTGGTGGTCTCGACGCTCAATTGCAGCAGTGCGATAGTCGCAGTGATGTAGGAATCTTTTATGAATTGCCAGGCAAAGTCATTGATACTGCCTATCAAGACAACAAGCTGTTTGTTGCAATGACTGATCGATTGGTACACATCTACGATGTGCGAAAGCTCTCTGATCCGCTTGTAGCCCGCCAGATGCGGTTCAAGCACCCCATTAAAGCCGTGACTGCCTTCCCAGATGGTCGCTCCTACTGTGTTTCAAGCGTTTGTTCGAGGGTCGTGTTTGAGAGCATCGATGATCCAGCCATCGACTTTGCTTTTAGAGCCCATCAGTCCCCAACAAATACTTTTATGATCAATGATATGGTCGCGAGGGCTGGGAGCGAGCTCACCACCGGTGGCGCTGATCGCACGGTCCAAGTATGGGACTGTAAGACTAAAACAAGGCTATACCAATATCCCACGCTTCCAATGCCCGTTCAGCATCTCTCCTATTCGCCCGACGGCAGGGCGTTAGCGATAGCGGTTGGTGATGATACGTATACCAGGGTCGCAGGAGTATCTAATGTAGCGGGCCAGTTGCTTGTCAGTGAGCGAGTGAGCGATTATGAGAATAAATAGATGCGTAAATAGTGCAGCAGTCTGATATGAGAGACCCTCCTGTCTAAGATATCTGGTGTATGCTCTCGGGTGGCATTTACCCCAATCACGATACCCGCCAAACTTTTTATCTCTCAATCTAAAAGTGGGGCTGCCGTGCACGTGCTGATTGTTGGGGGTCAGAAATGTATACAAGACCAGTGAGCAGTGAGCGGTGGGGTACCGTAGCTAAGTGTCGCTGTCAATAGCCTTATGCGCACAATTTTAGTGCTAAGAGTACTATCTCTAGTAAGCCCTCCTACGCGTGTTTGTTTTCTTAATCTACTCTGCTTTTAATTTGTTTCCCACCTAGGCCTACTTGAGTTCTGAGCAACTCAAATTGTATGCTTCCGATCAGACAGGCAGGTAGGGCACAGACGTCCAAGCTGACGCGGTTTCTCAGCACAAGCAGCTTCCATTATCCTAGGGTCAGCAAGTAGGTTTGGACTTATGCAGTCAAGAACGCCCACGTTTGCTCGAACCGCGCGGATAACAAAGTCGGGGCGGTTTTGGAGCTCGAAAGGAACCTCTTTATACAGACTTGCATCGCTGCGGATATTTTCGAGGAGGACATTTTCATCGCCAAACCCAATGGGCGCCACGCCGCACAGATCTACTAGTGATTGTACAAACTCATTGTCCTGCATGAGCCTACGAGAGACGCTACTGTAAGGAAAGCAAATGCTTCCAGACTTGTTCATATTTTTCGTGAATGCAGCTCTTACAATCTTCTCAGAGTCTTGGAGCCGGGCGCTCACTTTTCCAAGAATACACCCGAGCACAGACACCGTCGCCTCCACAGTATCCTCATTATCATACGGCCAGTTTTCCTGCGTATCAAATATATCTTTTGAAGGGGAGAAGAACAAATCCGTTATCTTTGCCCTAACGAACATAGCCATCTTCTCGGGATCTGCGGACCAATTACTACCAACGCCAATATCAACCACACGGGGCGGTAATCCGGATTTAATCGCTGCGATAGCAACGTTTTCGTCATGCTTGGTAGGAATCATCTCCCATGCCGTGTCAATACGCCATGGATACCCGCGGGGTGATGCATATTTCTCGATTGCCTCGGCGTATAAGGTGGCATCTGTGGCCAGGGGAGCAGCTACAAAAGGGAGACAACTTTGGTGGCGAAGGCCCTCGAGAGCTATTTTTCGGTCTGCGCGGCAAATTTCTGGTAACAGATTAAAACTCTCTGGGCTATTCTTGACAATGAGCATACACAGATCCTTGTCGAGGAAATGCTCGCGATTTTCGTACTTGCGGACATAAGGTGGCAAGAAATCATTCTTCGAGCGAACATCTGTATGCTCACCAAGTATTTCTGTGAAGAGCCGCACATCGTAGCATGTGCAATCCAGATAGTTGGAAACATCAAGCTCCAAAGCGCGCTTGCAAACATCGAAATCACTACGGATCCGAGGGGATGCCGTGGAAAGGATTGGAAATGGGTAGTTCGGGGTCTTCATATCGGCCATGATATCCATATAAAATTGCTTGTCGTCATTGAACTGTGAATCTCTCCTCAGAACGTCTAGGTCCTCTCGGGCTTCCTGTAGCACCCGCGACCGGTCACTGAAAAACTCGTCGGCCAACTCTTGAGTCACATAGCACACCGAGGCTGGGTGCGCTTGCATCGCAGCGATACCAATCTCGCGATCAAGCTGCAGTTCGCGGCTCACAAACCCAATTGCGGGAAAGTGATCGCGATGATTATTCTTTTGACCAACAATGGCCGTCATTGCGAGCTCACGATTCGACAGCGGCACTATAGGCATACCATCAAGGTCCCGCAAGTTCTTTTGGGCTGCGAGAAGCGCAAGCTCGGGGTACCAGCGAAAAATCTCGGCAATTTCCTCCAGATGCCAGTAGAACATTTCAGGTTCTGCTTCGATAAAACATCTCAGAAGACTCTTGTAGATTGCAAAATGTCTCATATTGGTGGGGTTTCGCTTGAGGTACTCAAGCCAGGTAAACCTGTTGGCAGTGAGTTGCATTATCACACTAGGGTCTATGAGATCAAATGTGCCGGTTTACACCAGGTACAGAAATCTAGGGCTCATTAGCTCACTCATTGCGCCTCTAAACGTCTCAAATATGCCATACCCGTGGCCATAGACGTCAAGGGGTTGCCACACCTTATCGCTTGTGAAAACACTGTGAAAATCGCGATTGACCATCGCCAAGCGACAATATACGACCGTATCAGGGCTAATGTACTCTGCGATCTTGTAGAGGATGTCTTGAAGGCTCATTTCGAGTTATAAAAACTCTACTTGGTGGGTCGCGCGTGTGTCAGCGGGTCCATATCTAGCGAGAATGTTGCGCGAGCGGTTAAATACGTAATTGCAATGTCTTAGGTTCAAAAAATGCCAATTCCGAGACTGTTCAAGGCCCACTGCTTCACACTTCTTTGCTATACTCTTAGGCTCTCCGCCAGTCTCTTTACTCCTATCGCTCCTTTACATATAGATTTATCATATATGGCAGCGGCTTGACAACTTTGAAGATACCTAAAATGACGAGCAAGATGGTGCTCGAATATCCTCGAGAGCTAGCTAGCACTAGTACCCCAAGTAGGAAGCCGCCACCCCTTTGATATGGAGAGTCGCCACCCTGCTGCTCAGACCACAACCTCCCACACAACTGGGCGTATAAGCTTTAATGGAACTTCATGGATACAAAGCCACTACTCGTAAACGGTTGATGAACCCTGACCTTGCTCAAGAAATTAGCCAGCTCATGCCCCTGCGATACCAAAGCCACACCGACTGGCAGCTGGGGTACTCCCTGGAACAAGACGGAGCAAGTTTAAGGACGCTATATAAAAAAATCACGCCACCGAATAAGCTCCAGCAAAACGGGTATGTGATTGTTATCAAAGATAAAGCTGGCGGTCTCTTTGGTGCCTACGTAAATACTGCTCCGTTGCCTCACGAGCGGTTTTTCGGCAATGGTGACTGCTTCCTTTGGAGGCAGGTCAAATTAAGCATGGGAACTCGATTTGAGGCATTCCCCTATACTGGAGTCAATGATTTCTGCATAAATTGTTCAGCTACTCACATGAGTTTTGGCACCAGTGATGGTCACTATGGAATCTGGGTGGACGACTATTTGGACCGCGGCGTGAGCTGGCCTACACTGACTTATGGGAACCCTGAGATGAGTTCTGAGGGGAGCAACAAGTTTAGGGTGATTGGTCTCGAGGTTTGGATTGTCTAGTGGGGCTCCAAGATCTGTGGGACATTTTGGAGGTGCCCTCGATCGCGGCCACATATAAACCGCACATCCCTCACCCTTGATCTAAACCTGCAAAAGCTACGCATTCTCTACTATCTCTAGATACTTGGCCTCTTTTATTAGCTACCTTCGCCTTGCCCTTCAGCTGACATGAGCCCACACTCCAGCCCAAGTTCAAGTTCCAGCTCATATGGTGGTAGTGGAGCCTCCATATACAATGAGGAGTCACCAATAACCGCTATTGTAGACCAGATTAATGCAGCATTTGACCCATTGCCACTTGATAGAGCACAAGCCGCGCAAGCACAGCTTTCTGGATTGCTGCGAGCTCAGACCCAAGAGCTCCAACAATTGCGCAAACAACTGGCTGAGACAGTTCCTGAGCATAGAGAATTAGCTCTACGTGCCAAAAAACTGGGCAAAAGTATAGCGGCCGACCTTGATTGGCTCAATAAGCATCTCACAAAGCTTGAAACAAGCGCCAAAGCCAAGTACCCTATCGAGTATCAGGAGGCTCGAGACCGTATAGAGAACCCAATCCAATAACTGTGCGTACCCTCTAGTTTAGTGACTGTATTTATTTGGCCTTTTCTCCTGTGAGAATTGTGAGGCTGTCTCCTCGGCTATCACTGCATCAGACACGAATGATAGTTTCGGTTCTTTTGGAGTCTGAGTTGCAATTGCTTGCCTGTAGCTCGGCTTTATGGGTACCTTGAGTTGTGGTATCAATGATTTAAGGTTCTCCATTTTGGTGGCGTGATGGGGTGGGAGAGCAACCCAACAAACAAGACAAAGGTAGCAGTGGCTGGGCGTCGAAGAGGCGTGCCTATAACGGAAGGCGTCTATATAAAAGGAGATAAATTATAGCCGAAGGGATCAAGTACTAGTTGTTTTGTTGTAATATGGGCACGAGAAGCTGCTTCTGGTTGAGGTTGTATAATTTTCTAAAAATCCAACTCTGCTCAATCATCAACTGACTTATCATCCACCATCCTCTCCTTTTTCTAGACGCTCTTTTCTTATTGTTTATAACATTTTTATTCCTCGGCTCGAGGTTGAACTGCTAGCCGCAGCTTACCTGCATACAATATGCATGGAATTCGTCATGCCGAGCCCCGGAAGCTTGTCTCCACTGAGATTATCGAAACCGATACTGGAGAGGACTATACACTTAGAACTATGGAAAGGCCTCCAATGTACCGAAATATCGAGCTCAATCTCGATTAGAGGGCTCTGAAACTTTGCCCATGTTTCTGGACGCTTTATCAGCCAATCATGCGTGACCTGCCCAGCACGTGGGGAAAGATAAAAAGAAGACGAGAGGGCCCAGGTCGCGTGTACACACCCCTCTGACGGAGAAACTTTTTTGACGCGAGAAAATGTCGATAAGACCGAAGATTTGTACATTTGCAACACCTCCTCACATTAAAGAAATGCAAGAAAAATCACAGCAAAAACCTAGGAAACGATTGCTTGATCGATTGCGAGGGTCTGCTTCTGGCTCACGAGGGGGGTTGGGAGGAAAATTGCTAATTTCCCAAGCATTGATTGCTAATTCACCTCACATTGGGAGGGGGTGTTAACTTATGCACACTCATGCAAGTTTTTCGTATCCACTGCAGTCAAAT